>JBBPCX010000088.1:11127107-11138724 GCA_037974365.1 Hydrocynus forskahlii | reverse complement strand
TGCTGATACGAACTTCACAATGTCCTTCTGCATGGACTATGGGGCGCCGAGAAGACGACCCTTCTAAGATCATACGTTCCTGATTCTTTGAGCAAGGCACTTTTTGTCTGTTTGATTTCTCTCAACCTAGGTCGTTACCCTGACACTGGGTAAAGCAAAAAGGATTGGCATCCTTTTTCTTTTAGTTCTCTTCTCACAGTAGCAAAGGCGCTTCGTTTCTTTGCAGTAGATGGAGAGTAGCTCGTCGGAAAAAAAAGTCGAGTACCGCTCCGTTATCCGTGCGTATAGGGCCGCAGGTTCTCGCTTCATGAAGGATGGTATCTCTGTCGGTGTATCTAAGGAGTTTGAAGATGAGGACCCTTGGCTTGTTGTTAGTTGCGGCGTTTACGTAGATGCGGTGGGCTCGTTCAATTTCAATCTCTTTGCTTGCCAATGCAGGAAACCATGCAGGCAGAGAATGCTTGAGAAAACACAGAGCATTATCTTTCTATGCGCCCTCCGGTAGACAAACTAGCCTGATGTTGCTACGCCTGCTGCGGTCCTGGAGCTCAGTAACCTGCCGTTCCAACACTTCTAAATGGTTAGTGTGGGTATTCAGTGTTCAGTGTTTTTGTTTTTTTGTGCTCGAGCAAATTGTGTTCATGTAAGAGGAGAACTCACTTCTCAGTGCAGACAGTCCAGCTCGCAAAACATCTTCAAACCTTGCTAACGGGTCCGCCATGATTTGATTAGCAGAGATAGCGTGGTTTGGTTGCGATTTTAATTTCTTCTTTGGTGGAGAGGAAACTGGAGTAAGAAGTAGTTGTTTCCTAACTGTCGCCATTTATGAAGTGGAAAAAGTAATAACACCGTGGCAATCATCGGAATTAACAGAGAACTAACTATAGAGCGGGGGCTAAATGTCGGGAGCTCCGTCAGTGTGCGTGTGATTACAATGGGTCCGTCAGGTGATCCCCCTAGCTTACCAGTGACTTTACTTTAAATACTGTTGTGTTTTTGTTTCACTGAGACATGGTTTCATGAAAACATTACCAACTCAGCCATTAGAAGAACTGACCATTTTCCGAGTGGACAGGAAAGCCTCTTTGTCTGATAAGACACACGGTGAGGGACTGTGTGTGTGTACATAAACAAAGACTGGTGTACAAACATGCCTACTGCCACGAAGCACTGTTTTTACTGACTTAATTTTTATCAGTTAGATGTCGGCCTTTCCCCCTGCCGAGGGAGTACAGCTGCGTGCTGGTGTCCTCCCGCCGACTGCTAATGCTAACCAGGCACTTAGATAATGTTTACACAAATGTGTGTGAGGCCTACAATGCCCTCCTCGGGAACTCGGACCACACCACTGTGTTCATAGTCCCTGGTCAAACACAAAAACGGTCCGCAGGAACATCCAAGTGCAGAGTAAAGTAAAGCGACCATTCGTCATATGTGAATAGCACAAAATTCTTTCTCTGCATTTAGCCCATTCACCAAGCGAAGCGGCACGCAGCCAGGACCACAGCACCCAGGGAGCAGTGTGTGGGAACGGTACCTTGCTCAAAGGTACCTCAGAGGTGCTACTAGCAATCCTGGGATTTGAAACCACATCCTTCTGGTCACAGGGCCCACTCCCTAACCACTAGGCCACCAGCTGCTGAACAGACTACACAGAGTACACAGACTCTGTCACTAATTAAAATTCAAAGTGCACAGAGGATGTTACTCTCACCATGAGAGCCAACCAAATAATGTCAGTCAGCTCATCCCTCCCAGACGAGGCTGTGGAATGACAAACACCTGAGAATGGTCAAAAATTCCCATAAACACACTCCTAAACCTTGAGGGGAGCTCCCATTCTTAAACCCTAATCACTGTACTCTCCGCACTACATAGTTTACTGTCCTGAAATTGGGAAACTTGAAGTGGTTTACACATTAAATGACTGATCAGTCACACATTACAAGTTCATTCACCAGGAGGAATCTCCAACCTGTCTCTCTGGTCTCCAAACTATAGAATCATGCACAAGACTGGGGCTGCATCTGAATAGTTGAATAAAACTTCCTTTCCTCTCCACTTTCCTTTATCAGTTCAGCCCTGTCCATTTATAATAAATTTATAAATGTTTCAGTTTGGACTACTTCTTTAACTGATCCACCATACAGGGCATCCAATAGGTGCAGTGGTCACCTACATATGCATGAGTGTTAAAGGTACAGTAACATAAACAGCTTGTTTAACATGGAGGGGTTACGAGAGGTTACAAAAAATATATGTTTTTGGAAGAGGATACATATATATGTAATGTTCTAAGGAGGTCAAATAGTAAAAGATTAATATTCAGGTGTCATTTGGCCTCTAGCAAGAACATAAACATAATTTTAGTTCAGACGCACCTGTGATTGATTCATTTTTTATTTATTGAAAGGAATAAGGGCAAAGCAACATTTGTTTTACTCCAAACCTCCCAATTAGAGGTCAATACAGCTGATCAACTGTTTCCATTTCCTTCTATCCTCTGCATCTTCCTCTCTCACACAAACTGCCTGCATGTCCTCCCTCACTTCATCCATAAGCCCCCTACACGGCCTTCCTTTTTTCTTCTTCCCTGGCAGTTCCATTCTCAGCATCTTCTTCCCAACATACTCAGTCTCTCCTCAGCCCAAACCAACACAGTCTTGCCTCTCTGGCTTTTCCTCCAAAAGGTCAAACTCAAGCTGTCCCTTTAATAAACTCATTCCCGATCCTGTCCATCCTCATCACTCCCAATACAAATCTTAACCTTTTTAACTCGGCCGCCTCCAGCTGTACTTCCTGTCTTTTCGTCTTCAAACCAGACAAGATAGCTAGTCTCACTACCATCTTTATACCTTCAGTTCCACTCTTGCTGGTATCTGTCTGTCACAAATCCCTTCTGCCATTCTTCTCCACAGATTCCACCCTGTCTGCACTCTCTTCTTCACCTCTCCTTCACAGTTCCCATCACTCTGGCCTGCTAAACCCAGCTCTACTTCCTGCATCCTCACCTTTCCACTGTCCTCCCTCTCATTCACGCATTCACATATTCTGTCTTGGTCCTACTGACCTTCAATCCTTTCCTTTCCAAAGTGTATCACCACCTCTCAAGGATCTCCTTACCCTGTTCTCTACAAATCACGATGTCACAATGGGGCAGCTGGTAGCCCAGTGGTTAGGTAGCCCTGTGATCAGGAAGATGTGGGTTCAATTCCCAAGACTGCTAAGCACTTCTGAGGGACTTTGAACAAGGTACTCAACTGTGTTCCTGGCTTCACTTGGTGAATGGGTTAAATGCAGAGGAGGAATTTCATGCTGTTCACACACAATGTATCAACCTTCCTTCTCTCAATCATATCAGCTAGCTCTCTCCCTTAACCTGTCATACTGCCAAAGTCTCACTTCTACTTTCCTACTCTTCCTCTATTCCTGCCTCTGGACACGCCTTCCTCCTCTTATTCTTCTTCAGCCAACAGTAACCCAATTTCGACCAGCACCCTTGCACTCTTCAGTGCAGGTTCTGGGTAACTGCTCACTATAGACTCAAAATACTTTTAGATGGTCATTGTCAGTCATTGTGCAAATGATCTTTTCATGGATGTTTTTTCACTCCATGTGACTATCATTCAGAGCACCAATAATGACTGAAAAAACATCCAAACCTTTTACATGTCTGCATGTTAAAGCAGCACAACATCTCTGCGTGAGTTGCAGGCTCAATTCAGTGTGCTGTGCTCCTATAAAACTCAGTCAGAGTGATGTTTAGTAATCAGTAGTGGTTGCAATAAACTCGTTTACTCAAGGCAGTTTTCAGGTTACTGAAAACTAGTGTGATCGCCAAGCTGTTTTTAGAGCACTGTGAGACATCACACCAACATTGGGTTACTCCAGAGATTCAGTTTCCCAGCACTGCAGAATTTTGAGTATGTAAAAATAATCACAGTTATACCACAAACTAATATAGCTGATTAGATAAAATGTTGCTAGACCTGCAAGACTGAATGATCTTCATTACAAGCCCTTTAACGCATGTATTATGAAGTATACATGAACAAATGTTTGTGAAAATTGCATATATTTTTTGCATATTTTGCTGTGCATACTACAACAGTATGTGACTATGAAACTGAAATCCCCAATACACACAACCGTATGAAGTAACACAAGGATCCATTCTTGGGTCCCTTTTGATCAACCTAAACATTTTTCTGCTCCAAATTTTCCAAGAGTACAAGATGGCTTATTGTGGCTGAGCAGACAACACGATCGCCAAATGACTTCAGTCCTATAGTCATTGTGTTTATGCCTCAAAGAAGTTTGTCACTCAATGGGTTGGGTCCTATATATACACTATATTGCCAAAAGTATTCACTCACCCATCAAAATAATTAAATTCAGGTGTTCCAATCACTACCATGGCCACGGGTGTATAACTTCAAGCCCCTAGGCATGCAGACTGCTTCTACAAACATTAGTGAAAGAATGGGTCGCTCTTAGGAGCTCAGTGAATTCAAGCGTGGTGCCATGATTGGATGCCACCTGTGCAACAAGTCCAGTCGTGAAATTTCCTTGCTACTAAATATTCTACAGTCAATTGTCAGTGGTATTATATCAAAGTGAAAGCGATTGGGAACAACAGCAACTCAGCCACGAAGTGGTGCCACGTAAACTGTCGGAGCGTGGTCAGCGGATGCTGAGGCGCACAATGCGACTTTCTGCAGAATCAAGCGCTACAGACCTCCAAACTTCATTATGGGTTTCCATGGCCGAGCAGCTGCATCTAAGCCATACATCACCAAGCGTAATGCAAAGCATCAGATGCAGTGGTGTAAAGCACGCTGCCACTGGACTC
The DNA here is from genome assembly GCA_037974365.1 of Hydrocynus forskahlii. Classification (NCBI taxonomy): domain Eukaryota; kingdom Metazoa; phylum Chordata; class Actinopteri; order Characiformes; family Alestidae; genus Hydrocynus; species Hydrocynus forskahlii. The sequence goes on along the minus strand of JBBPCX010000088.1, from coordinate 11,133,872 downwards.
TAGAGCAGTGGATGCGCGTTCTCTGGAGTGATGAATCACGCTTCTCCATCTGGAAATCTGATGGACGAATCTGGGTTTGGCGGTTGCCAGGAGAACAGTACTGATCTGACTGCATTGTGCCCAGTGTAAAGTTTGGTGGAGGGGGGATCATGGTTGGGGTTGTTTTTCAGGAGCTGGGCTTGGCCCCTTAGTTCCAGTGATAGGAACTCTGAATGCTTCAGCATGAGATTTTGAACAATTTCATGCTCCCAACTTTGTGGAAACAGTTTGGGGAAACAGCTTGTTGGCCTCTTCCTGTTCCAACAAGACTGTGCACCAGTGCACAAAGCAGGTCCGTAAAGACATGGATGAGCGAGTTTGGTGTGGAAGAACTTGACTGACCTCAACCCGATAGAACACCTTTGGGATGAATTAGAGCAGAGACTGCGAGCCAGGCCTTCTCGTCCAACATCAGTGTCTGACCTCACAAATGTGCTTCTGGGAGAATGGTCAAAAATTTCCCATAAACACACTCCTAAACCTTGTGGGGAGCTCCCATTCTTAACCCATAGGGTTAAGTCACTTTGTGTTCATATGCGTGTAAAGGCAGGTGAGCGAATACTTTTGGCAATATAGTGTATCTCCAAAACTACTGATAAATATCAGCTTGGAAGGTATCTTAGATGAGCTGGAGCTGGTGAGCTAGTCATGCCAACATCAGAATCGAAACAGGGTGAAAGGGCATTTAGTCATTATGCTGCTCCCTATAGAGATCAGATCTGCTCTGACTGTTGCCAGTTTTAAAAAGAAACTTAAAACTGACACATTTTCCTCTGTTTTCAGTTCCCAGTAAAATCTTCATTTACTTTTATTGCAAACTTTTCTTTTTATGCTCATCTCGGCAAAATGACCTGTGTAAGATAATGTGCTATACCAAAAAAACCTCCCTTGTCTGTTATTAAAATAGCAAAATTAGTTAAACTTTTATTTACTAAACTACTATTTTAGTGTGTATACAAACAATCTCAAACCAGTGCCAACGCACTTTAAAAATGGCATCTAAAAGAAGGTAAATGTCATGTACTGTGACACCAACATCACAATGGAAGGTGATGACAACTTACACAATTCGAGTTGATTCAGGGTCACTGATTAATATTTTTGCAGGTTGGCTCTAATAAGGGGTTTATACGAAAACCCAACACATTCATTACTTAACAAAATTGTCAAGACTTATAAAACAATTTTTTGTTTCATTACAGTATACTTTATGGGATACAATCTTGAAAAATCACCACCAGGAACACTGTCATCACTCTTTGCTTTAGACCATTTACATTTTGTGGAGTGTTTCATTTTGCCAGTGGACTGCTATCACAGTGTGACATGTTAATGGAAGTTTAAGGATCATGACCTGCAGATTTCTAATTCTGATAGTTTTTTCTAAAGCCACCTTGTTATAAATTTTTGTAACTGCAACAGATTTCTCCTCTTAAGTCTGCCATCAGCAACAATTTCCCTCAAAATCATTTTCTGAAGTACTTTTTGTACAATCCCAATTTCAATTAAGCTGGGACGTTGTGTAAAACGTAAATAAAAGCAGAATACAATGACTTGCAAATCCTTTTCGACCTATATTCAGTTGAATACACTACAAAGACAAGATATTTAATGTTCAAACTGATAAACCGTATTGTTTTACTGCAAATCTTCGCTCATTTTGAATTTGATGCCTGCAACATGTTCCAAAAAAAGCTGGTACAGGGGCAGTAAAAGACTGGGAAACTTGAGAAATGCTCAAAAAACACCTGTTTTGAACATTCCACATGTGAACAGGTTAATTGGAAACAGGTGTTTGTCATGATTGGGTATAAAAGGAGCATCCCCACGGATGGGGTGAAGTTCACTGCTTTGTGAACAACGGCGTAGTCCAGCAGTTTAAGAACAATAGTTCTCAACGTACAATTGCAAGGAATTTAAGGATTTCATTATCTACTGTCCATAATATCAAAAGAATCTGGAAAAATCTCTGCACTTAATACCAACATTGGATGCCCGTGACCTTCGATCCCTCAGGCGGCACTGCATTAAAAACCGGCATAATTCTGTAAAGTATATTACCACGTGGGCTCAGGAATACTTCAGAAAACTATTGTCGGTTAACACAGTTCGTCGCTACATCTACAAGTGCAAGTTAAAACTATATCATGCAAAGCAAAAGCCTTATATCAACACCACCCAGAAACACTGCCGGCTTCTCTGAGCCCGAGCTCATCTGAGTTGGACTGACGCAAAGTGGAAAAGTGGAAAAATATTTCAAATTGTTATTGGAAATCATGGACATCATGTCCTCCGGGCCAAAGAGGAAAAGGACCATCCGGATTGTTATCAGCACAAAGTTCAAAAACCAGCATCTGTGATGGTATGGGGGTGAGTTAGTGCCCATGGCAGGGGCAACCTGCACATCTGTGAAAGCACCATTAATGCTGAAAGGTACATACAGGTTTTGGTGCAACATATGCTGCCAGCCAAGCAATGTCTTTTTTAGAAACGTCCCTGCTTATTTCAGCACGACAGTGCGAAGCCACATTCTGCACATTACGATAGCGTGGCTTCATAGTAAAGGAGTGCGGGTACTAGACTGGCCTGCCTGCAGTCCAGACCTGTCTCCCATTGAAAATGTGTGATGCATTATGAAGCGCAAAATACGACAACGGAGACACCGGACTGTTGAGCAACTAAAAGTGTACATCAAGCAAGAATGGGAAAGAATTCCACCTACACAGCTTCAACAATTAGTGTCCTCAGTTCCCAAATGCTTATTGAGTGGTGTTAAAAGGAAAGGTGATGTAACACAGTGGTAAATATGGCCCTCTCCCAGCCTTTTTGGAACGTGATGCAGGCATCAAATTCAAAATGTGTGAAGATTTGCAAAAAAACTAAGTTTCAGTTTGAACATTAGATATCTTGTCTTTGTAGTGTATTCAATTGAATATAGGTTGAACAGGACTTGCAAATCATTGTATCGTTTTTGTTTTACACAACATCCCAACTTCATTGGAATTGGGGTTGTATATAGTGTAAAAATATTAATACAAACAGAAGCCAGTCCTCACCATTAATTCATACAGATTTTAAAACTTACCAAGTAGGGCCTACACAAAAGGCAACAATAAAGGGCAGGCAACTTCAGCTATAGCTATTGTTGCTCAGCACCACAGTATAAGAGATGCCTATAATTTATGGCTGTACACTAGTAACTCTAAGAGAAAAATTAATATATTCACTTATATTCTAAGGCAAGTTAACATTCAGGTTGTGATTCCCATATTTGAACGATTCTTTCTCTAAATATATTAACGTGATTCTGCTGACTAATGATCAAGGTTGCGAAGCCAGGCCTGAGCCGCCAGGGCACAGTGATATGATTACATCAAGGTTATTTATGCAAACCCTACATTTTGAGCTAGAGTTTCAGATAAGGTGTTTTGTTCAGGGCAATTGTCATGGAGCCTCACTGTGAGAAGCCATAACATAGGTTCTGGCTGGAACCTCTTCAGGGGGAGGAGACATGGTTTCTACCCACAAGTGATAAGGTGAATGGTCATCTTCAGAGTATAAGACCTCTGCAAAAGTCCAGTTTCTTTACAGAGAACTTCCAAATCCAGCATGAATAACTCTCCTTCTTAAGAAGAAAATAAAGTCTTTGAACTGAGCGAAGAATCTTTTGACAGTTTGATGATTTTCTCACCGCCATGACAACTCCAAGTTGTTTTTTTAACCTGCATATTGCAATATGACCTACCTATCAAGACCTTAGCCATTCAAGGCCTTTCAGTTTCAAGTTACTCCAAACACTTAATTATTGGAGAAATATCCAAAGTACCACAAATAACTTCCAATTATATATTTTAATAATAAAATGAATTATATTCTTTTGTGTTCTCTTAGCACACAACTCAGAGGCTGCAAGGAGACAGTAGACTGTGTTTTATAAAGTGCTTAGACCAAAAAGTAAATCAAATCACCACGACAGGTAGAACTGTTCATCCAAATTCTTTATTTTGTCCAAAAGTTTTACATTTATGCCACCAGTGCAGAAGCTGTGGAGGATTCGCTGTGGAGAAAAACAATTTTGCATTAGATGAAAGAAAGGACTCAAAACTGAAACCAAACAAATCCAAATTAATTCTTTGTATGAAGGGGACTGGCAGTCTTGACACAAAAGAGCCAGACTGCTAATTTACCTCCTACATTGATCTAGCACATCAGAAATATCTCAGTTCTTACAGATGAAGAATGGGACAATGAAATGTGCAACTCTGCTAAGTCTGAGACAAGTCAACTTCAACAACAAATAAAAGCTGGTCCAGAAAACATTTAATGAATACTTACTACTTCCAGTTAGGGGCAAGTACTCTCTTGGTCTTGTAGTAACGGGCAAGCCTGTGGATCCTGCTCTCAACGAGAATCAGGCGGAACTTGGCGTCCTTGTCCTGCAGGTACATATAGGTTAATAACAATTAACAATCCAAATACTTTACAGCAACTGACAATGACAATGGATTAGTGTAGTATGTAGTTTATCTATATTTTAAAAGGCCAAATGTGCCAGTATAATTTAGAAATATTAAACCAAACAGGCTTTGGTTGCCAAGACAGCTGAACAATCATACTACACTACCTAATACAAGTGAAAACGTCACATTTATGGACCTCACAAATTTTCCAAATTTTATGACAATTCTAAATGTAGTGCTCAATTTGTGCCTATTTACCTTTCTGTTCCTCTCCAAGTGCTTCCTCACAGCAACAGCCTTCTTAATCAGATGGTACAGATCCTCAGGCAAATCAGGGGCCAGGCCTTTGGACTTCAAGATCCTAAGGATCTTGTTGCCAGTGACAAAGCGCACTTGGGCCACACCATGAGAATCCCTCAGGATCACACCTAAAATGGAGCAATTTCAAGGTAACTTTAGAGAAAGGAAATTGAGGCATTAAGAATAAACATTCAAAACATGAAAGGTGGAATAAAAGGCAGCTTTCACTGTTAAAAGGAACTCACTTGCATTGAAACTAACAATAACATGTTCGGCATATGATGGACAAACTTCACTCACTCAAGTGTGCAACTTTGAAATATGGTATACAACCACATACCAATCTGAGAGGGGGTCAGACCCTTCTTGGCCAGTTTGAAGATCTGCTCCTTAACATCATCTGATGTAAGTTTCAGCCACTAAGAGACAGATGGAAACAGAACTTAAGACAACTAAGGCAACTGAGCAGAATAAAAGGCACAGCACATCAGGGGTATGTACTTACTGTGGGAACACTGCGTCTGTAGGGGAGTGCCGACTGGGACAAGCCCTTACTGAAAAACAAAATTAAGAAAAAAATTTAGAAAACAGCTGGCCTATTAAGGAAGCATGGCTGCAAGCTGCATTTTCATATCATGAAAAAACTCTGGAAAAGAGTAAAATGAGTGAGACACGTTAAAATGCCTAATTGTTTTTAAAGAAACTAGCTATACTGTGAAATTAGAAACAGTCGACTAATAAAAGAGTTTACTACCTGCATCCAGTATTCAGGTTGGGTACCTACACTATTACCTTTCACTTTTCAACAGAGGAAGTGGTAATGTTAGACGACCCGAATCGTATAAAGTGTGAGACATACTCTATATGGACAAAAGTACTGGGACACCTGACCATTAAAAAAAAACAGGTAATTGAATGACACCCATTCATTCTGTAGATCATTTATGAGGTCAGGCACTGGTGTTGGACGAGAATTTTGCAATTTCCATTCCAGTTCAGTTGTTGGATGGGATTGAGGTCATGGCTCTGTGAGGCCAGTCAAGTTCTTCCACACCGGTCATCCAACCACGTCTTTGTGGAGCTTGCTTTGTGCACTGGGACACAGTCTTACTGGAATAGAAAAGGTTCTTCCCCAAACTGTCAACAAAGTTGGAGGCGTGATGGCCAAAATGTCTTGCTAAGCGCCAGCGTTAACAGTCTTTCGCTGGAAGTGATGGGCCACATGAATTTAATAATTAAAATGTGTGTCCCAATACTTCTGTCCATTTAGTGTATCTGAAGGAGTCTGTTAGGAGATGTGAGGAACAGTATTCACTCCGCTACAGATGCAAGCAGTATGGTCCTCGCTTGCCACAAGCATAACAATCACCTATAACAGTTTACACGCATAAATACAACCCCACAGAGGCTTCTGTGGACAAGTTACATGTATATAAATAATTAAATGCAGCAACATCTACTCGCGGCCGTGGCGCTAGCTAAGCTAAAGCTTCTGAGGAGGACGATTCTCACAGCAAAACACTTCAAACCACCAGAATACAGCACTTTTACCAGATAAACGCCTAACAGGAGTTGACCCACGCTTTATAGACACGGTATAATTCTCATTTTCACCGGTTTTATCTGTATTTTGAGGTAAAAAGCGGTCGTACCCGGGAGCGTGCATGCGGCCCATGATGGCGGTGTCGCGCGCGGAGAGAGAGAGAGAACGACGGCACGCGCCCGGGGAGGAGAGCTCGGAGAGGAGGTGACGTCACTCTGGAAGTAGAATAAAAGTCCCTCACAGACACACTCACCAATCACCAAACTACAGTCTACAGTTCTCATTTAGTGATTAATGGAGATTTTTCATTTCCCAAACAAACTAACATCTGTATCACAATAAATAATACATAAGTGGTCAAATACTTGTCGACACAAGCTGAAATAAAGAAAGTAATTTTACACACCATCATGCCGTCACTAT
>JBBPCX010000088.1:11111981-11127007 GCA_037974365.1 Hydrocynus forskahlii | reverse complement strand
CATGTCTGCCAAATAGTGGCAGGTCTTTAAGCGTTAATTGCGTTAAAAATATTAACGCGTTATTTTTTTCTGTGATTCATTAATCTAATTAACGCGTTAAATTCCCAGCCCTAAAAAAAAGCCAATTTGTTAAACTAACCTACAGCAATTAGTCATTAGACATTAAAACCACATTTTTTAATACTGCATAGGTCCCAATCATGCCACCAAAACAGCTCTGACCTGTCGAGGCAAGCACTCTACAAGGCCTCTGAAGGAGTGCTGTAAATATCTGGCACCAAGACATTAGCAGCTGGTGCTCGAAGTCCTGTTAGTTGCAAGGTGGAAAGAATTTCACAGATCAAACTACTTTTCCTAGCACATCCCACATCCCACAGATTGAACTGAGATCTAGGGAATCTGGAGGCCAAGTCGTGATCACTCCCCGCTGAGCATTGGCGGCTCCTCGGTGGAGACTGTTCAGAGCACCAAGTTCCTTGGTATCAACATCATGGAGAACCTCAGGTGGACCCTCAAAACCAACTCCATCACCAAAAAGGCCCAGCAGCGTCTCTACACCCTACGGAGACTGAGGAGAGCGCACCTTCCACCCCCAGTCCTCGCCATGTTCTACAGAGGGACCACAGAGAGTATTCTCTGTAGCTGCCTCATAGCCTGGTATGGGAATTGCAATGTTTTGGATCACAAGACTCTACAGAAGATTGTTAGAATGGCTGGGAAGATCATTGGAGTCTCTCTCCTCGCTGTCACAGGCTGCATCCACAAAGCCACCAGCATTGTGGATGACCCCACTCACCCCTCACACACTCTCTTTTCCCTCCTCCCATCTGGTAAAAGGTTCCGTAGCATACGGGCCTCCATTACCAGAATGGGGGACAGTTTCTTCCCTCAGGCCATCAGACTCCTCAACCGGAACTGAAGCATAAAACACAAGCATACACACACACACACACACACACACACCACCAACACCTTCCCCCTCTCCCTCACCCTACCCCCCTGAACAACTCAGACTTTAATTACCTGCTAAAACAATCTTTTTTTTATACTGCACATTCTGTACAAAACACAACACTCTCTGTCATGTTGCTGCTACAAACTGCACAATTATATTTATTGCTGTTCTGCATTTTTTTGCACATGTAAACTCTATAAACTCTGTTCTGCATCTTTGCACATCTCTGCTGCTAGAATATGGTACCAGTCAAAATACTGTATTTATCCTCAATGTAGCCATTGCCAGTTGCACTGAACGTTGTCTTGTCTCGTCTCGTTTAGTTCCATTGTTGCTCTTGTGTCCAGATCATAACCCTGCCTCCTCTAACTTGCCTTTCTTCGCAATGTTGCCATCTCGTCTTCAGGTACGTGACATGCACGCACCTTTCTTGGATCACCTTTAGTAAGGACTCACCATTGCACACCATAGTCATTCAGATTCTTATGCTTGACCATTACTCCTGCTTCTAACACATCAACATCAAAAAGTGACTGTTTGCTTGCTGCTTAATATATCCCACCCATAACAGGCACCACAGCTTCTATTTTCAGCTGCTCCAGATTAGGGATTTCCTTCTGTCCTCTGCATCTTCCTCTCTCACACCAACTGCCTGCATGTCCTCCCTCACTACATCCATAAACCTCCTAATAGACCTTCTTCTTCACCTCTTCCTTGCAGCGCCATCCTCAGCATCCTTCTCCAAACACACTCAGAGTCTCTCCTCAGCACAGGTCCAAACCAACACAATCTCACCTCTCTGGCTTTTCCTCCAAAAGGCCCAACTTGATAACAGGCGCCATGATCAATATTATTTTCTGGTTTTAATTTTGGGGCAGATCAGTGTAGTAAGTGCTCTCAACTACTAATTACACAAATGACTACAAACTGTTATGAATTCCTATCTAATAAACAAAAATATGTAGTCAAGAAACTACAGAATATAATAATCACACTTCATCACCATGTGGAATAAAGTAAAGTAAAGTAAAATGGCCCCTTATAGTCACGCATGAACTGACAATGTGAACACAGCACACAATGTGAACAATGTGAAATTCTTTCTCTGCCTTTAACCCCTCCACTAAGTGAAGCAGTGGGCTGCCACCAATGAGGGGCACCTGGGGAGCAGTGTGTAAGGGCAGTTTATGGCCTAGTGGTGAGGAAGTTACTCCTGTGATTGGAAGGTTGTGTGTCCAAATCCCAGGACTACTAGTGGTACCATTGAGGTACCCAAGAGCAAGGTACAGTCTCCACACACTGCTCCCAGGGTGCTGCCTACTGCTTCACTAGGTGAATGGATTAAATGCAGAGAAAGAATTTCACACTGTTCACACTGTGCGCTGTGATGTGGTATGGGGACGGTACCTCAGTGATGTCATTATCAGTCCAGGGATTCGAACCCATGACCTTCCGATCTCAGGGCGAACTCCCTAACCACAGTTATGCCCCAGTTATAAACACAGTTAGGTATTGTGATTATTAAAGAAACATTTTGGACAAAACAACTACAGACTATTATTGTATTAAAGATATGTGCTACCGTCTCTCAAGCTAATCTCTGTGTTACATGTTTAGCATTCAGGCAACCACAGACAATGATCCTGAACAGGAAAATATTCCCTTCTAATAGAAGGTTTCTGGTAGAGGTTTCTAGATTTGACAGTGAACATTTACAGGAAACATGTTTTTTTTTGTAGAACATTTGTAATAATTCTTAGGTATTTGTACATTAAGATGTAAATATTCCTAATTTGCTCCTTCAGACACTGGAGAGAAAAATCATTCTTTCCAACCTGGTGACTGTATCATAAATAGGGCAAGCACCGCCATGGCCCCCGCCCCCATGCAATTTGCATCAAAGAAACCTGATGACCTCATCTTGTCCTTCAGTTGAGCTCTCTAGTAAGATGCTCTGCTCTGTATTCATTTTAAAACAGAAAAGCTGTGACATGTGTGTGAATATGTATATCAGGCATCTTCACGATTTAGGCCACTCTCCAAGCATCCATTTTTGCAAATATCTCTGTACATATTTAGAGATAAACAGTACACTGCTGTATACTGAAAGTGTACACTGCTACGGTGGGTTTCTCCTCCATGTTTGACTGGAACAAGCTGCCATATCATGTCACTCAGTATTTGCATAAAATAGCCTGTTCTGCCCCGCCTTGTTGCCAACATAACGGTCACTTTTCACTTATCTATGTAAATCGCCAACTCTTCCTGCTCATGTGAACATGACGTCAAAACACAAAACTGAACATATTTTTACTAAATAAATATATACTCGCCGCAGCACAGCACTAACTGATCTGTAGCAAAAAAAAAAAAACAATAAAGTAAAGGGTCTGTCTAACCTGTCTGCCACAAATAATAAAACCAAAGGAGTTTCTTCAGAGGAAGAAATGTTTGATTGTGCCTACACACTGTTTTAATGCTACACTCCTTCAGAGTAAATGCATGTGTGTGAAATTTTGATACAAAACATATTAGGCTTGATGATCTGCGACACAAAATCACTCATTGGAGCAAATCCCATTGAAATGAAAATTCCCTGTCAAATGCAAATGGGACTGAGCCTTCTGAAACAACTATATTTTTCAATACTCTTATTAGTGTGACTACATCAGCAATTGAGCTATTTTTCCAGTTTTTTTTATAGCTGAATTTTTGCCTTTAATTTTTCAGATAATGGCACTATTCCGGACTCTGACATGTGCGTTATTACCCCACCCCACAGTGCTTATACAATTTTCGATCGAATGACCAGTGGCCTGGTATTAGAAGTTTAAATTTGATTATTTTCCCAACTGACTGATATATTCACGCAGTGTTCACTTATTGTGACTCCACCTCACTCTGCAAGCCAGCACAAATCCGCTACAGCTCTGTATGGAGCAAAATAGGGCCCTACAGCTGGTTTTGCGTGAATATCTGCTCATAAACAGTCTTTAAGACACTAAAGCACAGGTCAGTTAGGAAATGAAAGGACTGCGTGATGGTTGTTCTGGTTAATAAAACATAAACGCTTGTTTTTAACTCTGTGGCAGCTGATAGCCAGCAAGCTGCTAGCCAGCTCAGTAAGCTGATTTCAAAATAAAACATGGCTTCTGTGGGTGATAAATGTGTTCTTACTTATTCTTAAGGACAGTAAAGAACTTTAATTGAGCCAGCTATTTATGCTTGGCTATAACTTTTTACTCTGCTGTTTTCAGCAGTCTTTTGTGGCCACAAGTTTTTTCCCCACCTGTTTTTGCCCGTGAACATCAGGAAATGAGCTTATGCTAGCAATGGAGAGCAACCACAATTTACATTTTCTCATGGAAGTTACATTACATTACAACCATTTGGCAGATGCTTTTATCCAAAGCGACTAACTAGATGAGAACACATTCAAGTTTCAGGACAATGTGAGAACCAGAGGAGAGTATTAAGTTCTAAATGTTTCTTTTTATTATTATTATGATTATTACAACTAGTTATTACAAATATTATTATTACAATTTTCTGTGCTATTTGGTGGTAAAGCTCCTCTCTGACAGGTCCCGTGTTTACGGAGGGGTTAACACGTTGAGATAATTATTCCAACGTTGGATTTTTGTTAACGTGGTTCGTAGCTTTCAGCTAGAGATGTCACAAGAGCATACTGATAAATAAACCACAGATTTTTGAGTGACTCTCCATTTAACAACGTAGTTTGAGTCGGTTGCCCCACTGTGTGGGAGGATCGTTTTCAAAGCATCTAATTCTCGTGATGGAAGTGGATAAGGGAACAGGAAACGTTTGATCTGTTAAGCTCAAAAATACATTTCAAAGGAAATTTGCTCTAAAATAGCTCCCCTTACACATTCCATTGCAGGACTTTTTGGAGATTTGGAGAGATTTGGACATTTTTAATTTTAACAACAATGTGTAATGCTATTTCAGCAGACATTTTCTGTGGTTATATAATTATTGACACTGCTTTGCCATGTGGCCAGAGCAAGCACATTACACTGACCAGCCACAACATTAAAACCACTGACACGTGCAGTGAATAACATTGATTATTTTGTTACAGCGGCACCTGTCAAGCAAGGGGTACGATATACCCACTTCATGGCAACAGTATTCCCTTATTGCAGTGACCTCTTTAAACACATCCCACACAAACACCTTTGGGATGTGCTGGACAAACAAGCCTGATCCATGGAGTAAGTAAAGTAAGTAAAGTGGCCCTTCTTCTCATGTGTGAACACTACACAGCTTAGCACACAGTGTGAGCAGTGTAAAATTCTTTCTCTGCATTAAACCCATTCACCAAATAAAGTATTTTCAAGTGCGATAATTATATTAATCATCCTGGATCTCCAGTCTCCCTCTCACCAGAACCATTCATAATTTTAATGCAGAATCATAACTTTTAGTTTTCTGTTAGATCAAACAGTTCACTACACCATGAACAGAAACTTAAGTTATCAAAAAAAAACAAGATGCTAATATCAGGTTCAAATACCAAGTTTCCTTTTCTTCAATGCACAGGCCTTTGGATTAGTGTAGTGCTAGATATAGGGTAGAGAGAGAAGCACGGTAACAGGGCAAGAACGACAGAATGAAACAGAATGGGGGCAGCGGGTGGCCTAGTGGTTAGGGAGTTACCGCTAACATTGTAAGCTGGTGGGTTTGTAACCCAGGACAACCACTTATTGTAAAACAATTTCTTAATTCAGTCTTCGTGTGATGTATTTCACTTAGTCCTCTGCAGCTGGTGGCCTAGTGGTTAGGAAGTTGCCCCTGTGATCGGAAAGTTGTGACTGCCAATCACCCACCCCCCACCCCCATTTTTGGATCAGAATTAATAACTGAATGTAATCACAACAAAAGTAAATTCCAGATGTGTTGAGAATAAATTATTCAGGGGGGACATCCTGCTTCAAATGCTGAAAGGGACACATCACTCCTGTGAATCTATGCCTTTGTGTAGAGCCAATTTTGAAGCAAATATACAACTATTTTAAAATATTATTCTAAGTGAATACTCATAACCCTTACAGTGTCAAAAGCTGTGAAAGTGCCAGCTTGTAGAATAACACAGTGTTGCACAGTCACTGAGAAAGCTGCCCAGAGATGTACTGTATCTGAGTGACAGTATCCATAATATTCTGTACGCGGTTATAAAATCTAAAAAAAAAAAAAAAAGAAAAGTATTGAACATATTAAAAAAACATGGTTATGCTGACAAGTGAGTCCATTTTTTCAGTGGTGTCTTTCAAGGAAATACACATCAATGCGGGTTACTGTTGCATCTTTACTTTAAAATGGTACAAGTGCACCCTCTACTGCTGATGACGGAGAATGATCTGAGCTCACACCATCCAGTGTTGGCTTAGTTGGTTTTTCAAGAATGAATGCTTTTATTTATTCTGCTATAAAATTTTATGTAAAATTATTCTTTTATGAAATAAAGTGCTGCAAGCAGTTAGCTTTTGGTGCAAATCAGAGTTGCTGGATTCAAAAGACGTTCTTGGTAGCACATCTTATTTTTTTACTAAGGTGAACTGAGGAGCCAGTGAAATCTTCATGTCTTTTCAGATACCACTTTCCTCCATGCAGGTATTGTTGTTTTACTCCATTTCTCATTTTTGACCCTAGACATAAGGGAAACAGCTCTTTGTTGTTGGTTATTTTGCATGTCAGTGAGGCAGCCCTTTCCTGTCAAAGTAGGTGGCACTCGCAATCTTAGGTAACAAACCACCTGGGCAGCTGGAAGCCTCGTGGTTAGGAAGTTGCCCCTGCATTCAGAAGGTTGTGCGTTCGAATCCCAGGACTGACAGTGGCACCACTGACGTACCTTTGAGCAAAGTACCGTCCTCACACACTGCTCCCCAGGTGCTGCATCGCTGACTGTCCACTGCTTCACATGGCAAATGGGTTAAATGCAGAGAAAGAATTTCACACTGTGTGCTGTGGTGTGTTCACACATGACTATAAGGGCCACATTACTTTACTTTACTTTACTGAAAACAGACCTAGTCAGGTGTGTGACCGACGACAGAAGTCTGGCTTCAAGACCAGGCCTGTGCGCTCTGGGCTGTCAGAGATCAATGCGGCCTGGTATGGCTCTATACTTACCATAAGGAGTTCCAGGTCCAAAGTCCTTGGCAGCGTCTTGCATGTACTGTCCCAGTAACTCCGCATTGGTGGTTCTGATCGGGATCTTTCTGTCCAGTTTCTCATAGAAGAACTCCTCAATGCGGGCACCTGAGTGGACACTCAGATTAGGAAGGCAAATATCTTAAGGTTCTCCCTCCCTAAATGAACTGCAAGCTGTGTTTGAGTTGGACTAACTCTCATCTAACTAGGCTGGAAAAGCATTCACTGTCGCAACTAGAATGTGACAAGAAATATAAAAGGCAAATCATTTTACGGATTGATAAAACAGTTTACTCTTGAAAACCAATAGAATCCCTCCCATTACTGACTTTCTACTCATGATTTTAAAAATGCCCCACTTGGGTGCGTAACAAAACTTCCCAGCGAGAGGCTGCCTGTTGCAGCAGCTGAGATGTCTTACACCTCACATCAAGCCTATAACCGGGATTCTTAAGGAGACATATCTGGAACTCCCCTCTATAAAATAAGTGAACTAGTCATGTTCTCATAAAAGGCACACCCTACAAATTCATTTTCATGTACAAATTTATATCTAAAATGATTAGAAATTACAAAAATGTATACATAACATTATAAAAATGCCATAAAATGTAAATGCATCATATATAAAAATACATATACTGCATCATATATGCATCATATATATATAGCATATACTACATGTCTACTCACATAATACCATGCAAATGATTGTCCATCTTAGTCTTCAATTATATGTATTATACAATGAAATACTGATATAAATATTTCTTCTGATATCATTTGCATTCTAATATCTACTGAAATATTTATTTAGAAAAAAAAGCTTGAGTCAATGTGGTGAGATGGACGAAGATGGAGAGGGAGAGAGAGAGACAGACAGAGAGTGAGTGAGAATTGCATTCTGTAATGGAGCCTATCCAGGGTTCTCTCGTTTTTCATTGCAAATCGATTCCCATTGTACTAAGGGGGATGTTTGGAAGCTCAAACTGCAGACTGTTCGGTCTACACTCACTGGTGTGATTAATATCGAACAGACAAAAGACACTGAGCAGTCAGACACAGACACACGAAAAGAACAAATGCACATGACAACACAAACTACACCGAATTTCTACAAAAAGCCCCTCTGGAGCAGGACCCCAACAACGTCTCTGTGTGAAAAAAAAAAGTTTTTATGCATGTATTTAACCCTTCATGGGGCCTGCAAGAAACACAGTGGCATTGAAAAAGTGTTTGCCCCTTCTTGATAAACATATAATGCATAATGTGGGGCAATTTTATTTTATAGCATCATATGTTTTGATTAATCTGTCATAGCTCTACTGCCTTACTTTCACTGAACGGGTGTAGTTTACTGACTTGCGCACCACACTGCTTCAGCTTTCGGTCTAATAAAAGCTTTCTCCACACTAATGATCGAAGAAATGAGTAGGCTCATCTCTCCTCCAGCTTAGCTTGGATCAATATCTCATTAATAGTGTAACCAAAGAACAACGTTTAGCATACTGAGAGGTCATCAAAACAGGAGCAGGAAAGAAGATGATGTTCTAATAAACTGTATGACAGTCATCCATGTGATGGAAAAGGTCTACATGTCTACACTACTGTGCAAGAGTCTTGAGCCATCCCACATTTCATTATATTTTACTTTGAATCGCCTTGTCCTTGCAAAAATATTTGATGCTTGTCATATTGATGAAACTAAAGAAATGGGAAAAACTGTTTACTGTTACAGGCTGCAAAGTGCCTAAAGATACAAGAGGTCTAGATAAAGGAGTTCCAACCACTCAGCATTCAGCACCACCAGCATACTGATCACCGCCTGATCGTCTGGAATCATCTACTCCTGTTTCTTCACTGGTTCAGGACTTAAGTCAGATGGTTCTGTTATGCTTGAACATTCTCCTGAAACTGGTCAGGTTCCGGGACTGGATGGTAGATTGAAGATGAAAGTCTTTTAGAGCTGTTCTTTAAAAAGGTCTGGAGTAGCTCAAGACTTTTGGACCGTACTGTATATATATACACAATATACAGTCCATATTGCTTTGTAAGCCTAACCTGCGGCATCATATCAACCACCTACCACACTAAAGGCCTTGTTGGTTTTTCAACAACTTCCTTTTAAGAAATCAAAGCTTTTAATGCTGATCTGGTTTGGCTCTCTCTCCTCCAAGTCTGACTTCAAATCAGCACAACAAGGAAATTACCATCAACATGTTACATTGCATGTTGATTCATTAACAGCTATTATCTGAAATTTATTGTCATAGATAATGAAATGCAAAGCCCCTTGTGGATTCATTATGGATTTATGATGGAAGAAAATAATTTTGCACTTTTCCACCAGTTGCCTAATGAGGGGAAAGACACAATTACTTGTTTTGATAACCTTCTCATGGCAGCACAGCATATCAACTGCCTCAAATGGCAAAGAAACACTGGTAGTAAAAGCACACATTGGGAAGCTGGTGAGTCATTTTTGATAATCATTATCTTTAAAAAGCCTTAGTGTATAACTGCTTACCATGATAGCGGTCAAAGGACCGTTTAGAGTGTGCTCCCCTTTTTAAAATAAAATTTCTCCATTATCTTCCACACAAGCAGCACCATGGCCGGCTTTTGGCCTCAACACTCAAAATGGGACAATAGGGGAAGGGGGTTGAGGTTGTGACCTGAAGCGCAGGACTTACCAGTGTGGTCAACTGGAGCATGGGGAGGGTCAGAAAGTCACAGGTTAGAGTTCTCTCATTTACTGCCATGACAAAAATCACCCTCTCACTAAAAGGCCCATACTGAACTGAGGAAGTGTTTATTCAAAGTGCTCAACTTCTTATCAACCATTTTAGATGCTGGCAGCAGGGCCCAACCAATATGAACATTTTGGTTTATCTACAGAGCACAAAATTACAGTAACCCACAATACTGGATGGTGCCACTCATTGGAGCTTTTCCACTGGACAGTGTCGTACAGCACAACAAGGATTGTTTGACCAACTGATGGTCTAGTTCATCCATGCTTCACAGTGTGGTTTGTTTGGTACCCTGGTAAGTAGATAAATTTAGTCTGGGTATTGACTAGAGGTTTGATGAAACACTGGGTTTCAGGTCAGATTCTGGACAATGTACAACCTTAGGTCAGGGTCAGTTTGGTTTCTTATGACTTTTTGCACACATGCATGCATCCACTCTCACGCACACTCTATGCTGTCTTTCCTTTTAGTAATGTTAGCTGTGTTAAGTATGGCTCTTTGACTTGGAGTGGGTGAACATCATCTCATGATTCAAATTGTTCAGTAAGTAAGGGTCTGAATAACCATGCCTGTAATAAACAAATTAACAGATTTTATTTAATAGCTGAACATTTTGTGAAACATAACTGAGACAAACTCAATTACATCATTTTAATTAATGGCACTTTTTTTCCCAGATCAAGCAGAGGAACAAAGGTTAAAAAACACCTTGTTTTCTGCACTTCTAAACCAAATACTAATGAGTCAGTAGTTAAAAGAGTGTTTGCAGACCTTAATGAGCTGTTGGTCTTGGCTAATTGAACTTAACCCCCAACAAGAAAGCCATCAAATGAAACAAAGCTCCATCAAAGCTCTTTCAAGAAGGAAATTAAACACAGTGTAGGGGAAAAAAATGCTTGTTGTTTTCAGTCAGCTGTGTGTACAATCTGGTGCAAGCATAAAGAGAAATGGGGAGGTTATAAAAGAGAAACATATGGGTAGAAAGCAATATGCCTTGAAAAAAGAAAAAAAAAAATGAAATGTAAATAATGCAATTAGTTTGAGGTATGTTTCACAAAGCCAGAATGTTCAGCTATGAAACAAAAATTATTTTGTGCCATAATTGCAATTTGTTTGGTGATTCCAAAAATGTTGCCAAGGTTTGTAGCAATTGGGTGTGCAGATGTTTAGTATGGGAACTCAGCTATGGTGTGTCTTACTTGACATCAGAAATGACAACAAATTGCATGATCAAGCTGTACTGCACTGCCTGGTGGAAAAACACCACAATTAAATTGTTACCCTGCTCTATCTGGGTGGGTAAGACGGTCCTCCCTGTGGTAGCACATCCTGCATTAGCCACAGCTTGAAAAAAATAGAGTGGTTAGCTTTCCGTGTCTCACAGGACATATGTGCTAACCTTCACTTCCCAGCTTGGTAGCATCATGTGTGATAAGGAGAGATTTAACTAACAGGGGGAATTGGCAACAACTAAAGAAGGGAGAAAATAGACAATTCTTCACCAAAAGAGGGAAAACAATATGTAAATAATTGTTTTCGTTTCTGTTAGTTAGCACTTTGTCAATTTGTGGGTCATAACATGTTATCCTCATACTATAGTCTGATTTGGATGCCTTGTATTATTAATACCAGCTCAACCTGCAGAAGTAAATTCAGAGTGAATGGGAGACGGCTGTCAGCTTAGCAATCTCTACAAAAATGATCATCTCATCATAAAACCATAACCATCTTCAAAAATGACTGTGGTTTCATAATGGCTATAACATAAGACAAGCCACTGAATATAAGTGCTGTTTTTACAGACCATGACAAATATGTGGGACGCTAATATTAGCATATATTATTATATTATTAGCCAAGCAATATATCGGTCAGGCCCTGATCCATAGTCAGCAACTATGCATCAGTTCACCCCAGTTATTTTTTTGTATACACCACAGCTGGCATACTGAACTGTGGAGTGCTTTGCATTTTTGTAAGAGTCATAGTCCTTACATTTGTGTCTAAACTTCAATACGACTAGCAAAAAAAGCAGGAAAAGGCAAACTACAAAAAAACTTCATCTACTGTTAGATGACAGTTCATGTTTGGAAAGCATTCATTTTAGGTGGAACAGATTCACTAATTTTTTTAACTGACAGCCTGAAATAAGTGGAAGTGAAAGACCTGAAAGGAAATGCTGTCATGCCAAACTGCACTATATGGACAAAAGTACTGGGATGCCTGACCATTACACTAACATGGATTTTAATGACATTTTATTCAAATACATAGACTTTAATATGGAGTTGGTCCCTCTATAACAGTTTCCACTCTTCTTGGAAGGCTTTCCACAAGATTTTGGAGTTTCTGTGGGAATTTGTGCCCATTCATTCTGTAGAGCGTTTATGAGGACAGACACTGATGTTGGACGAGAAGGCCTGACTCACAATCTCCGTTCCAGTTTCTTCAGCAAACTGTGCTCACAAAGTTGGAAGCATCGCGTTGTCCAAAATGTCTTGGTATGTTCAAGTATCAAAAACAGGTTAAACCCTGAAAAACAGGTTTGTCCCAATACTTTTGCTCATATGGTGTATTACAGGCATTTTTTAGTGTATTACAGACAGGTTACCACATATTACATTTTTCAGCTTTTTTTATTTTGTGTATCCTCTTGAATGCATCTTCTTCAAATGTGTACATATCACTAGGTGAAGGGGTGGCTTTATTTGCGCAGATAGACCAAAACCATCATTATGGAGCAATGTTTCTATGCATCATTTGTGGTGGCGGAAACCTAATACCGACATTATACGATTTTACTCAACATTAAAACATCAAACTAGCACCAACATTTACAAGACAAAGGGCCAACATCAGTCACAGACACTGGACAGCTCATACAAGGCTCATCTAACAGGATAGGTAGAATAGATCATAGATATGATAAATAAGGGGGGTGTTCAGAAATAAATAATACATTGAGCAGTACCAGTTCCCTGGTACTATTTTTTGCCTGTGGTCTCCATAATCATGCACAAACTAGGCAGTGGTGAACATTCATTTTCAAACACTGGGTTTAATACTGTTTATAGCAGCTGAAATCTGGCAAATATGTTTCACTTATTTTGTATTCTTTGTTAACTTCAACTTGCTAAAAACTGCTGTTGCTGCCATTTCTATTCTACACATTTACATTTTGAGCAGTTTTAACATGGCAATTGTAAATAGCCATCTTAAGTGAAGTTACTTCAGTTTATAGTTTGGCCAAACACATTCTAAAGTGGTGTTGTGCAGTCTCTAATTATTACACATGCACAACATCAGTGTCATCCAAATATTGAGTCTGGGATCTATCAACGTATCTATCCATTGATCTTCACCAGCTCTACTGAAATTTATAGCAGTTTTTCTCCAGAACACTCAACATGTTTCTATTCCTCAAGCTCCATTTAAGCAGTTCGTATAAGGAGTTGACCTTACTGGGGTTCGGCTGCAGCAAAACTTCAGTCTGCCTAAAGATCTTCTCCGTCCAGTTCTTGGTGCAGTCTCCTCTGGCGATCAGGTTCTCCAGGTGGGCGTCCAGCTCAGTCTTCTCCGCCTGGCCCAGCTTCTCCTCTGTGAACTGGCGAGAAAAAGAAACCCACACGGAACATCTTGAGCAAATGCTCTTCTCAGGAAGCTTTTAGAGCAGTTTCGCAAACACAAGGTTATGATGATGCAACCTTCTGACCAAACAGAAATGAAAACAAAACTGCTGAAGAGAAACAAAATCGCCGCCAGTGCAATCACAAGGTGCCTCCAACGCTTTTCCTACTTGCCTCAGCTGACCAAAACTAAGGAATCTTATTTTATAAACCAAGCTAGACAAAAACAAACACCAGGCTGTGAAGCATAGGCAGAAATTCTACCAATATAAAATATGCTGCAGTGCATTAAAAAAATCTCCTTACACAGATGGCATCAGAAGATGGTTAAAGAGTGCTGTGACATTCATCAAGACAAGTACAACGTTCACCATCTGACACGGCAATCCAGTGCCCAACGACAGACTTATATTGCAAATGGTGCCGTATTAAAGCGAGACAGAAAGAAAAATGCAAGATGGATAATACAGAGAGAACCAAAAGCACCACTACTCATATACTAGCTTCTTTACAAGGGTGGAGTTGAAATCATAATCATGTGTAAAAGGAGCAGATATGATGTGTAACAGACGGAAATGACAATACATAAAGTCGTGGGTGGGACTTTTCTAAATATATCAAACTTTCCAATAAACCTGCTGCACACTGTTGCAGAAACAATTGGATTAGTGATGCATGAACTAGAACACCCTGATGTTAACCCCTATGATATTCATTACAGCACAGCAATTTGCACTCATTTTTATTTTTCATATGATAGTATCTGTTTTTGCCTATAAGATCAATGACATGTGGTATAACTTTCAATTTATTTTTGATTCCATCATATTCCATAATAACTGTCTGCATCTGCCATAGGTAGGGGACAATTGCCGTCTGAAAGGAAACGTTTGCTCACCCAGCAGAGTTGACCAACTGAGAAGGCATCAGCGGGAGCACAGCCAGCCATCTGCCATCTGTTATGTCAGAGTGAGGGACAAGGTCCAAGGACCTAATACCTGCGAAACTGCTGTAAATGGTCATCACATCACTCAACAAGATCCTCTCGAGTGAGGAGAAGGCTTAGTTCGTTATCAGTAACTACACACACGAATGAAATTAACACGAAGGAAGCAGTGTGACCCTAAAAAGGCAAAGTGTCTTCTTGTGTAATATGTGTAATCTCTGTGTGAATACGCAGATAATGTAGTGTGTTGTACATGAACTAACCCAACTCATGTGTCTGGAATGGGTGCATGCACAACTGCGACAGACCAACCAGGACAGCTTAAGATGCAGACCCTGCACCGCCGACTGCTGGAACACAGCCTTCAGACAGCTCATAGTACTTCAAGATGAGAATGTAAGGTACACCACATGGACAAAAGTATTGGGACACACCACTGTGAATTGAGGTGGTCCCTCTCTTCCAGTGAAGGGTAATCTTGATGCTTCAACATACCAACACCATGCTTCTAACTTTGTGGACACAGTTTGGGGAAGAACCTTTTCTATTCCAGCATGACTGTGTCCCAGTGC
>JBBPCX010000088.1:11086221-11098263 GCA_037974365.1 Hydrocynus forskahlii | reverse complement strand
TTCATTTTCGTTTTTGTTTGCTCCTCTCTTATGAAAAACTATATATATATATATATATATATAGATATATATATATATAATGTGATGGAGCCACATCAAATCTCTGAATGATTTCATTTATATCACAGTGATCTGGGAATTCCCTTTTAACATAAGAACATGTGAAACAGAGTGTATGTTGACAGCTCCAATAACAGTAGAGGCAGCCATTTAGAAGCCTGAATTTTGTCTGTGTTGTCTATTTTTATAGACAATAGTATCAAATACAAACTGAAAAATCCTATAAAAAGAGTTTATTTGTGATTATTTAACAACTGGATGCAATGTGAGAGAAGAGTGTGATCTAGTGAGGGAAGTGTAAGCTAGTGACAGTATAAGCTTTTATCACTTGTTAGCTACGTTAGCTCATATCTCAAAATGAAAGATGCAGCAAATCAGCTACATTTGAGGAAAGGAAAATTGTGTACATTTGATTTTTGTACCAACCCGTTCCTTTAAATACTAGCCTTTATTTTATGTCACTAAAAAGCTCAAAATACACCTATATTTGCGGTGGATTGCACTAAATTCCACATGTCCAATAAACTGTTTTTCCCCCAGCTAGAGAGATGAAGAACATTGACTCCGAATGAAAGATTTTTTATGGAATCCTTCTTTAAAGACAGCTGCTGTTGGTAGCCTGGGAGGTTTGGAAGATTATGGACTCATCCTTAAGATTAATGGCTTAATTTAAGACTCTGGATGATGGAGATTTTACCACAGAGTAAGAGACAGCTTCTCAGATAGAGCACTCAATTTGCCAGTACTTCATAGAACACTTGAGCCAAAGATTTATTTTATAGTCCTTTTGTCCTACCCCAAGTGCAGAAGACATGTTTGTTATCTGAAGTTTGCTTCTTTCATTCAGCACTGGAGTTACAAGGCTAATGTAGATAACTATTGTAACGTAGTGTTTTCCTCACTGGATTAGACAGCTCATTCAAAATGCTGTTGCTAGAGTTCTAACCAAAACCACTGATCCCAGTTCAGTACAGAATTGATTTTAAAGCATTACTCATTGTGTACAAGACACTCAGTGGTTTGGGTCCTAAATACATCTCTGGTATGTTTGAAGTACATATTCCTGGTAGGTCTCTTAGATCTGCAGGAGATGGTCAGCTAGTGGTGAAAAGAGCTGAAACTAAACATGATGAAATGGCGTTTAGACACTATGCAGCTTGCTGCTGGAACAAACTGCCCATCAGTCTCAGATCTGCACCAACTGTAGCTTTAAAATGCAGCTAAAAACTACACTATTCTCTGCCTTCTTTTAAACACATCAGTACTTCTATTGCACTTTTAATTTTCTTTTATTTATTTTCTAAGTATTCTTTTATTTTTTTCCATTTTATTTGTGTAAAGCATATTGAATGGCCTTATATGTCTGAATATGTGATATATAAATAAACTTGAATCCTGAACTTGAACAAATAAGCTAAGGGTATGCCTCAATAGTGCACTGTAACCAGAGCTGTAGTCTCTGACTTGTCTCGCTGGTCTCTGGCCTCGTCTCAGACCGGGCCATCATTCTCGTCTAGCTGGTCTCGACCAAGTTTAGCAGCCTTTAAAAAGCAGTGTCTCTTGATGGATTTTGAAATAATAATTAAAACCAGTGCTTGTCAATTAGCTTTTCTGTTGTAGATGCTTATGTTTTGACGATAGATTTTTTTGTTTTTTATTTGCAGTGGCTGTGATTTTGGCAAAAAATCAATGGACAAAAAACAAAAGCGGCCACGACAGGAAAGCGAGATGACAAGCACTGGTTTTAATTATTAAAAATTTTTATTTAAAATTTATTTTACAATCCAGAACAGACACTGTCACTGGCCACCTGGTTATCAGTCACATGCCTGTCAAAAGTCATGTCCACGCTCTGAGCACACTGCATCCATGCTCATCATCTTAATTACAGCCACAGACGTGATGGCTGAGTAAATGGAGCGAAACAGCTCTACTTAAAGTGGACATTATGACCTCATTTGATCCTACAGTGCACTGCGCTCGTCTTTTGATCATCACAAATAACAGTGAAAATGATCATGATAAGTAAAAGAGTACAATGTCTTCAACAGCACACACACTTTATAAACAGAGGCCAGTAAATATCAAAGATGATTCTTTTTTGTCTATCTAGGTCCTACCTCTGTCTTTCTCATTTGAACCCAGTCTTGACTTGGACTTGAACCTCTCTAGACTGTGTCTCTGAAGGCCACGTTTTTGACACAAATGGACTAAAATGTTCTTAAACTCGTCCCACATTGCTTTAAGACATCAAACATGCTCCTATAGAAGAGTACTGCTTCATTTACCAACTTTGCATGTAAGTTCCAGTTTTCCACGGTTTTCTTTTTACCTAACAACTAAACACTACGTAAAAGTAAAGTGTCCGTTCCTCACATGTGAACAGCATGAAATGTGTTCTCTGCATTTTACCCATTCACCAAGTGAAGCAGTGGTCAGCCAGGAACACAACACCCGTGGAGCAGAGTGTGGAGATGGTATCTTGCTCAAGGATACCTCAGTGGAGCCACTAACAGTCATGGGATTCGAACCCACAACTTTCTGATCGCAGGGGCAAATCCCTTACCACTAGGCCACCAGCTGCCCCACACTTAACTCATCAACCTAACTCATCACACACTTGCGTGGTTTCTGACACCATATGACATAGAAATGGACAAAAAATATGTAGCAAAAACAGTAGCAGCCATCTTAACGCCTGAATTTTGTCCAAATGTTATTGATAAAAGTATCTCGAAAAGCAGATGTCCTCACAACTTGACCTTATTTTCAATCTGATCCATTGTTCACTACAACAGAATACAAAATCTAGGAGCAGAAACTAATTTTAAAGTCTGCATGTGTCAGTGTGCTAATCAGTGTGGTTAAGCTTCCATTAATACTCTGCATTCGCATCGTAGCTCCAGTGCAAAACTGAAGAAGCAAACTTCAAACCCCAAACATATCTTCGCTGATCAACCCCATCTAGCCTAAAGGGACAATGGTGAAAATCTGATTTTTGTCAAATGATCCTTTTAATATAGAAAGAGCAAGATTCAACACAATTTAGTGCAAGATACCTGGCGTTGATTCTCTCATCCGGGTAGAAGACGCTCTGCATCACTATAAAATACTTCTACGGAGAGAAATATCAGGTAAGCCTTGCTTATGTAAACAAAAAAGCATTACAGATGATGACAGAGGTCAGTTAATATCAAAGCTTCTCTACCTTCCTTCGATGGGGGATC
Source organism: Hydrocynus forskahlii (assembly GCA_037974365.1). Lineage (NCBI taxonomy): Eukaryota > Metazoa > Chordata > Actinopteri > Characiformes > Alestidae > Hydrocynus > Hydrocynus forskahlii. Next base: position 11,094,976 of record JBBPCX010000088.1, on the reverse strand, counting down.
TTGATCCTATGAACACCTGTTGATATGAAAAGAACATGTAAGATGAAATGCTGTGTCACTGTTGTACATGAGAATATATTCATGCTAGTGTGAGAGCAAAGTTTGCCAAATGTGTGACTGTTACCTAAGAACTTCACCAGGAGCGAGTGGGGGAACTTCTCTAGATGTTCCATATAAATCCTCAGATGAGATAAAAGGAACTGGACTTCCCTTCTGTTCTGCGTCTTCAAGAAGAACCGTTTATCATTCCTACAGAGTGGCAGAAAGGACTGAATAAGTGAGTAATACAGTGCTAGTCGAAAGTTTGGACCCACCTTACTATACATTTTTTTTTCATTATTTTCATTATATTAATTATAGTGTGGATTATATAATTATATAATTATATAATTTTCTACTGCAACGTGCTGGCAACTGTCCAGGGTGTACCCCGCCTTTGCCCGTTGCAGCTGGGAAAGGCTCCAGCCACCACCACCCCACCCGACCCCGAGTGCGGGACAAAGGGGTAGAAAATGGATGGATGGATAATTTTCTAGTGGTCAGTAGTGATGAATATAAAATATGAAATTTTTGGAACAATAAAGGTGCTTAAATTGTAAAGATACTGTAAATGTTTTTGTTAGAAAAAGAATATTGTGTATATTTGCAAATGTAACATGCAAATGGAGAAAATCTAAGTGTGTGCACAAACTTTTGACTGGCCTTATCAGCATCCACAAGCCAATAAGCATGCTTGTTCCAAAATCTAGACTGCTGATTGGCTGTTTAAATAACATTCTGTATTTATGCTAATGTGGCAAATCACACTCTTTATATATATATATATATATATATATAATATTTTTAATGTATATATATGGTGTGTGTGTGTGTGTGTGTTTTTGTGGGCAGTCTGGCTTGGCAGCAGGCTGTTTGTGCTGACTCACGTTAGGAAGAAGTCTGCTTTGCTCTTTGAATTGCTGATGAACTGCAGGTAGCAGCCTTCCGAGGAGAGAGAGTGCTGATACTCCTTCTCGGTCATCCCGAGGGAGCGGCGCAAGCTGGCGAACACCGGCCCTGCAAATGTCTCCATCGTGAAGTCCTTCACACACACAAGCAACCAGAAACAAGCCACTCTAGGTAAAGGCTAAAGAACACTATACTGCAGTACATACATTTTACATAATGTAAAAAGATCCTAATCTATTCAAATGACTTGGACAGCACTGAGAATGAAGCAGGAATAAATTCCCATAATGCCTCGTACATTATATGGACAAAAGTATTAGGGCATCTGACCATTATGCCAACAGTGACTTTAATGACATTGCATTCAAATACATATACTTTAATATGGAGCTGGTCCCACTTTACAGCTATAACAGCTTCCACTCTTCTTGTAAGGCTTTCTGCAAGATTTTGGAGTTTCTGTGGGAATTTGTGCCCATTCATTCTGTAGAGCATTTATGAGGTCAGGCACTGATGTTGGATGAGAAGGCCTGGCTCACAATCTCCATTCCAGTTCATCACAAAGGTGTTGGATGGGGTTGAGGTCAGGACTCTGTGTGGGTCAGTCAAGTTCTTCCACACCAAACTCATCCAACCATGTCTTTATGGAGCTTGCTTTGTGCACTGGGACACAGTCATGCTGGAAGAGAAAAGGTTCTTCCACAAACAGTGAAAGCATGGCGTGGTCCAAAATGTCTTGGTACGCTGAAGCATTAAGATTGCCCTTCACTGGATGTAACCCTGAAAAACAGATGTGTCTCAATACTTTTGTCCATGTAGTGTATTTCAAAAAGTGCTGATCACATAATGAAAATCATTTACATCATTTACAGTCCAAGACATCTAGTGAACATACATTAGTGTTCTGGGTTTATATATGCAGTGGCGATGATAGTAAAACAGTGATAGACTTGACAGGAATACACTTTTTCGGGAGTATTTTTCCCTACAACAGGCCCATGTACTGCTCTGCCATGAATGTACCTGAAATACATGTAGACCAAAACCTTCTCACAATTATTTTAAAGCAATGTCTTAGTTATGAAGCAATACATTCATAACCATTACATGTAATTATTTTCTGAGCTTTTAGAGGCATTAAAACGAAATACTTTGACGTCTGGTTCCCATCACTACCACTGTGACTCTAATCACTCTGAATAACTTTCTATATGAATCATTTTTAATGATTTTATTCATCACTGATGAAACAAATATTGAAATGTTGGAATTCTCCTGTAATATATTGAGTGATTTTGAATGGTAGTGTTTACCACCATACGGTGAACCACCATACGAAGAATGCACAGCAGAAGACCGAAAGTTAATATATTTACCTGATGGATCTGCGTCACCTCAAGATTGTAATCATCATCAGAGAGCTCGTCCTGAAATGGAAGAGATTAAATGCATCTTATAAAGAGTATTCTGAAGCTTTTTTCAGCCTGTGGACATGAACTACAAGCTCCCCACAAAATACTTATGGACCTTCGATTATATCTGTGCAGCTGATTTCCACATTTGCGGAGCATCACAGTACTTGAGAGTTTAGTGTTTTCCCACAACAAATACCACGAAAAGCCACCTAATGTAATATAGAAGCATTTCCGTGAGAACGTGCAAAGTGTGATTGCGTGGCTGCTATAAAGCCCGTGTTTGGGCAAAAAAAGTTTGCGTTAAAAAAAACCACTGCACTGGAAACGGCGACTGTTCTAATTCTCTTTATCCTGTGCCTGGCGTCTTACTGCTGAACCACCAAGGGAACATTAACTCACTGCCTCTTACCAAGCCATTAATGGGTAAGGACGGCTGAACACGTAGCCGCATTGATTATCTTTAATAAACCACAACAAACAGTGACCTGAGCTTTAGTGTCTTGAAGTCTGTTTATGACTCGGCTGTGTGTTTTGCTCCTCGTTTGTTACTCTTTGTTTGTGTTTCACCATGTTTTGTCCCTTTTCCAGCTGCCTTAGCCATGATGTCACAGACTCTCTCTCCAGTACACATTTTAAAGGCGAGCTGAGAGTCAGTGCTCTCTCCCGTTATATTACAGAGGCAACTCAACCACAAACATCGATTTTTTTAAATGATCAATACTCGCCTCCTACTCAAAAATCTTAAGACACGTGCACTGCACCAGATATTAACCGACCTTTTTACGTAAGAGGAGAAGAGGTGCCAAATTCCAGTTAAAAAAGGAATAATAATAAAAATACAATTTAAGAGGGACAGTAGTGTGGTTGCAATCACACTGTGGTAACACTTATAATGTCAGATATTAACAAGCTATTAAGTGATAGCCAATAGGATGAAACTAGAGCACTCGGGTATTTAAAGTTAAAGGACAGTCTAGAATTTGACTCTGCATCATCACCCAACCAGTTAATAGGACGTCAGACATGCACGGTTACTTCTTCTGTCCAGGCTATAAAGGAAACTTGTTTTATTTCAAACTTCAACAATTTTCCGAAGGTTAACAAGATTTTAGGAAATAAATGGATGAGCAGTAAAAACCTACTGTGTGCAAAATGTTTGACTGCTAATGTAACACAATAACACGTTATGAAATGTGGAATATTATGTAATGTGCCTGTGAGTGCTATTCATGTGTGGGTGCGTTGGTGTTTGGGTGTAACTGAGGCGAAAAGTGCTTTGATTCAGAGACAACAGAATGCACATTCATGAGTAAAACTGCTGCCTAAGCAAGCTGAGCTTCAATAGCATCCCAACTGCCCGACCTCACATGTGTGTGTGACCTTTACACGACTCCTGTCTCTTCATGTGCCAGTCTGTCCAGGCCAGAGCAAAATATGGGTGAGTAACAGTTGGATGTGCAGTGTGTTTCAGTTTCTACAAACCAGCATGACGTTTTAGCCAAACATCCAGTATAGTAGTCTCTCTCTGCTTTCCCTCGTTGACTAGCCAAACAGATGTTTGGTTTGTGAAGTAGATTTGCTCAGTTGGTTTTTGACACCACATGCAGACCTGCCTTTGTTAACAGTCACATAAATTATTGTGATTAAATTTTAGGCTACTATTAAAAGTACAAAGCAACCAATGCAACTGACTGGCTATCTTGTTTCCTGGTATCCTTATCTAATTGTAGGTTGTACTGACCTGTGCAATGCAAAATGACAGAAAATCTTAGGGTGACTATTAACTTTTTGATAGGAACATGAGGCTCATAGTTCCAGCTCTAAATCAAAGAAGAAAACTGTGCATGTCTTGGCTGACTGATGACATCGATGAACATTGATGATATTGTTATTCCTTACAGTCAGGAAAGGTCAACACTGGAGGGGTCACCATGCCCACCTAGAATATGCTTTAATATTATCGTGATGTTGAATGTGTGAGTGTGTGTGTGTGTGTGTGTGTATGTGTGTGTGTGTGTGTGTTTCTTTCATTTTTTGCATCTCCCAACAAACACTTAAAGGGGACATATTATGCAAAACTCACTTTAGTTATTATAGGTCTATGGGCTATACAAAACATGTTCATGAAGTTCTTCGCACAAAATCACTCACATAAAGAGATCTCACCAGCTCTATTCTTGACAGTTTCAGTCCCTTTCAAAATGAGCCGTTTAATGCAAATTAGCTGTTGCTGGCCACGCCCCACCCATCCCATGCTAACACTGCACGTTTAATACACGTGAGACAAAGACTCTATCCAGCCCTATATGTTCAACCCCGAGTCGGACACAACACTTCATGAGTGTTGCCTTTGCCTGTAGCGGTAGCGTTCGGCGTCTTATACGTGCTCGTAAAACCAGCAGACAAAAATGGCGGATCTTCAACTAATCTAGTGGGTGGGGGCTTGACAGATGAAGGGTGGTTCTATGCAAATTTTGCTATTCTGACATCACAATATGGGGGCCGTCCAAACGGCTCATAGAAGCATATGATTCCTGACACCAAAATCTTTCAATTGACTCACAAAAAATGGATGTAATGTTTATAGGAGCAGAAGAGACCCAAATGGAAATACAAAAGGATGCAAAAAGTGAGTTTTGCATGATATGTCCCCTTTAAAACATATACTATATGGACAAAAGTATTGGGACACCCCTGTTTTTCAGGGTTTGGGCTAGACCCCTTACATCCAATGAAGGGATTAATCTTAATGCGTCAGCATATCAAGACATTTTGGACAACGCCATGCTTCCAGCTTTGCTTCCAGTTTGGGAAAGAACCTTTTCTATTCCAGCATGACTGTGCCTCAGTACACAAAGCAAGCTTCATAAAGACATGGCTGGATGAGTTCGGTGCGAAAGAACTTGACTGACCCACACAAAGTCCTCACCTCAACCCCATCCAACACCTTTGAGATGAAATGGAGATTGTGAGCCAGGACTTCTTGTCAACATCAGTGCCTGACCTTATAAATGCTCTACAGAATGAATTGGCACAAATTCCCCACAGAAACTTGTAGAAAGCCTTCCGAGAAGAGTGGAAGCTGTTATAGCCGCAAAGGGGGACCAACTCTGTATTGAAGTCTCTGCATCTGAATGCAATGTCATTAAAGTCCCTGCTGGTGGAATGGTCAGGCTCCCTGTTACTTTTGTCCATATAGTGTACATTCAATACATCACCAAGCCCTACTCTCCACTTTTTCTGCATATCACTCTTGTCCTGTTGCCATGGTACGGCACTCTGCAGTAAAGACTGCTCCATTGTTAGGCCCTCCACCCCTCTCCTACGTGGCAGGACATTACAATCGTGTTTGTGTCCCCAGCTTTGTGTTGCTCTCCTAGTTCTCCTCTGGGGCCGCCTCTTCTAAAGCAAAACAATACAACACACCACAAGTTCCCCACCACAAACACAAGGTCACTATGGGACCAGGGCTAAATACAGTTTTCTCTGCGGGACCTAATCCCCTCAATAATTACTGCTCAGTGGAACATCTGAATGTATCAGCCATTAATGATGCAATGAAAGGACCCTGGATATCGTACGTGACCATGGATGGCCCTAAATAAGCTAACCTGCCCAGGCACAGTAGGACTTTGTACTGTATGTTATTGTGAGGACAGAGAATTTATGGAACAAGAAAGTGAATTTTCATGCTTACCAGACTTTAATAAAATATTAATTGTGTTTTAATTTTTTTTTTTATATAAGTAGTCTTGTAATCACCAAAAAGGTTTGATTAAAAAAAGATGAATAAAACAAAGAATTAGAAATTGACCACTCCTGATGCATCCAATCTTCTGATCAGTGCACTTGCATGCAACATGTTGATCTAGAGTTCTCGTTTTTTTATCCTGAAATCGTTTTTTATCTCTGAATCTTGATAAAGTAACAATGAACATTTTACTTGTGGGGCCATTAATCTTTTCCCCCAAATTCTCCTAGTGTTCTAGCAGCCGTGGGCTCTGTAAACAGGAGGAAGAAAATGACACAAGTGGACCAAACAACATTCAACCAATCAGGATGAGGAGGTGCATCACTTGCCTGTTAACTATTTCACGCATCCACAGAAAATAGTGCTTGGCGCCCCAAGCTGATCATTTCTTCTAAGAAAAATAACGCCAAAAATACCAATTCCACCACCTACGGGGGCTTACAGTACCAAACAAATAATGAAAAGAGAGACAGAAAAACAGATATTTAGAAGAAAAAGTCTCATCTAGAGTGAACACTGGTGTTGATCTCCAACGCTGGAGAGATCTAGGGGAGTTGACAAGCATGAACAGCATGAACTGTGTCACCAACATTGCTGTGCTATATATGTCTTTTTTGTGTAGATATGTGCTAGACATCTTTATTTTGTGTAGGTATGTTCTCAACAGTGAATGGCTCTTCTGAGCAGGTCACAGTTCAAAGAGGAAGATTGCCTGCTTTACTCACAGGTATTGGGTTGTCGATGGTGTTCTGCACGGCTGCAGACAGGCCCTCCTTCATCATGCAGGTGAGGCCGTAGAACTCGTGCTGCTGGTCAATCTCAAACATGCCCAGCAGCTTCCACTGCCGCAGGCCTCCCCACATCTTCCTCTTCACCGTGCGGGTCCGCCGGCTCCCGCCAGGCCCGGGCATCTCCATCTGCTGAGAGTGTCCCGTACGTGTACAAACACATTCACATATGGAACAACACAATACTCGTGAAATATCAAAGTAAAGTGGTCCCTTATAGTCACGCGTGAACACGCCACAGCACACAGTATTAAACCCATTCCCCAAGGGAAACAGTGGGCAGTGACCGGGGAGCATTATATGAGGACAATCGTTTAAGGGTACCTCAGCGGTTGAAACCAAGACCTTCCGATCGCGGGGGCAACTCCCTGACCACCAGGACACCAGCTGCCCCAGAAAATCAGCCCACAAACTTTTGAGCATGACATGTTAACCACTAGACTACCCAGCCCAGTTCCATACATGTATTAAAGATTGCATTACTTATTATGGATATCCCAAATAATTAAAATACTCATGGCAACCCCACACTGTGCACATTTTTGTGTTTTGTCTTTTAAAGCACATCTGAATCAACGTATTAACAAATAAACAAGCTTCTCGTGGCCTAGGTTAGGTGAGCAGAGCAAGGAAAAGACAAAAATGCACGAAACACAGGGTTACCAGGAATAATTTTATGTACAATAATAACACTTTTACATTCTAAATGTATGCTAGAGTATATTTTCGTTATCATACTCAATAACAATAAAAAGAGAATAAGACAACAACAAGAAAAAAAATCGAATGAAAATGAATCCACATTATTTATTTACTCATTTGGTCAACCTGCCAGCTGGAATCCCCTCTTTTGAATTCCTGAGGGAAACTGGATATCATTTTTTTTTAGTAATTAGCCTCTAAACAATTTTGAACCTGTGAAGCTGGACAGAACTATATTAGCATTACTTTATTTCTATATGAATTCATCTTGTATCTGCAACCAAATGAATGTTATAATGTTTCAACAGAACACTGATTTCAACAGAAGTGGGCACCAGGATATCAGGCTGATCACAACCGCTGGATCAGATGTTCAAGGACAAAAAAGAATGAATCCGATCCAGTCCTGCAATAAATCCAGCTTGAAACAGCATAGGCTCACACCGTGTCACGTCTTGTTGGTTGAGTTTATGCTTCCTTTGGTATAGTAGAGTAGATGCTCTTCTTGAAGTGAAGATTTAAAAAAAAAAGACTAAATATTACCTAAGTATCAGCCAATACTCAAGGTTTTAATATCAGTATTGCACCACAGTTTATTCCAAACCGTGCAAGCGTTATTAGACTAATGGTCTACAGGGTATATGCATGAACGTGTTCTAATGTGCCACATTATTGTTTTGTTGGGTAAAATGAGAAGCTTAGGATTCATTTCCAGATAAGCCATCACCGCAACAGTTCTCTCGCGGTACCTCAGCGAAAGCAGACATAATTGTAATTAGCTCGGGGCACTTCAAGGCCTGAGGATCGATTTCCCAGCACAGATCCATACACACACACACACACAAAAAAACAGAATGTGGCCACCCTCCATTCACGATGTCCTTGTGAAGGGGATTTGCCACTGGTCCAGCAACAACACACTCCACTGCTTAGTGGGTGTAAATTGTAACAGGAGATGATGGTGTGCCTGGTACCAGTTTCCCTGACAACAGAACGCGGCAAGTGTGTTTTCTCTCAGCTTTCTGAGAGAAATATTGAGCTGCATGATGGACAATGAACTAGCGCTGGATTACCAAAAACTGGATTGCCAAAAATTTCAAACTATGATAAATACATATATATATATATATATATATATATAAAAATAGATC
>JBBPCX010000088.1:11074273-11086121 GCA_037974365.1 Hydrocynus forskahlii | reverse complement strand
CACACACACACACACACACACACACACACACACACACACACACACACACACACACACACACACACACACAAAAAACAAAAAACAGAAGGCCTTAATCACTGGAGGAATGGCCTGAAGCTTCCTTGTCCACCTGATCATCAACCGATTCTGTATGGCCAGCCATACAGGGCTGTGTATCCACCTTTGTGTCGTGGGGTTAATAAGGTCATTCCCAAACACTGACAAAGGCTGTGGTTAAGTAAAAGCAGGATCATTAGGAACATTCATGCTGGGACTGCTAACACATTTTAAGTGGTTCATAGCCCAGGCAGAACAAATAACCTGTTCTTAAAGGGTTTGGATGTGCACTGGGAAAACTAAAAGATAGGAAAAAGAGAGACGTAGAAAGAAAACCACAGGCTGAAACCATTAAATAATGTCTGAAAGGCTAAGCAATATAAAAATCATTTTTCTGCTGAAAGTTCTAAAGGCTGCCATTTAGGTCCTAAATATGGTGCTTTAGGAGCCCAAAGGACAGCTTTTCACAGTGTTAGACTACACTTCTCATCAGGCATTTCAAGTTTGTTTACTTGCGATAAGGTGTCATCAAAGTGTTAATTAAAATATCTTTCGTTGATTACAGGGTTTTAGAATATAATACTAATAAGCAACTACCCATCACCGTTTCCATAAATATGACGCAGGATGTAAGGTGTTATTATCGTAGTGTGTGAGTACACATCAGTAATCAGTAAAGATAATAAAAAGAGACAAAAACAAGTAAATAAACAACTTGTCAGTGGGACGCTGGACATCCACTCTGCCTTGGTGATCCTCATTTGTCTGGTCCATCCTCTTAATAAGAGACCAGCAGGACAGACAGGGGTGGGGGGGCCACTAGGATTCTAATGGCTCTCGATGACAACCGGTTCAAACACGCCTGCTGACACCCTGCCGGAAAAATAAAACGTTTGTAGTTTGTTTTTTATGAAGTGCTTGCGCTCAGGACTCTTGTGGTCGACTGTAATTGAAGTTTTAACCAGCCATCTCTGAGCTGACTCACCTGTTGGCAAGCTGGATGCCGCCAAGGGCAGTGGTTCCATCCCTACTGACAAAGAGTCGCAAATTGCTGTCTGTGAGAAAGAAGGGAAAGAGAGTGAAATTAATAAACAGGGACACAGAAATCGAGTGACAAAACTGGGTTCTAAAACAGACGAGAAATATTTACTAAAAGAGGCACTGATTACGGATGTTCTACAGTTGGTGCTGGTGGGTTTGGCCTGTTTAACAGGCTATCTAGAACTTGCAAATTAAGTGGCATGTTCTGCTGACTTTTCTCAAAACAACTCTAACATAATAAGCTGAGATTTTCACAGCCATAAAATAGCACATAGTATTTACTATCAGCCTTGATAAACTGGAGTAGGTGGTTCATGACATTAATCTCCATCTAATTAAAAGTGCAGTGACTGACCCTTGGATCTTAAAGGTGCTTAGGAGCCACTGCACCTACAAGCCTGTGCAGTATTAAGAAGTGGCAACACTGTCCACTTATACTCTGTTGATTTTTAAAGTTAAAATAAGCATACATCCCCCAAAAGGCACAGACATAAACATGGCATTCCTATGCATATTTTGTGAACACATTACAAAAAGTAAATCAAAATATATTAAAATGACAACTTTTCTAAAGGCCACATTTTATGTGGCACATTCAGCAAGTGGTCAGTAATTATGTGTTAAAATGTGCATTCTCTGTAGAGGATGTGTCCTTATTTTCACAACAAAATATGCCAGGACACTGTATTCAGCCAAATGTTCGGAGCACTACTATAACTGAGGTTCAGAAACTTCAGCTACAGTTACTACTTTCAAGACTTCAGAAACTATATATACTGCAAATACTACGCCATTAAAATCCTATATCTCGTTGGTCTCTTCTCACCACTTAAACTACACCACCTTCCTAGGTGAAACTAATCCAACTCCAGTTCATTTAAGACTCATTAGGGCCTTTCAGACACTTGTGAAATGTCGTACACACCCTCATTGTTGCTGGCATCAGCGAAGTTCTGACTCTGGACAATCTTCTCCACAATGTCGTCAGCATCAATTCGTGTGTCATCCACCCAGGTGGGATGGTTCTCCACAGAGTCCTTCTTTCTTCTACAAAACAAGGCAGACACTAAATACACTGACCATTATCACGTAACTGTCATGTCTCAGCCAGCGACCGGAAGAGGCCACTATTTAGTTTTTGTGTTAGAGACTTTTATTTTGAAATTGTTGCGAGTTGTTGTGTGTCTAGAGTCCTGTTCACCTGTTCTATGTTTCCGTTAAGTGATTGTGGTTTTTTTTGTGTAGTTATACTTTGTGTTTAAAAGGTCCGCGTGCCTCTTTATTTTCTGTATTGAGTCTGTGTTTTTTGTTATTAAAAATCCATCACTGGAACCTGCATCTTGCGCCTCGCCTCACTCCCCGTGCACGGCTCGACGTGACAATAACAGTACAGTTAGTAGGCAGTGAGAAAGAAAGCATAGGCCAGCCTTTCAAATGCATCTGTCTACAAGCACAGATTATATCATGTAGTTTTTTATACATAATGATAGCCTTGTAGAAACACATTGTGATAATTCTATCAGGTGACATAATCAATTCTCATTATAATTAAATAACGCAGACTCAGTTATACTTGTTGTATTCAGTGTATTTCTGACTCACGCCTAATTAATCTTCTCAGTCTTGACTGATGGTACAATTTAAGAGTATGAGGCACTGAATCATTTATTATTAAAAGTATCCTAATCAGACAGAACTGTTGTGAGGTGTTATATTTACACCCCTAATAAATAACTAATGCACGGCTGTAGTGTTGTTTGTATAAGTCTTTAACTGTACATAATGCATGAGGATCTGTCAGCAGTAATAGTATGTAGCTGCTAGTTGAGGCTTCAGGGCCAAGCCTTTTACCTGGACGGTCGGTTGGGGAGCAGTGCAGGCCGGGGCGGTCGTGGAGGCTTTTCCAGTTTCACTGGTTCTTTCTCTGGCTCCGGGGGGCTCTCAGTAGCCGCTGTGGCCCCTGCTGAAGTGTTGCTGCTGCTGGTGGAGGTGTTCCGTCGATGCTGGCTCAGGTCCGTTAAGCTGGATGAGTGGGAATGCTCCGTGCTGTAGCCTGCAAAAAGGACCACCGTATTCCACAATTCAGTGGATATGGATTTAAGTCAGTACTTCTTATTGTTCCCAAAAAGGGTACTTATAAACAAGATGTTTATGTGTAGTAAAACTTAACACACATTTGATCCATTACTATATAATTTGAATAACGAGTTACTAAACTGACGAAAGAATGCTGATTATGCTCAAGTAAGATGAAAAGAATTCACCATTTCTAAAAAGAATTCTTCATCATTTTTAAAAAAATCGGATTCTTTACTAAAGGCAATGGTGATATTCAAAGACCCCTTATGAATGCTTAAATGTTTCCTTTCATGGTTAAATGGTTCACTATGGTGAAACCACTGTTGTATACATATGCAATCGTCCCTGGTCAAATGACATGTTATGTTGATTTTCTAAAGTTAAAGGAAGCACACACCCTCTACAGAATCAGTATTAACGATCCAAAAATCTTATGACACTGGTCTGAATTTAACCTGAAACTTTGCTGTGCTGGCTGGCATAGCTGGAATTCCTTGAGTGACCTGTGTGAAACACGTCATCTGGGCTGGAGAGGTTCTCATCTAACACCTCTGGCAGACCTAAATGCACACACACACACATATACACACAGTCTACATTTTGCAACGTAATACCAACAGGTGTTACCAACAGGTGAGTCATCAACAAGTGGCCTTGGCTGACCTGAACAGGGTGCCAGGGCTCTGGGTTTGAGGGGTCGGCCAGTGGTGATGCCTGGGTTGATGCCTCCTGGTGCAATGGGTTTATCGCCTGTGCCTTCTCCTTTACAGTCCAGCTGTAAAGATGTGTCCTGGCCGGCAAAGGCTGTGGTTTTAGCTGTGTTCGGAGGCCTGGGACAAGGAGAACACACACACACTTATTCAGCACTTAAAAATGGAGAGCAGAGTTTAATATGACTTGCTCACATAAATATAATTCTAACTGATTGCTCTGTCTACAAAGGATGGCCTTCTGTCTGCCTCCGTATATTTTATTCCAGCATTTACAACTATGGGACAAGAAACATTATTCAGGTGCTAAGATGCTAGGAGCAGTTTTCCTTTACTGTATTCAGAAGAACTTAAAATTGACCCAAAATCAACTTCTAAATTGCAGTATAAATTATACCCATGTTTCAACTGCTGCATGTTTCTACCAGCAGGTGGCACTATATGACCTAGTGCAAAGTCAGTCACAAACAACTCTTAGTTTCTAGCAAGAACATAATCTAAACCAGGATGATCCCAGCTCAATATGGAGTGGTGATATATTTGTTCCAAGAGCTCATATTTATTAATGAAACCTAAGAGCAAAATTCTCTTGGAAAAACCATCTTACTCCCAGAGAAAAAAGATGACTCACGTTTTAAAGCAAGGGTCCCCAGATAGAAGAGTCATCCCAATGACAACCTCCAGGAAAACAACAAAAACAAAACAGAAAATCAATGTGACATTCATTTCAAAGCATACTTACCATCACTTTAGTACATTTAGTACTGTAACAACAGTTGTGGCCTTGGATTTGTTAGGATCGTTTCCACCCTTTCTAAAAAGAGTGCTGTCAATTATATTGAACAAAAATATAACAGACAGAAAACAGCACTTGTTTGTGTTAGTGCAAAATGCAGCTTTCACAGACAGTGAGTCAGGCTAAATAAAAGAGTTTGGATACAAAATTAGCTGTGAGGGGGTTGGTTCATTCACACGTCTCCCATACAGTCAGCGAGAGGATGCAACGGAGTGCTATGATTATGGGGAAGAAGAGCATGCATGGATGTTTCCACCCAGGGAGAGATGAATCTGTTGCCCAGACTAGGGTTAAAATAGATACACACGTAAAATGGCTAAAAATGCCATTTACTCTAACTTTTTTTTTTCCCGGGAAGGGGGAGGTATTCCCAATTTAGCTCTGACCAACTCCACCTGCGAGCTAGGTTTACCCCGTCACATGATGCTACCAAGCTGGTAGTACGAATGCCAGCAGAAGCTTCCTCAAAGTGCCACCAAATATGTTAAACCAGTGAACAGATGCTCTGAGTGGTCGGGAAACAGGAGGATAATGCCTAATTATGTTAAGACTCCCAGCCACGGATAGCTTTGAAAGTACAGTCATATGCAAAAATTACGTGTTTGTAGATTTTCTATTTGACAATAATTAATCCTTTGCTGTGAACAAACTAACATAACAATTTAAAGCAAATTTTAGTGCAGTTTATTTTTATTTACTGTGTTTACAATATTGGTGAAAATAAAACACATAATGTGTCATAACGTTTGCACAGGCCACATTTTAGTTCATTTTATTTTTTCCCCCAACTTGTTAAATTCAACAAATTAACTGTACATTAAAATATGCCACACTCTGTACTAACAGAAGGCAAGCCAGTGATGACTTATTAAGTCCTCTGTAGAGAACTGCATGCTAGAAACACAGACCAGTGGTTTCCAGGTGTGGATGGATTAATATATACACTTTTTTTCCATATTTTATATACAGATGGATGGCGAATCAAAGGAAGTACAAAAATGTCTCAAAGTAAGGTGTTGAACGTGTGGAGAGGCACTTGCATGTATCTTGGCTCACCTTTAAAATGGAGTTGTCCTGGCGAGTGTTCTTGGTGTCGTAGCCTTCCAGAATACAGCAGCGCACGGTGGAGCCTGAACCTGCAAACTCCGCCATGTTGAGGTCAGCAAAGCCCAGCTGGCAGCAAAAGAAAGAAAGAAAGAAAGAAAGAAAGAATTGAGAGAGAGACCTCAGATAAGTACAAAAAAAGCATCATCCTGAAAGCTATGTGGAAATGGTGAATTATTCCGATGAGAATGTTTCAGTTCATGACCATTGCAAGTCACTTTATTGGAGATTTTCTCGGAAAGCATTGTGAACTGTCTCTCCACTAAGCCTATGACTAACCAATAACACAGATCGCACAGCCTTCATTTCCAAGCAACAAAATTATATCACTTGTACATGCTGTACCTCTAAACCGGGATCAGCCCTGCAACACTGGAACAGAGAGGTTGTTTCAGATACGAGCCTGTTATTTTGGTGTAACGAGTCAAATGTGGGACACAGTAGAAGACATATAGCTTTTCACATTCACTCCTCTCAGATACTTCCTCTGGACAGCCATCTCAGAGACAGAGACCGGCTTTTGATCATAGTCAGTTCAGCCTTAACATTAAAACCACCTGTCTAATGTTGTCTAGGTCCCCCTCACGCCCCCAAAATGGCTCTGACCCATCAAGGCATGAAATCCAATAGACCCCTGAAGGTGTGTTGGTGTCTGGCGGCAGATTTGTAAGTTGCAAAGTATGGCTTCCTTTGGGCTAGTTTGTCCAGCATCTCTCGCATATGCTTGATCGGAGAGACTTGGAGGTCACGTAAATGTCCTGAACTCTTCATGTTCCCGAATCCTTTCTTGAACAACTTTTGCAGTAAGGCAGGGCACATTCTCCTACTAAACAAGGCCACTGCCACTATGGAATACTGATGCCATGAAGGGGTGTACCTGGTACCTACAACGATGTTTAGATAGGTGGTATGTGTCAATGTAATACCATGATACAAGGATTCCAAACAGAACATTGTCCAGAACATCGCACTGACTCCACTGGCTTGACCTTCTTTCCGTAATACATCTTAGTGATGTTAGCAATGTGAGAATCATAGCTCCAGTACTAAAGAGGCTAATTTTGGTTTCACACATGTCTTTACTGACTGACTATATCTGTGGTAAGTGGAAAGAATTCCTTTAAGGCAGCTGTTATGGTCTTCTGATTCTGTGCTTACGTGTCTATACTGAGTCAGGCTGAGGAAGAGGAAGGAAAGGGTTAACCTCCATGAGCGTGCTGTTATGTAACCAAAGGCATGTGAAGCTAGCAGGGTCATTCATCTACAAAGAGCCCCTCTCTCTTGCTTTTGATAAGAGCCTCAAACACACACTCACATGCTGTTCTCCAGTTAATTCTGACCATTTTTTCTGAATGCATACATTCTGCACTTCCAGATCCTTTTACCTCTTGTGTGTATTCCTCATCCCTTGCTTACCATTACCCCACCACCAGAAGATTATTCGCCTACTGTGTCATAACTGGTGTAACGATGAAACTACTGCCCTTTAAAAATTCATAAAAGACTCTATTCAGCCTCTTAACAGTAGTGGAGTCACATCTAGACACGCACAAACATGCACACAAACACCCCAACATCCGCACTGATGTACAAAGGATGAAAGAATGAAAGCACTGCAATTATTCATGAGACTTCTTTTGGTAGAAAGGTCACATCAGAAATTAAGACAAAGCTCCCAAAAAGATCTCCAACCAGCGGTGCTTCTTTCAAATAGCGGCTGTCATCACTTCCACATAACATTCGTTGTTACTTTAAAAGATTCAGCAAGGAGCCTTCTTTGTTCTGCAGAGAGCAAACCATAACGGAATACAGTTCTTTATCAGTATACTGGAACTCTAATGTACCGATGAAACAGTGAAAAAGTGGAGTGCACTCTCTCCTTTTTACAGCAGTTCAGTCAAAAGCAACTGATAACCCAGGAAAAGTCTGTTGTACAAAATTTCTTTAGTTCAGCAAATAACTAAGGGGCTAAACCCTGTCACTGCAGGGGGCCATGGCAGGGGATCTTCAGTGAAAAGTCATGGGTAGTTTCTACACCTGTAGTAGTGTCTGGGAAGGAGGGTTTGCTGATAAGAAGCTTAGAGCAAGAAAGCAGCTTTGAGGCCGCAGAAGAGACTTGGTGTAGTGAGCCACCTGCTTGACCCTCACACACACACAGTTGGAGAGCGTGTGCATCTGTCAGTCTGCTCCCCGTCTGCTCATCTGTCTGTTTAATGGCCAAAACGCTTGTTTACTTCTTATCCACATCTACTTTCTCTTTAAAGCTTCCTCTCCGCCTGCTAGACTTCTGCTTTCAGGAGCCACCAGACAGGATTTGTGAAGCTGCGTTTGGTTTCCTATCCTCTTTAAAAGATCCACATGCCGCGTCCCTTCAGCTTCAGTCAGGTGAACGAGAGTAACAAAGGAATCAAAGCCCAAAGACAAAAGTGGCTGGCAGAAAATACTAGATTAGATATTTAAGATTCAGCACATTTTCATTAAAATGCGAAAACAAAACGTTCAATAGGTAAGTTAGGTAATTCTGCTGATATGCTGACATGCAGTGGAAAGGTAAATACAGGCTATTCTAAATCGTCCCTAGAGAAAACATACCATTTTTAGATTTACCACTTTTTAAAACATAAAAATTAAATATAAAAGGCTTATGCAGATAGACTGTTTTTTGTGGAATACTGTGTCCCCTGGTAAGTTTGTCTTACTACAATACGCTATGAAAAAAGACCCTGAATCTCAGTTATTGAATAAAAGCAATGTGTGGAGTCTCCTTTTAACTTAATCAAAAAAAGTGCCGCAAGAGTCTATTGAATCTAGTTACGCTTACTGGATTTAGTTTGTCTTCAACAGAACTTTATTAAAAGTATTGACAACATGTTGTTCTGTCAAAGAATATGAGAGCAAATATTAAGCTCCTTACGCATAATATTATTTTGGTAAATTAGAAAAAGGATTCTACTGACTAGCAGCTCCCGTGTTGTTTTCGTATTAATAGCTTTACCCTAAACCATTTCCACCATGTGAAAAAGCAGCAGGAACTGGAATGACCTCCTGGCCCTCATTTCTGTCTTTGTCCGTCTTCGTCAGGCTGCAACGGTCCAAAGGTCTGCCCTCTTTCCCCTCATCCTCTTGTTTTGCTCAGTCGACAGAATGTTCCAGGGCGCTGATCTCCTACCGCATCAGCAAATGAGGAGGAAGGCAAAGTACAAGAGCACACTCACCAAAACATGGCCCTGTCCCTCAAACTAGACCCACAACACAACAAAAGTGGGAAACTTACATTTTCCAAAACAGTTTTCAATTAAATTGATTTGGCAACAACCAACACACAACATGTTGACTGACCTTTGCTTTAAAAAGACATAGTTCTAAGAGGGTTCATTGCTTTGCAGTGTATTATGTCTTTGTTGGTAACTGTTTCCTAATTTGCAATCTCCACACTAACTGAAGAGTCTTCTGTCTATCAGCAATCAAGCGGATCTGATTAGAGCTGTAATAAAACTCAGCAGGGGAACCACCAAGAGCTTGACTAATTGAGAATTAGTCAGTTGTTCAATCTTTCTGTAAACAAGTAAACAAGTGACTGTCTGTTTTCTCATCATACACTTACACATGCATTTTTACAAAGCTGGTTTTGGCTTGTTAACTCAGTTATAACTGCAAAATCATGTTTCAATGACCAATTGCTGTGAATTGTCAGATAAAATATATGGAAAAAAGTATTGGGACGAGTGACCATTACACCAACAGGGACTTTAATGACACTGCATTCAGCTTCCACTATTCTTGGAAGGCTTTCCACAAGATTGCCTCTAGGGGAATTTGTGTCCATTGATTCTGTAGAGCATTTATGAGGTCAGGCACCAGTTTTGGACAAGAAGGCCTAACTCGCAATCTCCATTCCAGTTCCTCCCAAAGGTGTTGGATGAGGTTGAGGTCAGGGCTCTGTGTGGGCCTGTGAAGTTCTTCCACACTGAACTCCTCCAGCCATGTCTTTACGGAGCTTGCTTTGTGCACTGGGGCACAGTCATGCTGGAATAGAAAAGTGTCCACAAAGTTGGAAGCACGGCATACAAAATGTCTTGGTATGCTGAAGCGTTAAGACTGCCCCTCACTGGAAGTAAGGGGGCACCCAAATTCAATAATGAAGAGGTTTGTCCCAGTACTTTTGTTCATATAGTGTATCATATTCCACATATGTAAATCACCTTGCAAACAAATGATCACTTTCGAAAAAAATTACTTTGCCTTAAAACTGCCTGCTTTCGATGCCCAAATGTTACATTAACTTGGCCTTAGCTGAGCGTTTTAATTTCCGATGCCCCTCTCTAAACATGACTCAACAGAGCTCAAGTTACATTAGCTTTTTTCTAAAAGGCAGGAGTTGTTGGCAGGCCTAGCTTCCTGCTTAACTGTCCTCTCAATCAGCATCTTAGTCACACGCCACTCCTCAGATGGCCAAAACAAGATAAACAGCTGCTGAAAGAAGCCTCGAGAAGACACAAGCTCATTAGTCAAAAAAGCCGAGCAAACAGAAAACTGCCACTCCTCCTGTGAGATGGCGCTCATCATGAAATAGGCCAGAAGTCACATTTTCACATATAAGTTTACAGGGAGTTGTGACTAACGGGTCAGTGGCCTCTCTTGACTTTAAGGTTTTATGGAATGTAGTGTGTAACTAGACTCTTGCTGACACACGTACAAAAAGGGGAAGCTTGTATTGTGTAATCACAATCCATTCGTCTGTCCTACTTGTCTGATGACTGTCAGCTGTCAAGGGCCAACTTCTGAATGGTGTTCAGACTTTTATTGTATCACGGGGATGGGCTGTGTACTAAACTCATGTTCGTAAACATTTACTTTGCTCTTCGCCTTGCTGTTTACAATTATACACAACAGCAGCCGAGTAGAGCTTCAGTACTGCCTAAACAGCCAAACACATCTTAATGTCCACAGTGCAAATATAACCATTTAATTTACTATTCAAAACAGCCAGTAAACCAGTCTTCTAGTTTTTATATGTAATGTTTCAAATGAGAAAATATTTAATCATGTACAAAGTTTTTTTTGCAGACTATTTTGCAAAAACTTATCTGACAAACTTAACGAAAAACAATGTTTGAGGCAAAATTTCTTGCAGTATCTTTTTATGAGGTAGCTTTTAGAGGCATCAAGTGCTTCAGATGTTTGTTCCTCTCACCACTGCTGTACCAGTTCTGATTTTGCATGTTTCTCTAGAGCAGATAAATACTGCTGTTTTTCAGAAATGAGATCTGTTAATTCTGTGTTTTTAGCTATTATTTATCCAGTGATGTCTTGTGTCCTGACACAGCATAATGTAAATGGCCATGAAGCTGAAACAAACTCAAACACACACACACACACACTCACACACACAAAGTAGGCCTCCATACAAAAGCTGGGACTCCTGTCCATGGAATGTCTTCCTTTTTGACTGCCTTCAAATTTTTATAACGGACACCACTGAAGACTTGCAAATAAGGTGGTAATGCACAGGTCATAGCCACAGTCAGAAATACAGGCCTATAATAACAGAACTGTCCAACTTTATTACAATACAGATGACAGACTTGAATGCATTAATGAGTGCAGATGTTCCACTAGTTCACTTTTAACTTTTCCTTTTAAACTTCAAGCATTTGAGCATAAGCCTTTAGAGTAAATGTCTTTACAATTAAGAAATATATATGTATTTACAAACAGAAACTGACTGCAGTTCTAAATCTTGTGCATGCTGACCCTCAGAATGAATATTTGCTGCTACACATCATACTCTTCCATCTCTGTTATGTCTACATTATAACACAGCATTGCTTAATGGTACATAAGATATGGTATAGATAACTTACACAGGAATGCTCATACAAGAGCTCGCACGCGCACGCACACGCACACGCACACGCACACGCATACAGCAGGAATTCCAGGGACGGAACACACACACACGCACCCAGGGATGGAACACACACACACACACGCACACGCACACACACGCACACACACAGCAAGAATTCCAGGGATGGATTTCATTCCAAACACATGTCCA
>JBBPCX010000088.1:11035178-11071769 GCA_037974365.1 Hydrocynus forskahlii | reverse complement strand
AGAGAGAGAGATAGAGAGAGAGAGAGAGAGAGATAGAGAGAGAGAGAGAGAGAGAGAGAGAGAGAGAGAGAGAGAGATAGGACGCTGTGGCACAGGCAAACAAAAAGCCCTCTGTGCGCAGTATCACTCAAGCCTCTGTGTTTCCCCCGCTTCATTCTGCTTCTCGGCTTTCTCCCCCTATCTGTTTTCCCAGTCAGATCTTTCACTCTAAACCTGCATATCTTCTCTCCATCCTGATCTCTATTTCTCTCGATTTGCATAACATCACAGAAACACAATACAAAAGGGTCTGTTTTTGGAGTTAAGGTTTCATAAGTGCACTGCATGGTCTCTGGGGCAAAATGTGCATTTTGGCTTGATCATTTTATTTTCTCCCTGAACTCCACTTATAACATGTGTGAAATTTTTATATAGCACAAAACCCCTAGTCTATTTTTACATGCCTATTTTCCAACCTCTCTTTATCCCTTATATTTAAAAATGCTGTTTTTTCATTGCGATTTCTTCAAGACATGTTAAATTTCAGTATGTTAAATTTAACATGTCTTGAAGAAAGGTTCTGACTGGCTCTCCTGGATCATCGCCTCTGAAATGAGTAGACTTTCTACAAAAATAAGAATTCAAATTGGGCTGTTTTAGAAGCTGAGTTTTAATTCCTGGATCAAGGAGTGTGCTTTGAAACTTTAAAAATGTTTACACATTGGGATTGGGGTTGCACAAAACACTTCTGTTGCGATTGGACTGCTACATGTGGTTACGATACACCTTGCAGGATTTTAGATATGCAATAGTGAGGATTTCAAATATGCAAAATGCTTAAAGATTGGCATTATTTTGGGACTATGCAAATAAGACAGTTCTTCAGAATATACACAAAAACAATCTCTTTGCACTATAGGTGGTTTGAGGGTCAATTTCCGTACGCATATTATAGTATTATATTGTAAAGCTTTTATTCTATTGGCTATGCTGCTTCAACTTTCTTGTTTTGTTCTGTCCACTCTGCTGTTGTAACAATGCAAATTTCCCACCTGTCGTACTCACAAACTGTTATCTTAGAGTGCAGCATTGCAATGTTTGACAATGTGACGATGTTTCACAGTTGATATATCGCGCTGCACTAGTCAGGATGCTCACAGAACACAGCTGGTATGCTGAGTGCAACCATCTGCAACATCAGTGTTGCAAGAGCTCAGTACTGTGATATCGTTTAACAAACAAGGTACTGTGCAGCCCTAATCTCGCTCCATCCTTTTGGAGGAATGGCGATGGGTCGGGGCGTTTGTGATATAACCTCCTGAAGCCTTTGCTTGTTAGACAGACAGAGCATTGTGCTGGCTGACTGTCCGAGGGCATTTCAGTGCATCGAGCCCACGGGTACACAAACGTGCCTGGCACTGCCAGAGAGTCAGAGAACCCACGGCAAACCGCCCCCGATGCCATGTGTCCAAAAAAAAAACCTTTGAACACAAAACTCACTACAAACAGGCTGTACTGACCCATTTCTGGCTAGAAGAGAGATTCTTATAATCACAGACAGTAATAAGTTATAATGCATCAATGCATAGCAGCCGAAGGCAGAGAGTTAACTACATTGGTTTTGCTATGTTAGAACAAATTTTAAGGATATTTAAGAAACTTCTACAGCTGTTTTCAGAAATAAATATCCAAAAAGCTTGGAATATAAGGTCTGTGTATAAAAGGTATACCAGTGCATAGAAAAACTGTGACATTTTGCCATCTAATGCAATGTGTAAACCACAGTTTGCAAACAACCAGCAGCAATCAATCACACACTCCATTCAGGTCACACATCACAGCCCTCCTAAGCCATTAAACAATCAATATAGGGATGAATAAACTTTTCTGATTCTGATTCTGTTTCTTGCCTCCCATCTCTAGACTCATTAGCCACAACTGAAGATAGCAATCCTATTTCTTCATTCAAACTTATCACGAGGATATTGAATCGTGGACCTGCTAACTGAATCCTGGACTGACTGTCTTGTCACAACCCTATTATATATTTCTACTGTGTAAACACTGAGCAAATAATAAGTCAAACTGAATATTGGTGATATTGGAAATGTCTTGAGGCACTACATTATTTTCCAAAAACTGAAAGAGAACAGATTTTTACAGCATGTGTAATAACCTGATCTGACTGTGTTCCACCCTAGAGTGACCAACCCAGGTACAAAAAAAGTTGACTTCAATTAACTGTACAAGGGACACGCATTCATAATCGCTCTCTTTCACAAGCAAATCCACACAAGATTAGATCTTCCGTTGCACACTATGCAAAATCGTACTCCAGGCCCATCCACACCTGTGTGACCGAACTAAGCACTTCTACACATACACAAGCAAAGCTGAAGGCCTACTGAGTGACAGCTGTCAGCTGTCGTTCAAAACCACATGTATACAACAGGTAAGACAGGAAACGGGTGCACCAGCTTGGTCGCCTGATTAAATGCATTAAACACAGACTATAAAAAACAGAACAAGAAGCTCACAAACGACTACCACACATCACTTCAGGTCAGGAAACATGAAATAAGACCTGTTTCACATCTGCTTAGGGTACACCTGCACTTAGAAACCATACACTGCTTCAAGACTGGCCACGAGACTTGAAGATTAATCAGGATTATTACAGATTAGTGACAAGACGACAGAGAGTATCTCATTATGAACCATCTCCTCTTCCTCCTATACATCTTAAGCACAGAGAGAACAAATTCATCCGTGCCAGACACGTGAAGGCCACAGAAAAACCTCGGAAAATGTGTTGATCCATCTGTAAGAGACATTTTTCAGTCCTACCTTGGTGTTCCCTGGTCTTCTCCCTGCTCTAACACACCCAGGCTAACCTAATGAAGGGTTTAATAATGAGCCGATGTAGCTGAAGTTAAAGTGCGTGTGCTGGAGCAGGGGAATCACCACAATATGCAGCCCTAGAGAATCTCCAAGATAAGGATTGGGAAATGTTGCTTTAAAATGGGTAAAGGGCGTCATTGTTTGGTCTCAGTAACAATAACAATTTGCCAAAACCTCAAAACACCCCCAAAGACCCAGACTAATGATGAGAAAGAAAATAAGTGTTTACCTGGATGAAGAATTGGCAAAGTCTCCACCCTCCAACAGTCTGATTTTGCAGAAAAGCATCCCATTCACAAACGGCACAGCCGTCAGCTCCTCCAGTGTGAAATGGACCTGGAACTTGAACTTTTTCTTTTTCATCAAAAACGCCATGGTCTTTGTTGCGTTGGCTGGATGCTGCTGTTCCACTCTTAAAACTCAGAGAAAACACTGAGGTAGATAAGAACGGGGGGCACTTTTGCCTTCTTAATCTGGCGCCTGGAAGTCCTTGATGCCTCTGCTTTGGTTCAGCATCTCAGGAGAATAAACGTGAAGCCTGTATACCACACAAGAACATTCAAACGAAGCACCATATGCAAGAGCACAAAAGACAAGCATTAAAACTACTCTATATGGACAAAGGTATTGGGACACACCTCGTTTTTCTAGGCCCCTTACTTCCAGTGAAGGGCAATCTTAATGCTTTAACATACCAATACATTTTGGATAACGCCATGCATCCAACTTTGCGGACACAGTGTGGGGAAGACCCTTTTCTGTGGAAGAACCTGACTGGCCCACACAGAGCCCTGACCTCAACCCCATCCAACGCCTTCGGGCTGAACTGGAACGGAGATTGCCAGCCAGGTTAAGACCAATATCAGTGTCTGACTTCATAAACGCTCTGCAGAATGTGCATGGGCACAAATTCCCCCAAAAACCCTCCATAATATTGTGTAAAGCCCTTCAAGAAGAATGGAAGATGTTAAAGCTGTAAAGGGGGTGGGCTACTCCATATTAAAGTCTGTGTATTTGAATGCGATTTCATTTAAGACCCTGTTGGTGGATTGGTCAAGCGTCCCAATATTTATGTCCATATAATGTCCTTAACCGAGTAACTTACCTTAGGGGAAAACCACAACAGTATGTCAGGGAGAAAACGCGCAGTACCGTCCGTCGTCTCCAAAACCTGCCTGTGACAGAAACACACAGTGTTATTATTACTGAACAGTAGAATAAACATGTTTCTCCTCCATAGTAATCAAAGGTTAGAGTATTTTCCTCTTGGCCGTTGCCCCTAACAACACAATGGACAATTATGGCCAGTTTGGCCAAGAGACGGCAGCGTCGTCTTGAAATTTTGTTCAAAACACTTACTAAATCAAAACAGACAAAAAGGACAATAACGAGGTAGGAACTGAGGTATGCAAAAACACAATAAATTTACCAAATCGTCTCGCCCCGGGCTGCAGTGAGACAAGCAGAGCTGAGCTGAACGGACTGCTACTACTGAACTTCAAGCTCTGCTCATTCTCTCTTGCTAAGCCCCGCCCACCCTGACGCGTGGACTTCCTTCAATAAAACCAAACCTACCTCTACTGAAAACCTAACATGGACAAAAGTATTGGGACGCCAGGCCATGAAACCAACATTGCATTGAAATACATATACTTTAATAGGGACCCATGGTTTTTACTTCACTTTTGTCAGTCTCCGAAGTGAAAGTCTCTCACAAAATACCTATTAGGTCCGCAGAATATATCGTTTGTTGACTTTGTGTTGTTAGGTGTTAACACACACTCAACATATTCTTTACTTTTTGTAGTGTTCCCTCTAATCTACATTTCGTCTTAAAGCCTGTTCTGCTGTTACTGAATTTGAAGGCTTTCCACAAGATTTTGGAGTGTTTCTGTGGGGATTTGTGCTCATTCATTCTGTAGAGCATATATGAGATCAGGCGCTGATGTTGGATCGGGCTTGGCTCACAATCTCCGTTCCAGTTGATCCCAAAGGTGCTGGATGGGGTTGAGGTCAAGGCTGTGTGGGCCAGTCAAGTTTTTCCACACCGAACTAATCCAACCATGTCTTTATGGAGTTTGCTTTGTAGACTGGGGCACATTCATGCTAGAATAGAAAATGTTCTTCCCCTAACTGTATCCACAAAGTTGGAATCAAGCCGTTGTGCAAAATTTCTTGGGATGCCAAACCATTAAGAAACCTTAAAAAAACGGATGTGTCTCAATACTTTTGTCCATACAGTGTATATTGTTTTGTGCTAGAGGAAAACCAAATGTGTCAAATAAAAAAACACATTATTAGGTTTATGCTGCCTGTTCTGTCATAAATTCTAAGGTATTTATGTCGTGCTGCATGTGTGATTCACGTGTCAGGATTTCAGATGCAATCCAAATGGGCATGACGTTAAACGTGTGTGTGTGACGCCATCTAGTGGCAGAGGTTCAGAGAGACATCAGCTCTTTCCCAGTTTGCAGACCCAGTTGGAACCGAAGCTTAGAGTGGGATAAGTTTTTCAGTGGTCTGTGCCATCTGTTGCAATGTTGTAACACACCCTAGTTATTTTGTATTCAAATTATTGACAATCGAAGAGCAAATTTCCAAAAGTCACTCAGTCCATTTTTTGTGATTGTTCAGGTAACACTACTATTGGCATGTTTTTACATTACCACTTTATGTGCAATAGTATAACTAACCAAAACTCACTCAGTCCTTGCATAATACACAGTACAAGGTTAGGTGAATTTCCAAAATTCACTCAGTCCACTGTATCTTTGCAGTTAGCTGTCCTTGACTCTATCCTGTGTCATGTAGTAGGATATAAATATTAACCTTGTACATAAATTTGTGACATTGAATATTGATTTACTTCAAAATTGTTTTCACTATATATTTTTAACAAATTTGCCCATACTAAAATGTGCAGGAGTTGCACTTCAGAAAAATGACAAGTAACTGTAAAATTTCAATTAAAAAAAAATATTTCCTATAAGAATTGCTTTCCAATAGGTAAAACAAGTAAAATGCGGTTTTCCAGGAAAAAATAAATAATAGATTAGTTCTATTTTCCTTGTGTTCTATTAGTTCTAATTTCCTCTATGATTTAATACTAAATCAATAAAAACAGATAGAGAGATAGATAAATGTCTTTTTTTGTAACTTCATACATTATGATATCTTCACATATCCTTCAATGAATATGAAATCTGCATATGTTATAATAATATATGAACATGAATAATATCTTCATACATTATTGTTCTGTCAATAGCATGACTGACAAAATAAACATTTATTACAACATACATTAAATTACATTACTACAGAATTACTCACACAACCCTTTGCAGCTTAGGGTCTCTTAGGGACTGTTTATACTACATATAGCAAGAAGTAGCCCTAAAAGAATCTATAACCTTACTTTCTGCCATATAACATTTCTATAGTTTTTTTTATATCTATAGTGTTCTGCAGTAAACTATATTGTCTGAATAACTATAAATCCTATAAGAATCCTGTAGTAATTCTTATAGTATTGCTGTTTTGCTATAAGCTGTGTGTCAAGCACTGTCTATTAGTGCCTGAGACAGAGCTTTATAAATAAAACCAACTGTCAGATGAAGAAATGAACCTTTTTTACTTTCATTTCTCATTCCTGACTACATGTTTCGAGATGTTCAGTCTCCACCTGGTCTGTGAGTGACTACTGTGTAAAAGCAGAATTCCTTTTATATTTATTTTCTTCTTAGTGTAGTCATGTCACATTTGATCCACTAGCTCGGCTCCCAGTCACAGGACAATTTCAATGCTGGGATGGTGAACGTTAGCAGGTGCTTCCTCCACATACTTCCTTCCACCACATCTTTGCAAACTCAACATCACTGGACAGCTCAACATGCTTGGAGGAGAACACTAAATGCCATTTCTATTACATCAGTTAACAGATGCCCTTATTTATGAATGGTGGAGCAGTCCATCCAACCCACCCAGAGAAACCAAGAACAATCAAGCTCTCTTGGACTCACCAGAGGTTTAAACTTATGATCTAGTAAATGTAGGGCCAAACAAAGTTTAATGGTTTGATGTGGGATGGCACGTTGTAAATTTACAGATTCTTTACAATTGTGAAATTTCCAAAACTCATTCAGTCCAAAAGCATTTTTTTTGGAAAATCACGTTTTACTTGTTTTACCCATTGGAAAGCAGTTCTTACAGGAAATAATTTTTTTACAGTTGAAATTTTACAGTTACTTGTCATTTTTCAATGCCTGTTTCTAAAGTGCAACTCCTGCACATTTTAGTATGGGCGAATTTGTTAAAAAATATAATGAAAACAATTTTTAAGCAAATCGATATTCAATGTCACAAAATTATGTACAAGGTTAATATTTATATCCTACTACATGACACAGCATAGAGTCAATGACAGCTAACTGCATAAAAATTGTAAACGTACCTCTGTCTATCAGTACTGGTAAAGATACAGTGGACTGAGTGAGTTTTGGAAATTCACCTAATCGTGTACTGTGTATTATGCAAGGACTGAGTAAGTTCTGGTTGGTTATACTATTGCACAAAAGTCGTAATGTAAAAATATGCCAATAGTAGTATTACCTAAACAATCACCAAAAAATGGACTGAGAGAGTTTTGGAAATTTGCTCTTCAGTTTATTTGCTATACAAAGTAATCAGTGAAGTTACTCCATGTAATTTTGATGGGAAAAGGATGAATCTAAAAAAAATAACATTTTTGCTCTAATCATTAAAAGTGTTAAGGGCAAAAGTGAAACAAATGAAAAACAGGTCTAACACTGGATACATAGAAGCATAATATTACGACATCTGTCAAACAGTGAGGAGTGCTGTGCATATAGTTAAACTTACAAAAGTGGTTTATCCATTGTGCCTTAAGAAGTATTCTGAATGTAGTCTAAATGTAATCTGAATAAGTTACTTTTATGTTTAGTAAGGTAAGATGTTACTGACAATATTTAGGACTGTATTCAGTAATCAGTCATCGCAGTTTCAGAGTTTTTCAGCCACCTCTACAGGCAGATTAGCTCTTTTGTTTTCATGTTTAGTAGCTCCCAGTTTCAGACAGAGGCCCTGTTAACACCTGGCATTAACAAACATCTTGGGTGATCTGGCTTCAAGGGACAGACAAAACACAGAACCGTTTACCCCTTTAAATGCATCTCCATTTACTCATTATGACCGTATTTCTCACATAGTTTCATTGTCTGTTATGTTATTATCCCACTGCAGTAGTTTTCTCCTTGCTGGTGTTCCTTGATCCTTGTTTCCTGTCTCTTTTTGTTATTGATTTTACTGATGAGGCTTCAGTGTTCACAATACAAATGCTATGTGGCCAGAAGCTCACCTGACCACCTCCGAAGGTGGTCTGAGTGATCCCTGTTAATGACAAGTATGAGCAAAGCCAGAAACTGCTTGAGCTCAAATAAACAAACATTACTCGCCACTACCCTCCAAATGTGTTACAGCACCAGTTAGAAGTCAGAACTGTTGTTGTTCAATACTTTCTTTTGTTTACACATGCTTGCCTCAGCCCACACTTGCATAAGCCCCAATTCACATTGTTTTTTACAACATAAACATGTGATTGTGAAAGCTACTTAAATCACCACAGTCAACTAAATAAACGTCTGTCACCTCAAATAATTACAATCAGGCAATTATGTAATATAACAGCTCAAAAGGGAAAAGGAAAATTACTGTTGAGTAGTTACAGGTATGATGGTACATTATGTCGACTAACATTTACGGAAGACTGTGTGACCGCAGAAATGAAAAATGAACTGAAATTGTTTTTGAAATGCCATTAAAATGAATGCCTTTACTTACAGTGGTATGCAAAAGCTTGGGTACAACCAGGCCAAATTACATGCTTGGTGGTGTCCCTAGTGGTTGTTAATTTATTTTCAAATGAATATAAACAAATCAATACTTTTGCATACAACCGAACACATTTTAAAAACAAAAACAACCTTTTAAATTCAAAATGATAAAGAGAGGTTGGAAAATGAATGAATGATGATGCAAAACTGAATGATGGCTGCATAAAAATAGCCCCAAAGTTATATGTGGACCTCAGGGTTAAAGTGTAAAATGCATCGGTTTTCATGCTAATGCAAAAGCTTTTAAACATGACCGGAATAAATGACAAATAACTCTGGCTTGACCGAATAACAGGCACTCTTACACTACAAAAAAGTTTTCCCTTTTTACAAATTGCATTTACGACTACACTTGCCCGCTCCATAGCATTGTCTTGCATTGTTCTGCATTGTCTTGTATTGTCATATATGGTATCGTACTGTACTGTATTGCACTACACTGTTGTGCTTAAAATTGGTGGTATCACCTATTGGGGCGGCTGGAGGTCTGCGATCAGAAGGTTGTGGGTGTTGAATCCCTGGACAGCTTGTGGCACCACTGAGGTACCCTTGAGCATGACACCATCACCACTCACTGCTCACTTGGTGAATGAGTTAAATGCAGAGAAAAAATTTCACTCTGTTCAGGGGGTGGTGTAGTGTTTTCAAGCATGACTATAAGGGGCCACTTTACTTTTACTGCTAATGCCAGGGTTAAAGAGTCTGTCTACATTTACTGGCTGTGACTGTTGACATGACAAAGAATCTCCCTTTTTCTGTGCACAAAAAACACTATTATTAAAAGTATCGGTATCCGTATTGGAATCGCAATACTAACTACTGCTTGTTCGAGAAGACAACCGGTGGTATCACCCACTCCCTGATGAGAACCTACGAGGAGGAGGCGGGTTGGCACAAGCATCTAAACTGTAATTGGTCAGACAGCCTGTCCATCACGCACAGGTCCTCTCACCCCTCCCCCCTCCCCGCCAGCTCATTCATCTGGAACTCCTCCTCGTGTACACCCGGCTTTTTGGTTAAGAGATCTGGATACACAGATATCGCGGATTCTCCGGACTCCTCCTGCTAAACTCGGATTATTACTGTTTTGCCGGGTAGCAGAGGGACATACTCGACATTATTGAACTTTTCATTGGGTACATGAGGCAAAGAAACCGTACAAATCGAGGAAAAGCTGGACATAGCTAGTTATGGGAGCATCCACCTCATCACTGCTGTCTGAACCTCGGAGCTAACACGACTCTTTCTAGTTAATATCACGTCAGTTTCATTTTCAGTAATTTTTGTAGTCGTTTATGGAGGGAAAAATTGAAACAGACACGTGGGCATCCACAGAGATGCTGCTGCTGCTACTCGTTATTTGATATGTCGAAGATTTTCAAGATAGCCAGTTAGCTAGCAACCCGGGTAGCTTGTTGGAAAATAGACTGTTTTAGCGCAACTTCTGCATTTTGGAAACAAGCCCTTGCAGCCTGGACGATACAGGGCTTCACATGTGTCTCTGAGGTTATTTGATTGAGTTTATATATCTCTAGTGTTCATAAAAAGCGTTTTACTTTGCGTCAGTGCTGTTTTCGAGTCGTGGGATGCACCGGGAGGACTCTCTGGTCTCTCCTTTACTCAGTGGAGTTTTCTGTCAGTGTCGTCAGGAGGGGTTTCAAGGTTCAGATCCTGGTGGTGGTGGTGGTGGAGGTTTTGGGGGTCTTAGAAGCCCAGCAGCCGCGGATATGCCCTCCTCATCAAAGCCCAGTGAGATGTTCCTGGAGCCGGACTTCACAGACCAGAGCTGTTCGGTGTGTGGAGGACCAGAGCAGGAGCACCGTCTGAAAGTCCTCTTCCAGATCCTGGACGTGAACATGGACGGGGGGATCTGTGTAAACGACCTGACCATCGGGCTGAAGAAGCTGGGAGTCCATCGTACCGAGCATGAACTCATGGTGAGTAATGGTGACAAGAGGTCTCTCTTTTTCTCTCATCCATTACAGACCTGAATAAGTGACAGGACGTGGAGATACATTATATGGACAACAGTATTGGGACACTTCCAGGGCAATCGTAATGGTTCAGCAGACCAAGACATTTTGGACAGCGCCATGCCTGACTTCATAAATGCACTACAGGATGTGAATGGGCACACATTCCCACAGAAACTCCAAAATCTTGTGGAAAGAGTGGAAGCTGTTATAGCTGGAAAAGGCGGACCAACTCCATATTAAAGGCTGTGTTTGAAAACAATTTCATGGTCATGTGTCCCAATACTTTTGTCAATATAGTGTATTATCGTTATTTAATGTTTGTGCTTAATTTAAGAAGGTGAGTCTCATAGCAGCACGCCCCCCCCCCCCTCACAAAGCTCACCTCTTTTGCCTTCTTACAGTGGAGTACAGCACAGCTGCATTGTGTGCGTTCTTCCTAGTGGGAGGGATTAGTCTGGCTTTCAAAGCTTTTTTGTTGATCCGGCTGCTGATGTGGACATATGGCCATTGTAATGTGAAGAACAAAACTACTGGTGCTCGAACCTCTGGAGCTCCAAAGCCTGCATTTTCAGACCTGGAGAATTAAGGGAATTCAGGAAATGATGATATTCTGTTGTCAAAGTCAAATACATACCCAGTATCACAGGCTTGTTGGAAATAATACATTTGATTCCAAAATAAAAATGATCCTGGAGATATTCTATCCTTTGATGTGCCACAGTCTCCTTCATGTTTCCCCTAAATTTGGTACAGATAAAGCAGCAAGAGTTCACGAGGGTCACCTCCTTCCTTCTTTCCATCTATCTTAACGTACATAGCAAAGCTAAGGTATTTAACAAATTTATAATAGTTATTGATTATATTCTTAACTTATCTGTAGTTCACAGGGCTAATAACCTTTGGTACTGAGTACAAACTGAACACAAGGCAGTTTGGAAAAAGTCTTGAAAAGTTTTGACGTGACTTTTTTGATGGTGCTATATCATTTCAGTATAAGGCCCCTATGCTTATATGCTTGTATTATTTTTTTCCCTTGAAAAATGTCATTTTCAAATCACATTTTCCAAATCGACTTCATCCCTTAGAAATAAGCTGGCTTTTTATGCTACTGTGCTTTTAAGAATAGTATATGTCCTTAATGGCTGTCGTGTATTATGCCACAATTAAAAAGCAGGCAAGATTGAAACTTATAACTTTAACTTGATTAGACTAAGTGAAACTTTTGTATTTTTAATAGACAGGTGTATATACATAATGTGTTCATGAAAACAGTGAATTCAAGGCAGGCTGTTTTTGCAGCTCAATTGTCATATATGAACCATATGGACGAGGAATCGAATGGCATGTTTTGAAAAATTAATTTCCATGGCCCTGTAATAAAGTCTTCCTCTCAGTCCTGTCGACTGGTTGTGGAGCTTCTGTCCACTTGTCCTACTTTACATGCAAATAAACTAGTGATGAAAAAGACATTAGGTTGACATTGGCATTTTTTGTTGTTTCTGTTTGCTTGAGCATCTGATAAAGGTGTATTTGAGTTTGAGTCACACCAACTGGCAAAGAAATGGGCGCTTCTGGCAAACATTTCTATTTCTAAAGCCCAAATATGGTAGGACATTTCTGAGGAATGTGTTGGTAATTTCCTATTGCCCATCTCCGTCAACACAACACAAACATCCGTTATTGAGAGCCGCATCATCTCATCTGATAAAGACATGAATTTTGCTTTTGGATACAGAAGGGGTTTTCTTATAACAACCAGTGGTGCAGAACAAACAACAAAATGAGAGGTGATGCAGGTGGAGTGTTTGGTGATGTACCATATGACACTAAGCTTTGCTGATGCGACTGAGAGGACTATGATTATGGAGTGAAGGACAGGCACACACTTCAGATCAGTGTTGTATTCAGATTTAGAATATAGGAAAGATACTTTGGAGTGCATCAGTCTCTTCATTAATTAATGACTGTGGCTTCTAAGTAAATGGGTGGTATAGGCAATTCTTTTTGTCAGTTTTGGTGTTTATCGCAATACAGCCAATTGTTCTCCCCTATAAAGAAACCAAATAGAAAACAGCAAGCGCATTAGCTCATCAGGGCCTTATTTTACTACAAGTAACCCTATATAACAACTGAAGTGTGTATAAAGTATGTTTATTGTTCAAAATAGCAAAAACATAACTGAACAAATAAGGCAGATGTCATTACTGCTTTCTTTATAGAACACAGTTTTGGAAAGTCTTCAACACTGGTTTAAAGACAAAACAAAGTATGTTAAACTACTACTAGACTGAGTATAATCTGCTTCATCATTACAGGATGTGTCCTCGCATACACAAACTGTAATTGTTTGTTACTTCAATCCATCATTTCCTTTAGTCATACAGAGAGATGTGATTGTGTGTCTGACCCCTCTGTGTTTTACAGACTTCGCAGGTTAACAGCTGCACCTCTGATGACAAAAATCTATAGGTGTCCTGGTATTCGAGCGTATTTCGTCTATACAACTCCAGCCACAACAGTGGCAGGGCAGACGTTGGAATATGTTGTTTTTGTTACGCCATGTGAACATTTTAAACTCAAACTACTTTCAAATGACAGATGAAGCTCCTCTTTTTCACGAATTCTTCCGCATCATCTCACTTTTCCGTCTGTTTACTCTGTAGGTCTCCTTTTCCTTCTCATTTTCATGTAGTTTTCCTGCAGGATGACTCTTAATAGTAGCCGTGTCCATGTGGGCGTGTGTGCGCTAGTACATGGTGACTAGCAACACATTTAAGTTAAGCATTTGTAATTTGTCCAAATGTTTGTTTTTTCAGACAAGTTCTGCTCTTATTTGTGGCAACCTGGTATTAAGGTAATTATCCAACATCGGTGCCACACCTAACTAATCAAAAACCTTACATCAGTGTTCCAATAGCTGTTGTAAAGCTTTGCCAAAAGAGTAGAGGCTGTTACTGCAACAAAGGGAGGGACAAACCCCCCCCAATACTCATCAGTTATGCCATTGGATGAGCTGGTCTCTACAAACTTTTGCAAGTCAAAGTAACATCTAACCATGTCACATTATTGTTGCACCAGTGTTTTAATATATTATGTATTTTATATAACGTGTGTGTGTGTATAAATAAAATATACAATTGCAGTATGTTGCAGTATAACTGTAATATTAATATGTTGTCCATATTTTGAAGCTCTGTCATAGGTTTTGTATCCACTGGAGCAAACTGCCACAGATATGTCGGTGTAGTACTGAAGCATTACTACATGAGCCATAGAGGACACAGTCATTAATATAAACAGAGTGTCTGGATCAGGGGGCTCCTGAATGCTGGGGAAACTAATATAGCCCGGAATGTGGCCTACATCTGCCAGCACAGGGGACCTACCGTTTTGTCCTGTTCTGATTTATTACAGGGTGTGTATATGTATAGTACTGTGCAAAAGCCTGTGAAAATATTTAAAAACTGTTTAGATGAGCAGTGAAGTTTTTTTTTTTCACATTTATATAGCTAAATATGCTAAATAAAACAAAACAAATACATTTGACATTATACAGTAAATAGTGATTTTATGTACAGTATATCCATGTGTTCCTTGTAGGAGCCTAGTATTACTTGGTATCCATCAGAAACCTGGTTTGACAGTCAGTACATTAAATTAAATCCAAACAGGAGGAATTGAGGAGAAATCTGGAACCAGACCTGTGTTCACCTCACCAGCTCACAAAATATCTTTTTACAACCAAAACAAACTTTTTACTGCTTGTTCACATTTATTCTAATGTTAACTTTGCTGGCAGAAAGAGACTTTATCACACACTGAGAAATAAATGGCTTTTTTTTTTGCATAGGTGCCTGAGACTTTTGCACAGGACTGTATGTTTAGAGACCAGGCCCTGTCCAGTCAGTTATCATAGCTCCTCGCAGATCAGCTGATCCTGTCTTCTGATCTCTACTGTGTGAGCTCTGTGGGGAATTTTTTGCTGATTATTTGCGTTTTGTCATCATTCTGCTTTCCCTTTTTCTGAATCCTTCTTCTGTTGGGTATTTCCTTTGACCCACAAACGGGTGTAGAAATTTACCATGTGATGTCTTCCTTTGTTCAGCCATGTGCCAAAGCACTTTGAACAATGTGGAAAGTTCTAGCACAATAGACTTGAACAGATTAGTTGACAGAGTTCAGATGACAGACATGTTAGTAGTGGGTTTATTATTTTGTAGAATAGACTCTTAAAGTGACTGGCACAAACTGTCAAGGGTAAAGAAGAGAAAAAGGACCGAATTTGCCACGTCACATTCAAGAACTAGAACTGTCTGTCTATTGTCGTGTGCAGGCCTGAGGATCTCTGAAACCAAAACCAAATGTTTTGCAAATAAAATGATTTGATAGACTGGGAGAGCTTGCAAATTTTGCCCCAACCACACCTTCCAAAGAAATTTATGTACTTTGTAAAGTCACAGTTCAGTTCTCTTCTTACTGATGAAACTTTTTTACCGTCATCTTTCTAAAGAGAAAGGGCACCGCTGAGAAAATAAGAACTTTACGTTAGTGTCACATTGGTTGTTTAAGGGCTGGTATTGGAAATCCCAGCTGCTTCGGTGCTTTGTGTTCTCTGTAATGCTCTCTTTCTCTGAGAGAGAATAGAAATGCTCACTAGAGAACTGAACTTTTGTCTTTCTTCCACTTTAGACCTGTGTGCGTGTGTGTGTGCATGCGTGTGTGTGGGGGGGGGTTGGGGTTTTTTTTTGTTTGGTTTTTTTTTTCCTCTGACCTTTGCTGTCAGCCTGGCAACTAATTAATTTCCTCTTGTTAGAGCAGGTCCCAGGCCAGTTTATGAATGAGTGAGTTTGTAAACCCATTACTCTTCTTCTCTAAAGTTGCAATAATGTCAGTAGAGTATGGAAAAAAAGTCAAAAAAATGCACACATCTGACACTTGTTCTGTATACTCAATATGCCACTGTAAAGTAACTATTAAATTATGTTTCTGTATTATAAGGACAACCTACTTTCAGCTTTTTTCTAAATACTGCTTTGGATAATCAAGATATAATCAAGAAATACTGTTCATCTGGAAAACCTGATAGAATATTGAAATGAGTCTTTGGGTAATTATTACAGGAAAAACAAAAATATACAGGCAAATAACATTATGTTTTGACAGAACTGCAAACTTTAAAGTTTTGTTCCTCTTTGTGTTGTACTCGGCTACTCCAAAGCACAGCTGTCTTAACATGAGTGTGTTGAAAAGGACGCATTGCTAAAGATGGGGGAGGGCAGAGATAGCCAGGTTCTGTCACAGATCAGACCAACTCTTTTAGGTGTTCTCAGTCAGTCAGTTAAAAATATTTTCACTGTTTCTGGAAATCGCTAACGTGTTGGCACATCATCTGTGGAGGTGGAAATAATGGCTGGAGAAGTCCTTATCAATATCCAGTCATTTAGTTAGATTATCTGAGGCAGCCTAAATTAGCATTACTCATTCAACATGAAAACCTATCAATTGCCCTGAATATTATCTACTTTTGAGTCTTAAAGCATGTTTTAAAATGTACGTATCTGTCTGCATTTCCACATAAAAAGGGAAGCCACAGCCCTATATTGATTGAGGCCAAAGTTAATTCATGTTTTGTTTTAAATATCAAGATTATTGGAAATGCACACTAATTTAAAAGCACAGCGACTTTTTGGAGCTCTGAAGCCGCTCTAATATAAAGTTATCAAAGCTGTAAATGCTGTTCATTTGTGCTTAGTATGTTTTGTTTGGGACACAAAACTGCTTTTACCAAATGAAATATTTAAACAAATGTTTTAAAAAAAAAATGAATAGTACACACATCAGGATTTAAAAGCATCACATCTTGGTATTGATGCATCTCTAGACAGAGTACATCTATGTTAACAAAACAGTTTTTGAGCTCAACCAGTAAGTAATAGTTGAAGCGTGTATGAGTAAGAATGGTAGGAGTAAGAATGGAATTCTTGAGGGCAGTGCTTATCATATGACTTTGGATCGCAGATGACTAGGTCAAAAAAAGTCTTGTTGACAACTACCAGCTACCCTTCTATGGGAAGGCACTGATTGAATAACTTTTCTTGACTCCACACTGTTGGCTTGGTGGGCCAGAGAGAATAGTGAAAACAAATCCTGGACTGATTCATTCAGCATGCTCAGAAACATCATTAGGGTGTCTCCAGGTACCACTTACATACAATCTCAAACAGCTTGTTAGGCTTCCTCAGCGTTTCTAACCACAGAATACATAACCTAGAAGGCCTCCATGACTTTTGCTGTTCCGAAAAAACTAAATAGCTTAGTGTTGTCAAAGATGCACAGAAGAAACACACCTGGCCTTGTTAAAGTTGTTAAATATGTTTAAGTAGTAGTATTTTTTTAAGAAATGTTAAGATTCTATTTTAGTATGAAGTCCTATAAAAGTTTTATGAAGTTTTACATGATTTCTTTCTGAACTTTATAAAACTTCAGCTAATGCTTTGTGTGTACATTGATACACAACCAATAGAGTGCGTGCCCTGCCTCCCACAATGTGTTGTAATGTGATGGCCTCATTACTCAATAATACTTGATTACCTTCTATGGTGGAAAGTAAAACCTTTTCAGTTTGTATATACCCTCTAGTCAGTTAAATTAAAGAAAAAGTTAATTACTTTTGAGGAGGAAGAATAATTGAAGTGTAGTCTAAGAAAATAAAAACCCGTAAGAACAGAAAAATGTTAAGCAAAACTGTTTGTCATAACACTAAAACCACTTCCAGGTGAAATGAATAACATCTCATTAACTTGGCATCTGTGAATGGGAGGGATGGTCAGAAAGTGAACAGTCAGTTGTAGAGGTTGATGTGTTGGAAGCATGAAAAATGGGCAAGTGTAAGGATGCCAGCAACAAATTGGTGCAAAATTGTGATGGCTGCATGACTTGGTTATCTCCAGAACATCAGGTCTTGAGGGGTGTTCCTGGGATGTAGTGGTTAGCTCCTACCAAAAGTGGTCCAAGGAAGGACAACCCACAACAGACTCATGGGTGTCCAAAACCTGCTAATTTGCAAAGGAAGTGAAGGTTACCTCATGTGGTCCAATCCCACATAAGACATACTGTAGCACACATTGCTGAAAAGAGTTCATGCATCTCAGCATCATGCATCTCAGCTTGCTACAAGCTACTGGCCCCTCTTCAAATCCAAAAGTGCACTGAATCACATTTTTATTTGCATCATGTGGATGGCCAGGTGCGGATGGCCAGGTGCATGTGTGTCGTTTACCTGGGGAAAACATCGCACCAGAATGCACTATGTAAAGAGGGCAAACCGGTAGAGGCAGTTTGATGCTCTGGGAAATGCTCTGCTGGGAAACCTCATTTAGGTGGATGTTACTTTGCCACTTACCACCTACCTAAACACTGGTGCAGATCAGTTACAGCCCATCATTCTCTAATGGTAGAGGCCTCTTTCAGCATGATAAGGCACCATGTCACATTGCAAAAATTGTTCGTGAAGGTTTAAGGAATGTGAGAAAGAGTTCAAGCTTGTTGACTTGAACTCCAAATTCCTCAGATCTCAGGGTAATCAAGATTATCTGTGGTATGTGCTGGACAAACTAGTCCAATACATGGAGGCCACACCTCACAATATACAGGACTTACAAGGTGCCATGCTTTAATGAGTTCAGAGCAATTCTGATGGCATGAGGGGTACTGATACTGTATTAGGTCGGTTGTTTTAATGTTATGACTGATCTGTGTATTTTTATGAACAAAGTATGTTCCAGTTTTATATTTCTTTTCTTAACTTTAAATTTGAGAATTTGTCAGGGGTCATACATGACATTTATGGAGCTGATGGTATACTGGTTCTTCTAGATTACCATTTCTATTTTGTCCTGCATTTCGTAATTACCGGTATGCCGAACGCTGAGCACTGATGTGTTGCTAGTACATCCACCCGCACAGACAAACCGAAAGTTACTCTTCAGGGAAGCTGCATGAAAACAAGTCATTAGAGGCAAGGCTGTTAACCAGCGGGATCTGTGAAACGCAGGATCAGAGACATACTTGGGTTTCGCCGGAATTACCATTTTCATGGCATATTACCGTCTTTAAATGAGTCGTCTTGTTAAATGTTCTGTGAACATTTAGTGTTCTGTGAACAAATTTCAAAATAGGTTCTAAAAAGAAAGCACTAGCAAAAATGTTTTTGCAATTTTACACACAATATTTAGTGCATACTTCAGTTCTTGCTAATGGTTTGTAGCAAAATAAGCTATTGTTAACCTACAAATAGGCTTACTGTATTGTATTTAAAGGTGACTTAATGTCACAAATGTGCTGTAATAATCATCAGTAATATTAATGATATTGTAATATAATGTTTTAAAATGTATAAAATGTGAGACAGATGCCAAATTCCCTTATTCGTTTGTCAGCATGGACATGATTAGAGTACACAAACAAAATGGAAGTATGTTGACCTTCATAAATCAGGTAATGGTTATAAAAGTGCTAAATGCATTAAAAAAGAGCTCATATCTGCTGGAGCTGATTCCAATTGGAGCAGTTTTTAACCTGCCTGGACATGGCAACCCCTGTCATTTACTAGACTGTGTATGGTTTCTTTTGGCAGAAAAGCAGGTTAAAACAGTATAATCAAAACAATCAGGTGTGTAAGACGTTCTTTTAGTTCAGAGAACCGTACTTAAGGAGTAGGGGTTCATTAACTTTGTTAATGCAAAGTTTAATATCATACCAGTGCATTAGTATATTTGGGGAAAATACCATGGTTATTGAATTTAATCAAATATGTACAGCCACCAAAGGCATCACTTATTCAGCTCTCAGAGATTCAAGGCCAGTTTGACCCTGTGCTGTGATTCATTGTTGGGCCGTAGCAGATTTCACAGCCTGATCAATAGAGCAAGACAGGATTTGGATTTTCTTATACGTCATTAGGGAAACCTGGGGGCAGGGGGCTTCAGGCCGTTCATTAGAGCGGATGGCGTAAACTGAGATGCAAGGGAGTAATGATTTAGCAAATTATCTGTCAAAAGTGAAGACACACAAGCACAAATGTGTCAATAGTAATTAACTATGGTTTCCTCTGTGGAGTTGCTGCTCTTGGATTACGTTTCCATGGTGATCCCGTCAATGATGGAA
Source organism: Hydrocynus forskahlii (assembly GCA_037974365.1). Lineage (NCBI taxonomy): Eukaryota > Metazoa > Chordata > Actinopteri > Characiformes > Alestidae > Hydrocynus > Hydrocynus forskahlii. The sequence continues at coordinate 11,051,836 of JBBPCX010000088.1, read as the reverse complement.
TGACTAAGGGGAAAAAAAGCAGTGTGGCTAAAAAAAAAAAAGTAGTCAGCAGATTTTCCACACTGCTGAATGGCAAGAAATCAATCCAGTAGTCTTCAGTCTTCTGGCTTCTTACAGGCTGTTTGGGCACTTGGGGGGCTGGACTTGTCAGTGTATATGGCTCTGATTGGCTGAAGTAAGGCTGCAGTGAGGTTGCACCCTTTTTTATTTCAACTGCATCACTACTTGCCGGCTGTGGAGGCGGCTAGTGTGGATCTGATCAGCAGCAGAAGCAGACTCGGTTTTGCCGGGAGAGAAAGAGAAGCTGCTTTCATGCATTTTTCATTGTTCCTTTTTAGATGCTATGGGGATATTCCGCCTTTAGTTTACTCACTTCAGGTTGTAAGAAATTATTTTAAAATTTGTTCTTCCTCTTCTGGCGGACTTTTTAAAGCAGCCAGGAACAAGAGGTGCCTTCATCCAGTGGAAGTTTAGTGTGCTTTTTGCTTGAGGCCAAAGTTTGAACGGGTGTGCCTTTACAAGAGGACTGGGAGAGCTGGACTGCTTGGTGTCTGAGGAGTCGTGTGTGAGTACTGAGGACATTAGGCTGCAGTCTGCCGATGTCCTCAGCTGCCCTTATCCCACTGTGCCTTAGTGCCCAATTTACATACATGCACACACTTCATGTATCTGTGAGTTTGATTTTTTTTTCTTGTGGAAATTAAGGATATGCATTTAACACATACACCTCAGAACAGCAGCTGAGAGTATATATCTGTCCTATGCACACCTAAATACACACACACCACAGCAAACCATCCATCTGCAGCACATTGCTAAAAATGCTGCAGGACATTTGGCAGTCCTTGTCCCAATGGTTTTTGGGATCAGTAGCATGCAACGATGTTACCACACAGCCACCGACTGAGAAGAACCAGCAAGTTGATCCAAATCCTGGGATGACGCTGGACTTTCAGCAGGACAGCGGACAGACAGATTCTGATCTTGAAACGGAGGCGAATGGCCCAGCACCAGCCAAGAAAACCACAGTGCTGATACTGGTTGCACCCGCTAATGACCTCCATCAGGTATTGCAGTCTCAATTGCATTGTGCTCAGGGCCAATTTTAGAATATTTTTGGGACAAAACAAAATAGAAATTAACAATGTAACTTAGGATCTTCATTCATGGATTCTTGCCTAGGGCCTTCTAAGATTCAATGTGAAAATACAAGAAGTAATGGTCCGATTTCGTTGTAATTCGGTACACGTGCAGACCAGTGATGGTTAGGTAAATGATTGGATTTGCAAGGAGCTCTGAGGTCTAGTCACCAGACACCGATTATGCCTCGTAGACGCTTTCACAGTAATTGATGAAGTTTGATACGGGTCACATTGTGGGTTTGCGTGAGGCCGGTTGGTCGTATCGTGCAATTGCCTGGCAAGTGGGGCATACTGATGTCACAGTGGCTCCATGTTGAACCAATGGGCACATGAGGGCCCAAGACAGACCACACCAGGGAGAATTGTCTTATTATGCACTAAGCATTACAGAACCGCATGACATCTGTGCCTCCCATCCAGACACAGGTATTGGACTCTCTACAGCACCCCGTGTCATTCCGCATACTGGCATCAGCCGGACTACAGGTTCACCAGCCCATCTTTAGGCTGTCGTTTACACCAGCTCAGAGTTGACTGTATTTGTAGTGATGCTGTAACCAGGAGGCATGGACTGATGGTGAGTGCCGTCGTACCATGTTCAGCGACGAATCTCGGTTCTGTATTACCCTCGTGTGCACGTATGCTGGGGCCGAAGGGAGAGCTCCAATCCGTACTGACAGTGTGTCCATAGTACCGACTCTATTGACCGTTTGATCTGATATTGCTGTAATCTTACTGAATAGATTTATTGTAATCCTTAACTAAGGCTGTTCAGAATTGCTGGGTTAAACTCATCCTCTTAGTGCAAAGTAGTGTCTTAGGGCACTAATATTAAATTGAAAAGACATCATCTACCTTCTCACTCAGCTCTGCAATAAATGACTTTTCCTTTGATAAGTGGATGATAAAAGGGGCCCTAAGTGCATTAGCGCGACAATGACATCTTGAAACAGAGCAGGGCAAAAGAGTGGAAGCTTAATCTAACTGGCTTGAGCAAATTCATCTGGCACTGTTTCGTAATGTCTGTCCAAGGCTTCTGAGTCATGCCTCAGCAGTTATACAATGCACTAGACTGACAAAACACCCACCTAGGGCTATGCAGACAATTGAATTTTATCTTCAATTACGATTTTGGCTTCTGATGATTGTGAAAAGAAATTGTGCCACATTGCATTTCATAATGATTCCTTCAGTTTGTGTTGTGTTACCCCTGGTTTCCATTGGCCTATTCAGATTTTCAGAACTGGTCACAAGCACTCTAGACAATCATTGATTGCTGCCACTAGCCTGCGATTCCATCAGGATCTCCATTTGAAAGATCCACTTTTAAAAAGATGTCTTTTTTTGTTGTTGAAAGATTCACAAAAGTCATAATATTTCAGAAGTCAACAAGTAATTGTAATTTTGTATTAATAAAATCAGTAATACAAACCAAAATAATCCTTCCATAGCCCCCACATAAGTGCAGTTAATTGTCAGTTTGACCGGCTTTGTCATTAATGCATGTTTGTCTTATTTTTATACATTTGATGGTCAAAAAAATGGATTTATGTCTTTAGTACCAGTGTGGTCTTTGAAGATGCTGTCTAGTTCCAGCATGTAGCACAAAGTAACAACCTCATCATTGCTTCGGACCTGAACACTCTAAACCTTTTAGACAGAAACTGTATTCTTACAGTAATTGCACACGATGAATCTGATTTGATACATTCTGAAATTTTAAGCCAGTCTTCAGCAAGTGAACACATTCATTTGCCTAATTTGCTTTTATGAAGGTGTGGAGGAAGGGATTCCTGCTTTCTTCAACACTACGTTTTGATAAAGATTTGCCTTTAATGGAAAACCTCTCAAAATCTCCTATAAATATCATGTAGGCTTGACTATAGATTGTCCCTGAGAAACTTTTGAAGTCAAGTGGTCAACTTAAAGTCCACTGCAGCACACACAGCTTTCTCTCACACCAGCACCTGTCATACCATCTTCGCTCCATGACTTCTCCTTTACAAAGTAAATGAAGGTCAGTGGCCTATTTCCTGTCAACACCTGTTTGAAAACAATGAGTAATATTTATACTGTCAGTCATTTTATGGACAGACTAATATTTATATATTAAAACGGTTTTAACATTGAAATAAAATTTGTTTCACCTATGGTTGAAATCCCAGGCCGACGAATGTTCATTAATGCACTTTAATGGGATTGATATTGTAGGTTGTGCTGTTTTTCCTGTTCTGTGCAGTCCTTATTTATAGGACATTTTAAGCAATACATCCAAGAACTGTTGCCTGTTACAGAAACTTAATAGGGAGAATGCTATTGGAGTAAGTTACAGAAGAGCCAGTAAAGGGAGAGCAACACGATTTCTTTGGTATATTTTAGTGACCAGTACTGACTGATCAGAGTTGTTGGTTTTCTGTTAGAGAGTTCATTTTACACACCCACCAAGTATATACGTGTGAGAATTTTGTGACTGCAGGTGAGCCTAAGTGTGATTTTCTTTCTCTGAATTTAAGTAACACTTTCCTTGAGTGGACCTTTTTGACTAATCAGCTTGGCACACCTTGCTGGAAAGATCTTTTTGTGATGTATGTTGGGAGTTGGAGTGTTCACATGTGAGGTTGCTGTCATGCCGTGTGTCTTCCTTTTCTATTTTGTTAAGTAATCTAAATTAAATTCATGCAGTCTGTCTTCACTTCTTCAAAAATTAGTGACTCAAGACATTCTCACGGTGTATCAGCAAGACTGACAACCTTGAAATTTGGTTCACCAGTGAATGAAAGGGAGTTAAGCAAGGGCAGGTATTACTAAAACCAATCGCATTACAGAATGTTCTGTGAGCCAAGGTAGGAGGGACTGTTGCTCCGCTTTATTACACCATGTGTCGGAGAAAGCACCGGTTGTCTAGTGCTGGGCGTCACAAGGAGTGCTTAGTAATTTTTATACAGATGTACTGATAAACAATTATTGAAAGAAGCATTTAACATTTTCTTTTACCGGGAAAATGCTGTGTCTGTGTCTTTACGTGCCTGTCCCCAGTTCGGCTCAGACGGAATTTGAATATTTCGAGTCAAATGGATTACCAGCGGAGTTGAAGTCTCTCTTTAAACTTAGTTTATTTTTGCCATCTCAGGAACTTACCAAGTACAGAAAATGGCAAAAGGTATGTAATTTGCTGTTTTATGTTTTGTTAATACTTTAATTCTTATCTCTAGTACTACATTTGTACTACATTTACATTTAATGTCGTCATAGTGGAGTTTGCTTTTTTGTTTTTGACTGGTTTTGAGTGGACGACTGTTCCCAGATGCATTCATTTACAGAAGGTGGCGTACAAACCTGCTGTTTAATAAAATACCACCTTGTGTATCATGTTTTTCCATGCCAGCTTTTTAAAATGAGCTAAGGATCTCTAGAAGCTTCTCCATTCATCCCCATTTGTGTTCCCTGTGTCATCTAATCCAGATTAGTTTACTTGCTTATTGAGTGCTCTTGTTTGAGAAGAGTGGCTTGCGTCTATAATACAGACAGTAATTCACTTCTGGTTTGGATGTAAAATCTGATTGTACTGATATCAGAGTCATTTCAATATTGAAATAACGTTGGGCTATAACGTTGTTTTTACTTGTAGGTGCTACTTGCTTACTTCCTAATTATACTCTTTATATGGAAGGAAATTGCATACCCCCACTCATTTTCTCCCTTAAGTGTTCATTAACAGATTTTGCTCAGGAAGCACCTACATCTTTTTGTAACTCCCTTCTTCTTAATCTTCCTAGTGTTAGCTTGACCCACTTGTCTGCCAAGGTTGAGTCTGTTGGCAGTGCAGTGTCCGGCTTAATGGCTCTCTTGCCTCTGTGTGTACAGTCATTCTCTAAGACGGCTATCTTTAACTCCTGCCTTTTAGTCTAGGTGCGTGTGGTCAGAGATGGCTCAGAAAAGGCTGGTTGCTTGTTTTTGCAGCATTTTCTTTCTGCTTGGTGGAATGTCCGTTTTATAGTGAGCCCTTGTCCAGTGAAAAACATTTTACTCTGTTGTTCTGCACTGAGTAACACGAGGCAATGATTTTACTGCCAAAGTAGTCTAGATGATGTTTTTAGTAATGTACCACCACGTAAAGTTTTGGACTTTTTATCAAATATTGATGTAAATAATCTTATTTGAATTATTTTTTTATTTGTTAGTTTGTGTATGTTTCTTATTTTGAATAGATTGTTGTTTATTGTGCCTTTCTGCCATGACGTAGCCATCATTGCTGAAATGGCATTAAACTCAAATCTACTACTACTACTGCTTGGTGATCTCTTCCTGTGATTGTCAGATATACCTGTCCTGGACAGATTTGTTTTTTAGGGTACTGATTATTTAAAAACATAATACATCAACATTTGTAGCTGCCATTTGTAGCTGTTTATGCTATTCCCTAACCCGGCTAATCTGAACATGAATGCAGAGACTTTGGCTTTCAACCAGGGGTCAAAAAACATGTCCTTTTTTTCAAGTAAGGGATAATATGATGAAGGATAAGCTAGAGTGACTCATTTCAGTTACTCATGAGAAGGTCAATATTACAGGGTGGTGCATTTCCTCAAAATGCCTGGTAGAAATATTCATAGAGTTCAATAGTTAATGAATTGCACAACAATTTCTAAGTCACCCAGTACACAGTTCAAGCTAGCTGGTTCCTTCGAAGTGCTGTTGGTCACCGGCCACTGTCCTTCTGAGACAACTGAGTTCAGATCACAGTTTGTAGTGGCTCCAGTTTCTATCACAGTGAAGATCCATTGTCATCATGGTCTGCACATAAAGATTTGTTTGTTCACAAATTGCTTACATCTGTTATCTTCATGGATGCAAGGAAATTTGAAAGGTAACACAAATGTGAACCCAATAGGTAAGAAAGTGGCCACTGTGAGCAGAAGTAGTCAATAGCAGAAGTAGTGGCATCTGCATGTTTAATTAAAAAGAAAGTGTGGATTTAGTGAGGTGTGAAACTGAATGAAAACCATTGTGTTTGAAAGCTACTGGCTCTTTTTTCTGTTCCAACTTATCAAACCTCAGAAAACTAAACATGGTAGTCTATGTATTGTGAAAGTTTCTTCAAATATCACAGTAGCATTTTTCTGCCACCTGAATTAATTAGCATATAATTTGGTGTGACTGTTCTATAGAATGGCTAAATTCTAGTAAAAGCATTTCTGTTTTGCCTTGGGTGCTATACAGAATTATATTACTGGTTAATGATAGTGTACAACACATACTCAGAATAAGGCCAATTTCTGGATAACATCTGCATAAATCTGTATATAAATGTTGTGATTTCGTTCTGCTGCGAGGAACATAGTTAAAAATTAAACCTTCGCCACCATTCCGATCCATTCCGTGAGCTCTTTAAACTCAGTGGTTCAAATCAGAGCCCTTGATCAGGCATCTCTCTTAAGCGCTCAGTCCCTGAAAGCCTGTCTGTCTCCTCCACCAAACAAATTGAGGCAAGACATGCGCTCTCCAAACAGTACTAATGGGTATGATGGTGTACACAGCAAACCTTTCAAAGGGGCCCTGACCACACAAAGTCCGTATGTCTGCAGTCATCCAAAACGCCATCATCTCCATGACTTCCAGAACCTTCTGACTCGGTGTGAACACGTTCACCTGACCTTTGCTCTGATTTGCTTGTTTTGTCCTTTGTGGTTTAGAAAATCGTGAAGGCTGGAGATAAAGACCTGGATGGCCAGCTGGACTTTGAGGAGTTTGTGCACTACCTAAGGGACCATGAGAAGAAGCTACGGCTGGTCTTCAAAAGTCTGGACAAGAAGAACGATGGTTAGGAATGAGTTCATATGGACTTATCCTTTATTGCTAGTTTACAGGGTGTCACATCTGTATCAAGTATGATTAATGGTGTAACAACTGCCAAATGGGCCACTGACTATTAGCTTAATGTCTATTATTTGATCCCACATCTAGTTTAAATAAAATAAATTTTCTCTTTTTGATCACGTGGAATTCCTCCATCGCTGATTATGTTTTCTGATACTTTCTGCGGTTTATGTGATTTTAATCAATCAGACCAGTTACATTTGTGGTCGGTTGTGTAAGCCAAAAGAAGCAAAAGTTTTTGAACCCCCTCTCTTTCTCTCCTTTTCCCAAATCTCTACTTGCAGGTTGCATTGATTCACAGGAGATCATGCAGTCACTGAGAGACCTGGGTGTACACATCTCAGAGCAGCAGGCTGAGAAAATTCTTAAAAGGTGAGTTCACCATGTCCGTGGATGCGGCTGAGCCTCCGTTGTTTAATCTGTGCACTTCTTTCATTCTCACTTTTTGTCTGCATTTTTTGAGTGTGCAACACACAACAGTTATTTAAGTCTGTTATGTTAGTCAAGCTTTCATTACATTTGTCAAAAATGTCATCCGCTGTTAAGTGTAACACGTATCCTCAGTACACACACTGATCTGTCGCAACATAAAAGTGAGCAACACTAATTAACATGTTCCAGTGGCACCTGTCAGTGGTTGAGATATATTAGGCAGCAAGTGAACAGTCAGTTCTTGAAATTGATGTGCAGGAAGCAGGAAGAATGCCAAGCTCTTAGCGACTTTGACAAGGGCAAAATTGCGATGACTTAATGACTGGGTTAGAGCCTCTCTGATCCCACAGTGGAGCTACTGTAGCCCAAATTGCTGGAACATGTTTTCTTTTATATCCTGGGGATGGTTGGGTGCGTGTCACTTACCTGCAGAAGAGATGGCACAAGGATGCACTGTGAGAAGGAGGAGATACCACAGCACACCTTCAGATTCAAGATTCTTTATTTGTCACATGCATAGTTATACAAGATTCTTTATTTGTCACATGCATAGACATACATGTATCCTGAACTGCTCCCATTTATGACTCTGCAACATTAGAAAATGTGTACAAATTTAAAAACAAATCTAAAATAAGAGGAAAACGGAGGTCTTGTGGAGTTTATGCCTTGACTGATCGGACCTGTTGAAGCAGTTTGAGGCAGACCTACACAATATATTACGATGTTAATCATTTTGATGTATGTATCTGCATCAGTGCCAAAGCCAGTATATAAACATTTGCAAAATATACATCTGCCTGGATTAGCAAAATGGAATCTTTTTCTCTAGGGCCACAAATTATATCAGTTGCCGAGAATCTTCCAGAGAACATTAAATACATTATCAGATATCAGTTTGAAATATATTAACATAATTGCTTTTTCATCTTTGTACTAATCATTGGTTTGGTGTTCCCTATTTATGCTTTTGAATGGAAATTGTCAAACTATAAGGTAATGAAAACATTACTAGGAACAAGTTATTCTCTACAGTCTATTCATGGGAACTAGCTTACAGTAGAAAACCTGTTTGGTTCACACCAGAAGCTAAATCCAATGTTGACCAGTGTTGTCACCTAAAAATAAAGCACTAAAACAGATAGTTGGGAATTTCACTAAGTGGTAAATGTAGTCATTATTCAGATGACTATATTATATTCATAAATTTAATATTTGTTGACACATGTATTTAAATGTATTCAAAGCCCGTTTTAATTCAGTGTGCGTCTTTCTTGACCCTCTGCATCCCTCTCTTCTCTCTCATTATCACTTTCACTCTTTTTGTCCCTCCTCTCCACATGTTCTCAGAATTAGGAGGGGCCATGCCTGGGCCCCTATAATGTAGTAAGTAAGCAGTCTTCCCTCCTTCTGCTTGGCTTTTGCTTCATTTCTGCTCTTTTTTTTTAATTTGGAAAGAGAAAAAAAAACCTCATTCGGTCCTGCTATGAGGAAAAAGTGTAAACCAGCTGTAGGTTCCTTTTTTTTTGGTCTTCTCGTCTTTTTGAGCATTTCAGTGCATGAATACTTTATTTCTGCCAACAAGGCTGTAAACACGAGCTGTTTTTATAGCGTTTATTATTAGTGTTCAGGAAGAGGGGGAGCGAAGAACAACTTCTGCGGCTGGCCTACAAGTAATCACAGGAAACCAGCATTTAACCAAGTATTAACCAAGTTGGTACTTTTTTTTTTCCCCCCTCCCGAACAGCATGGACAAGAACGGCACAATGACTATTGACTGGAATGAATGGAGAGACTACCATCTGCTTCACCCTGCGGACAACATCCCTGAAATCATCCTCTACTGGAAACACTCAACGGTAATCTGAAATACGTTACACCTGCAGTTCTATTAATACCTTACCTGAATTAAAAGACTGAGGCACTGAAGGGTTTTCTTTTCAATTTGCTTTACTGAATGAGCTGTCGGGGCCATTCTGGGCTATGACGTTTACACTTTACATAATAAATAACAAGGTGAGATGTACCTGCTTCACACTGGCGTACCAGCTTTACTGTCAATACTCAGACACTTAACCCTCATGATTAGGAACTGTTTGTACTTCCGGTAGTTGTGCTACACAGACACGTACGTAGATACACAGACATTCATGACCTTATGTCATTAATGACTGATCAGCTTCACTTGAATGAGCTTTCTTGCCACGGCGGAAATACTTCACTAAAGAACGTGTAGAGACAGTGTAATCCTGTTACACTGCTCAGGTAAACAGAGGACCTTTTTTTTTTTTTTTTTTTACGGCTCTTGCATAACCTTTTGACATCCTGCGTCATTCTATCTGCTCCTTTTGGTCAGCTCACATGTGTTTTAGGCTGACAGAGTCAACACCTGTACATGAGTGAAGAACACAGTACAGATTCCCATTGCAAAAAGATGTGAAGGCTTCTGCAAGCCTAAATGTTGTATTACTACATTATATTTTTACATTTGTTATAGCACGATAACAAATAATATGCTGTTATTTTGATATTAGAATTATGAGAAACAGGCCCATAACTTACATGAGGTACCATAATCCTTTTCAATAAACATTAAAAAAAAGGTTTATGTGAGATGAGCACTGCTGGTGTATGACCGTCTGAGGCTCCCACCCTGCCTCGGTTTCTTCAAGATAAAGCCAGCATGTCTTTATCACTGAAGAACAGTCAGTGTTGGATGTGTTTCATCTGTGGCTGTCACTACACGTGGTGTAGATTCTTTAATATAATTATATTTGAGGCTTAATTACCTCAGCTTCACAATGTGAACTTTTTATTGCCCTGTTAATTTCCTCCACAGATACAGACAGTAACAGAGTAAATAACTCATGTAATTTGTATTATGGTTTCATCTAATGAGACCTAATCCCCTTCTCTTTTGGTACAACCTGGTAATAAATGTTGGCCCAGCAGTTTTGTTCCTGGAATTGTGCTCAATTTCTTTCTTAAATCCATATAGGCGAAGGGAAATTAACATGTGCTAAGTATTAACCACCTTAATTGGACGATCACTGATACAGCTGACATCCCTCATCACCTCTGGTGTACTTTACCCCTTGCAGATATTTGATGTTGGTGAGAGTTTGATGGTCCCTGATGAGTTCACTGCAGAGGAGAAGAAGACAGGCATGTGGTGGCGTCATCTAGTGGCAGGAGGTGGGGCAGGCGCCGTGTCCCGTACTTGTACCGCCCCTCTGGATCGGCTCAAGGTTCTTATGCAGGTGAAGACCCCCCAACCAGGCCTTTGATATGTTTATTATTGCACCCAGTGCCGTGAACAGAACAACAAAATGAAATTAATCTGCTTAAAGCTGTATCATAAACTGCAGCAAACCCATCTGTACTGTTAGTGGGTTGAGTAGTTTAGTAACTCAAAACCTAAGGTTTGGTTTTAGAGTTTAAAGTTATTAATTTTGGAGTCACAAGACGGGAAGAACAATTGTATGGTCAGGTTTTAACAGCTGTATTATTTTAGTCAAAGTTAATTAAGTTTTACAGTTTTAGTGCACAGCAATGGCTTATAAAATGATTAGCTGTGAAAGCTGGACTTTGAATTTCAGTGGCTGACAGCCGCAATACTATAAAGAAGTGATGTTATATGTATACTGCCCAGCTCTGTCATCAAGCTCCGTGTTTGTGTGTGTCTGTGTGTCTATATAGATAGATAGACATAGAGAGATAACATAAAATATGCTGTGTCTTGACTGATTTTAATGTTTTTAATGTTTTTCATGTACTACTGAATTTCAGTTCATGTTAACTATGAATATTTGACTTCTCCAAGCTTAAAAATGCATCAAAAATGCATAAGCTTTAAGCGTTGCTTACTAATTGCATCATTGATATTTCTAGGTTCATGCTTCTCGTAGCAACACAATGTGCATCGCAGGTGGTTTCTCTCAGATGATCCGTGAGGGTGGAATTCGGTCGCTATGGAGAGGAAACGGCATAAACGTCCTGAAGATTGCACCCGAGTCTGCCATCAAGTTCATGGCCTACGAGCAGGTAGGCCTTACTGCGAAACTGTGTGATTTCATGTGCTGAGGGATTTCTCATTCTCTAGTTATAAGGCTAATTAGGATGGAAGTGTTGCTGGAATTAACTAAGCCTTCATTATGCTGTATAACAAATAACTATCATGTCATCATGTAATTAGCATGCAACCACATTACAGCTATTTCAGCTGGCTGTGTCTATCGTTATCAGAAGCTTTTTATTACCATATAATCATATTAAACATGAGGAGGATACACTGCCTTGGCTGGTTACTGTAATCAGTTGTGTATGCCATTTAATGAATTAACTGTAGTTTGTCTCTTCTCGCCAGATAAAGCGGCTAATAGGCAGTAATCAGGAAACCCTGGGCATTCTGGAGAGGCTAGTCGCCGGGTCTCTGGCTGGTGCTATTGCACAGAGCAGCATCTACCCCATGGAGGTGAGAGAAAAGTGGAAAACACTTTAGAATGCTGTTGATTTTCCATATGTGTGTAGAACTGACAGATCTTTGCACAGGTGTTTATGGAGAAAACCATGTCCACCTGGTTTGAAATGCCAGCTCCATTTCAAAAGCCACCCTAAAGTAGGCGTTATTCTTCAACTTTGCTTGACTCAATATGACTTGTGTTTTGTGGTTCTTTATGAAGGCTTGTGTTCTTTATGTTTCCTGCGTCATTTGAAACAAAGGCACTCTAGAAATAAACGTCTCTCAGAAACTTGTAGTTTTAATTAACCTTGTTGATTAGCCTGTGGTTTGCCACAAAGTGGCATTATGAGAAGGACAGCAAGCACTTGAAATCTAAACAAAGACTCTTGTGTTCATTAAAGGTCCTGAAGACTCGACTGGCCCTGGGAAGGACGGGTCAGTACTCTGGCATTGCAGACTGTGCCAAGCACATATTTCAAAAAGAGGGTCTGGCAGCGTTCTACAAGGGCTACATCCCCAACGTGCTCGGCATTATCCCGTACGCTGGAATAGACTTGGCAGTGTATGAGGTAGGACTTTATTCTTCACTCGTTGTTATTGACAAGCAGATGCAGAAAGTAATGCATTTGTGCCTGTCCTCAGAGTTTGTGGCTTGTGAGGTGCCCATCTCTGCTTTTCTCATTTGTCTTTTTTTTTCATTGCTGAATTAAAGCTGTAATGAATGACTGTCAAATTATGATTTTGCCAAATTTGTGAAAATACAATGTGTAGAATGTGTGGAAGTCTTAAACAAATCCAAAAGTAGTCCAAAAGTAAAATAAGAAATGGAAGTACATATATTACTAACTAAATATTGGAAATGTGTATTAAAAGATAATAATCAATGTATTATTTCTCTTTCTCTACAGACTTTAAAGAACTCATGGCTGCAAAGGTATGCCACAGACAGTGCCGACCCAGGTGTGTTTGTATTGCTAGCCTGCGGCACCATGTCTAGCACTTGTGGGCAGTTAGCCAGCTATCCCTTGGCCTTGGTTAGGACGCGGATGCAGGCTCAAGGTATTTGCTTAATCACTGTGACTCTGTTCTTCTTTTTGCAAAACCCAAATTGTTTCATTCTTTTACATGTTGTAATCATATGTACCCTTCTGACTCTCTCTGAATAGCAGCTAGTTTGGAGGGAGGGCCTCAGATGACCATGAGCGGCCTGTTCAGACACATTGTGCGGACGGAGGGTGCTATGGGATTATATCGAGGCCTGGCCCCCAACTTCATGAAGGTCATTCCTGCAGTCAGCATCAGCTACGTAGTCTACGAGAATCTGAAAGTCACTCTGGGGGTCCAGTCCCGGTGAAAGCATCAGGAAAAATAGTTTTTTTTTCTTTAGTTTTTCCTTTTGAATCTGTCAGGATCTGAAATGGAGTTGGTTAAGCGAGGCCCAACATAAGAGGGAAAAGGAGTGGGAAATCTGTGACAAGCCCTGAGGTTTGAGTTGCTTCTGTCATTCTGTGAATGCTAGAAGGGCCAAGGAGGGTAGGAGTAGAGCCAGACAGAATTCCAACCAGAGGCTGGAGAAACAAGACAGGTGCCTCTTTTTCAAAGATTCTCCATTTTGAATGGTCAAGACTGGAACTCTGGAGTGGAATAACATTTTGAAACCCTGCATCTACCCTTCCAAACATATTGCTCAAAGGTCAAGGCTCTTTGTGACCAGATCATCAAACTGCAGTCACACCAGGGGCCAAGAATATGCACATCCATTTTCTACAGCCCCCCTGTTTGGGTTGTCTTAAGGAGATAAAGGAGGGTTTCACCAAACAAGATGCTCATAGGTGTGAAAAGCTGCTCATGAGTTTATTATTGGGCTTATTATTCAACTAATCAGTAGTGTTGGTCCTAAGCCTAGAGTTAACCAACGTCATGCATACACACCAAATTGTACCCTGACTTGAGTTTTTCTTTTGTGTTAAATTTATGTAAGCACTACTTATTTTGTTTATATAATTTATTAACCTAATGTGTAGGTTTTGCCTCTTTTTTTAAACATTTGTTTTGAAAATTCTGTAACAATGGAAAAAAAAAAAGGCAAAAGAGTTGCAAGGACTTATTTAAATTAGTTCAAGCTTTATTCTGTACCTCGTTGTGTCTTTTGAGTCCAATTGTCTTAATATTATTCTTGAGGATCACTCATTTTTTAATTTGTGCTGTCGAGTGTTTGTTTATTTAATTCTGTATAGAAAGAATTCTAAACGTGTAAACAGCAGATACAATATTTGCATAGCTGATGATGTTAATACTAAGTCTATGTGTTTAAAATCTTAATCGCAAGGATTCATATTACATATTACTCACACTTAGCATTTGATCAAGTTTGACATCTCGATGGAGACGTTTTACTACTGGACGTCCTAATAATAAATGCTCTAATTCACCAAAAGGGGTGAAGAGAATTGCACATATGTAGGAAAGGAGGGAAAGTGAATCAATGCAGTTGATTCAGACTGCTCCTTTGCACCTTGCTGTTGAAAGAATCCTTGCCTTTAAAGGGGAATTCCAGCAGTTTATTTTATTTCTGCGTTTGTCAGTCAAAGGGATGTAAACAAGACCATTAAAGTGTGGTTTGATGTAGAAATGTTCAATTGTAGAGAAACATGCCAAGCAGATTTGTTTGCAATAGTGGTGATAAAAACCAGAGTGAAAGTGTGATGACTACAATGTAGATATAGTCTTTTTATTTGCTGTTCAAAACAACCAGTGAGCCCACACAATCTCTTAAATTAACTTTTCAAACTCTTTTGTGTCATTATGTACACTACCAGTCAAAAATTTGGGCACAAAATATTACAATTTTCTACATTTGCCTGTTACTCATTTAATATTTGCTAAAAATACACTCAATATTCTCTATATGCTAACAAATACATTTAATGGATGTTCACTGTTGGAGTATTTGAATTAGCCTTAAAATGTCACATGTTTATTCATTACTACTGACCAATGAAAAGCTCCCTAATATACAGCCATGGGAAAAAAGAGACCCCATAATTTGTTTTCTGGTTATTGCTTTTGCAATTTGTGTAAAATGTGCATGTCACTATTTTATACACTATTGACTACACTTGATTCAAAATTCCAAACAAAAACATGTTTGGAGAAAATTTAAAAATAATACATAGAAATTATTATACCTCGGACACGTTAAACTACACAACACTCTTACATTATTTTACAATTGCAACAGTTAAAATAGTGATGTTAAGAGTAGTGTGTGTGCGTGTGTGACACTTTCATCCAATCAGAAACTGAATCAGGAGTGAAGCTGCTGGAATACAGCACATAGAAAAGCTGCTCTACACACACTACTGCACTCACAACACATGGAGGCATTTCTTATTTTTTACACAGCTCACACTGCAATAGCAACCAAACAGTGAACAGAAAAAAAGAGAAAAGTTGTCTCTTATTTTTTACATGGCTGTATATATAGATATAATATTAATCAGCAGACAGCTGTTGATATTTGATGAGCTATTAAGCCAGTGTGTTGAAACAGTTTACTAGTGCATTTAACGTCAGACAGTTAAAGAATTTACTTATGTTACGTACTCTTTCCATGTTATAAAGGAAACTTGTTTTATTGACATTTTTATTTATAGTTTTCAACAACTTTCCAGTGTTTAACAAGATTAAAAATCAGTTAATGAAAGAAATGGATAAGTACTAAAAACTGTGATGGCGCAATAAGGTTTGACTGGTAGTGAATCTCTCTGGATTTTTATCAAAGTATATTTTAGGCGAGAAGCCTAATGCAAAATGATAAAACAAATGTCTCAGCATCATCCCAACATTTTTGTAATAATTTATAATATAGCTTTAAGTGATGCCGTTTTTGTAGCATCAGGCACGCGGTTCCCATCAGCACTGCTGTGAACAGTTCTGACTCTGCGAGTTTCACATCAAAGCCCTCTTGAGTTTGTTTACATATCGATTTGATTTTTTTATCCAGAAAAATTGGTGGAATTTCCCTTTCAGTATTTTCTCCCAGTATTAGTGCACATGCCTCAGAGTGCTGAAGTCTCAGTGTACTTCACAAACACCAAGAAGTTTAAAAAAAAAAAAAAAAAGCACTCAGGAACTTTGTGGTAATCTACAGAAAGCAGACTTGAATATTTTTGGTCAGACTGAGTAACGCTAGAAAGAGTGTTAGAAATGTATGTTTTTTGTTTGTTTGACTTTTTTTGTTTTGTTTTTTTAGAGTACGCATATGTGGGCTGTCATTCTAGGGGTGCAATGTTTTATGTTGAGGCTGAAAAGGAAATGTGTTTTCGGGGAAAAGTGGATAATAAGAGTCGTCATTACTCAAACAGAAACTCCCTCACCCGCCAACTTTTAGTGTAAAGTTGCGAACGGACCAGAACACATTTCTCCTGTTTCCCCAGCATACCTTCAGATACGTGCTAGTGCAGGGGAAAGCAAATACATTGGGCTGTGGCACTCTAGGATATTACTTAGAGACATGTTTCTTCAAAACTTTAGTAAAGAAAGGTTCTCCACATCACAGCTAGATCAAAACTGAAGCAAGCATTTTGAAAAATACATGCAGATTACGCATGCATGGGTACAGACATATGTCAAGATATGGTTTAGAATTCTTCTAGCGTTACTATTCCTGGGGAGAAATCCAAAACACCTGGAATAGTCTCCATATCAGGCCAGAAAAGACTTGATTCAAAATAGCTTCTGTT
>JBBPCX010000088.1:11006522-11035078 GCA_037974365.1 Hydrocynus forskahlii | reverse complement strand
TATATTTACACAAGTCATCAACTTTGTGTCTGAGGATCTAAAGGACTACTGTTTTTCAATCTAATATCCATGGTCGATAATGTCCCTGTACTTAGAAAAGAATAAGAAACATAGACTCACTTAGCTGAAGCTTGCATCCATTGGCTTCTGTTATAACTTCTATTTTCAGTCAATGGGTTTTCGGTTGGTTTTAAGACAAATTCACGAGATTGCAGTGTGTGGTAATCAGTCATATACTACAGAGCCGTTGAAAAACGCAGGATTATTTCTTTAACTATTGAAATGGCTATTAAAAGTTGACGTATATGAATAAAAATGGACACATTCTACATTATCTCTGTTGGTGGCTAAACTGGAGCATTTTCCATTCGCCTCGCTGTTCTTGTTCTAATGCATGCATGTGTATGGGTGATGTTTAAATGTGTGTGAATGTTACTGTAGGATCGTTTATACACAGGGCTTCGCCTTGTAGTGAATGCCACTCCTGTAATAAAGATTTCTCCAAATGCTATTTGCACTTTTACTCCCTCTAGTGAAATTTCGATAGCCTCGTTGACTTGTACGCTAAAATCCTTCTCGGGATTATAAGTAGGGGGTCCGCATAGTGTTGATCCTGGGGTCGGATGAGTTTTGTGCATGTGGCTTCTATCCCTTCCGAGTTTAAAAGACACATTTAATGAGAAACATCTATAACACTTTGTTTCTTGAGTTTCGACCCCAGCTTGAGGCTTTATGTCTTTGTAGCAGGAAGCAAGAATGACACCACCCCCCAACCCCCCAGCCCTCGCCATGTTGCCTGATGTTTAGCGCCTTATTTTTCAGCAACCATTGACTGGCAGCCTTCGTATGTAAACGCTTTAACAAAACTGTAATTGTGGTTTTTCGCCACACACATACTGTTCATGGAGTCTCTGAGGATGGCACAGATTAGTTTTTCCTCCTACACATGATGTAATTTATGGCCTTAGGGATGTGAACACTTGCTAAAATGACCGCTTTGTGGCTGTGCTCCACTTCACAGTGGGAAATATCTGGTCGAATATGACTGACTGCTGTTTACATAAGAGAAAGGGTGAATGAATATCTGACACAGGGGGGGAAAAGTCTGATTTGGCTGATTAACAGCACCCAGAGATGCAATATCCAAATATTTGTACTGTAAGACATATCTTTATGTACAGTAAGGCTGGAAAAAGAGACACATCTGCGTTATGGTTTATGCTGAAATGTTATCAATGCAAAATCTTGTACTGCACAGAGTTTGACTGTTGTCCCTGATAGAATGCCTATATGAATGTAGCGTAAGTGTTTGTTTGGAAAAGATGTTAAATAAAGATTATTTCATGCAAGTGATGGTTTCTTGCTGTTTAAAGAACAAAGGATAAGCACAAACATGAAACTGATTGATTTGCATTACTCTAGTTTTGTGTCTATAGAATGGAGCAGAGGTCATTAATGATCTTTCAATAAATTGTAAGACATTTCATTTTGCGGAGAGAGGAGATGATGCCGCTTTAATCTGTAATATACCCTAATCCCAGTACAACATATGGTTTTACGAAAGACTGAACACATCATATACTAGTTTATGGATTTAGGCCTGGTTGTCCAGACATGGATTTAATCTACTGCAAGGTCCAAAGGAGGGCATAGGATGGGATTATTTCTGTTATTTTTAAAGAAATTATATAGTAACATTTAAAATGGAGAGAGATGTGTAAGAAATTCTCAACCACAGTGAATATCTTTGAAAGGGGGGAATGGTAAATTGTCCTATTTCCTCTCCACACACTGGACTCTACAAAGCTGGTATAATGGAAAACAGCCCAATTCTGCTGTTAGAATAAGAGCCTTCTGCAAATTCAAGATGGGATTAAGAAAGAGATATTAGGACTCTAAGTGAGGCAGCACAGCGATGCAGTTGCCTCACAGCAAGAAGGTTCTGGGTTTGATTCCCAAATGGGCAGCCAAGGGTCCTCTGTGGGTCTGCACCAGGTGCCCCAGGTATGTTCTTTTCTGAGCACTTTAAAAGATATTGTCTGAATGTTACATTTTAGGCAGACACGTTTTGTTTACATTTTGTGTTAATATTGTCTGAATAAAATGTCCATATACAGTATACCTGCACCTCGTTTTTTTCACTTTCAGCATAACATGATGCGTTGCTTAAGTGGTAAGATTTTTTGAGCTGTGAACAAAATTTTAAAAAATTACTATGAGCGTGAACTAGTTCATTTTTATTTGAATGAACTGAACTTTGAAATACTTCTTTTTCAGTGTGAACTGGCACAACACTGGCTATTATAGATTGAAGTCCCTGTTGGAGGAATGGTCAGGCGTCCCAATACTTTTGTCCATTTAGTGTGAGACCGTCACATGACGGCGGGAGGTTCAGGGAAGTCCGCCTGCCCAGAGAGTCCGGCTGTGCCGAAGGGGCAGTCAGGGAGTGTTGACCGTTACTGGATGTTTTACAAACGACTCTGTGGAGGAAAACGGACGAAAAGTGGCTGAATGGCACAGAAGAAATGTCCTTACCCCAGAGTCAGCTGACCGTTTGAGTCAGCCCCTGGTTTTTGCAGTTTCATCTCCACATCATATTTACACGACTCTCATTTCCACACACGCCTCCTCAGTCACGAGTTTGGTCCGGGAAGAACAGATGAGGGTCAGGTGAGGTTTACTGTCCCTGTCCATTTTCCACAATGTCGTTTGAAGATGTTAAAGCTCTCCTGGAGTCCTCCGGACAGAGCCACGTCCTGCAGTTCTGGTCTGAACTTTGTACAGGGGAGAGGGACGTTTTCCTGGATGAACTGTCTCAGCTGGACGCCCAGGAGCTGAGCCAGCACTGCCGGGAGGCTGCAGAGGCTGCTGGCCGGGCTTCAGGCGGCGGAGAGCGGCTGGACTCTCGCATGGAGCCCGTGGCTCCAGAGTTCATTGGAAGTGTGTGCAAAAGTGACCAGCAGACACTGAAGCAGTGGGAGGATGAGGGTATGTTCTCTATTACAGCCTTTATTTAGCTCTATGGAAGAAGAACAAAGAAAACATAAAACAAAGCATCATAGGAAGCTTTCTAATTGTTTTCCAAAATAAACTTAATTCGAGTAAATTTGTACCTCCAGCTCAGATAGTAAAAGTGTCATACTTGTGTGATACTTTATGTACCTAAAAAAAACCTTTGAAACAAACGCAGCAACTACAGAGCACTGTCAATGTTACTCAGTGCAATATTGTGCAGTATTGTTTACTGTGTCTTAATTATGTGTTCTTAATACTGACTTGTTGCTTCTTTTAGTACCTATACTGTTAGTTCTAGTTAGATATCTATTTATTTATCACATCCATGCTGCCAGTTCTTAGACATTTATTTATTTTAACACATTATACACTGCTCTGTTTTGGTACAAGGGATACATTCTACACTTTACACTCCCCTGGTCTCCACTTGATCTCACACTTTATTTGTTTTATGTATTTAATATTTATAGTTAAAAGAGATAAGCATCTACAGAACTGCAAATCTCATCTGGTTGCACTGGACATTTGTGTGTATTGCAATGACAATAAAGATAAGATATTCTATTGTCCGTGCATGGGTCAACCCTGTTATAAGTGTTGTAGATAAAATATTAATAGATTTGTGCTTGAAATGTTTTACTTTCAGGTTTGTTGCAGATAGCAGAGAATAGAGTGGCCGTCCTACTCTTAGCTGGTGGTCAGGGGACCCGGCTTGGAGTTCCCTATCCCAAAGGAATGTATAATGTTGGGTTACCAAGTGGGAAAACTTTGTATCAGATCCAGGCAGAGAGGATTCGGAAGGTGCAGGAGCTCGCCGTTGATAAAAACGGTTCCAAGTGCACAATTCCATGGTGAGTTTTGTACGCCATAGACACCTTTGGATTAGGGATGGGCAATATGATAAATCACCTTCACTATATGCATCACCTCATTATACTATTTTTGGGGCAGCTGGTGGTTAGGGAGTTCAGAAGGTTGTGGGTTAAAATCCCAGGGCTACCAGTGGCACCACTGAGGTACCATTAAGCAAGGTACTGTCCGCACACACTGATCACCGGGTGGCCCCCTTTGGCGGCAGCCCACTGCTTCGCTTGGTGAATGGGTTAAATGCAGAGAAAGAATTTCACACTGTTCACATTGTGTGTCGTGCTGTGCTTTGTTCATGTGTGACTGTAAGGGGCCACTGTACTTACTTTGCTTTGTACTCTGAAAAACCTGGAACCACACTGGCTTGTCTCACTGTATACAAGCATATACAGACAACAGCTGATGCAGTGCAACAGACTGTTCAGGGCTCACAGTTCAAGACACTCACAAAATAAGACTGAAAACAACACAACATTTTGAACAAAATGTGAATGACGAAAAAGTATAGCTGTTTAATTCTGGCACAATTTACCAACGAAACTAGAGCTGGAAGGCAGGAGGTTGAGGTATGAGATGATTGTGCTGGACTGGGTTGTTGATTGGCACTGGTTGTACACTATAACACAATTAAATCAAATATCATAATCAATAGAATGCTTATTTTCCACAGTACATAGTAAGATCTCTACCATGTATATTGTCACACTTTTACATTGCAATATGAGTGGCGTTACAAAGAGAGCACGATTAGGGCTCATTTGAATACAATGGCCTTAAATATCACTGAAGGAAACCATAATGATTCACAAAACTATATGTAGTGCAGCCTTTCATCTGAACTCCACAAATGTGTGATCAGTCTTCTCCGAAAGTGATGTGCTGTAGAATCGAAAGTGTTTGATTAAAAGGGACACGCCTGTTATTGTTCCTGCTGCTTTAATGTGTTTGCCTGCAGGTATATAATGACGAGCGAGTTCACCCTGCAGCCCACAGAGAAATTCTTCAAAGAGAATGGCTACTTTGGTCTGGACCCGTCCAATGTCATCATGTTTGAGCAGAGGATGATCCCAGCCGTCAGCTTTGATGGAAAGATTATTTTGGAAAAGAAGAACAAGATAGCCATGGCACCAGGTTTGATGTTTTTCATGAGGTTTTGATGAAGACCTAAAAGATTTGACATATAGTCAAACCTGAATTTTGGTGTAAGTCGAAACACAAGTCTATAACCTATCCTAACACAGTTGTAAAATCTAGAACATAAAAACACAACTAAGTCACAGAAAAAGGAAAAGGACATAAATATACTGTACTTGAACACTGTACTGTAGTAACAGAAGAGATGACAAAAAAATGAGTGTAAAGACATTCGTTCAGAAGCCATGATAAAGGCCAAAAAGTTGCCAAAAAGCAACACTTGCACTTAGATAAGCATCCTCCCTCACTCATATGCTGCATTACTGCGTATTCTGCGCATCTTCCGCCATGTGCCACTAAACTAGTTCGCCCACGTGAGCACCGTAAACTCGAAACGTCACATGTTGAGACCCTCGTAACTCGAGGACCCCCTGTATTTGTGTTTCTTTTTCTGTTTTTTATGGTTCTTGTGCCTCCATTGAGCTCATGTGCATGTATGTACAGATGGCAACGGAGGGCTTTATCGTGCCCTTGTAGACAACAATGTCCTGGAGGACACTGAGAGAAGGGGAGTGCAGTATCTTCATGTCTACTGTGTGGACAACATCCTGGTTAAACTGGCTGACCCAGTCTTCATTGGTTTTTGTGTATCGAAAGGAGCAGACTGTGGAGCAAAGGTACACTTGACTACATTATCCTGCTCAAGCAGGACTGAAAAAGCTTCATCCTCTCACATTTGTGGGTCAGGGAGTTGGGACTTTGTGTAGCTCTAGTCCTGATTTCTGAAGTGTTCCTTTGCTGTGTTGATTCATTCCAGAATTTAGATGCCCAATATATATTCAAATATACTTAGAGAGATTTTCTTTAGCAATGGTATTTTCATAGTCTTTGCTTTACCCAAAATGTAGTCGATCAAAAAGAAAATGTTTGGTTCCTTAGTTTTTCAATGGAGCTACAAAGAGTGGAAGCTTATAAGCTCAGCAATTACAATCATGTAGACTAAGTTGTTTAGTAATCTCAAGTAGACTTTATGTTTCTGGTATTGTTTGACAAGTTTTCCATGAAAAATGGACAAAAAGACAGTGGGGTCTGAGACCACTAGTGAAACTGTTAGCTTTACCACTAGTGAAATAGTTGGCTTTATTTTCTTTACAAACTTTAATTTCATTACAAACGGTATTATCAGTATAAGAATTTGAGTAAAAAGTAGAAACTTATTTATTAAAACATACTTAAAAATATTTACAAAATTTCACAGTTCATAGTATTTCTTATAACCCCTTCCTTTGGAGCTGAACTCCACAAGTTTGTGCAAAAGCCTCTGATGGATAGATCTGGGAGTCTTCTGGACACACACTTCAACTGAAGGGATGAGAAATGACCTTTTTGAACAATGACTCTCAGATTCGCTTAAATATTAATAGCCACCTAGGAATGGCGTGGGTTCCTCAATATTTCAGCATCTTATTTTTGATGTTTCAAAATCCTAAAACTGTGTTGTGATAAAAAAAACCCAACATTTTTAATGTGGCCTCTGACTGAAAGCTGAAAAAGTGCAAACATTTTGAAGCCTGAATTTTGTCTCTACTTATCAGTGTCTATAAATACACAAAATAATACACACCCTTTAATTTCTCTTTACTACCATGTGTAATACACTGTCTGAATTCCATGGCTGTGCTCTGCTCTCTGTGAGGTGGTGGAGAAGGCTTATCCGGCAGAGCCTGTGGGTGTGGTGTGCAGGGTGGACGGGGTGTATCAGGTGGTGGAGTACAGCGAGGTGAAGCCAGAAACAGCAGAGCTACGCCACCCTGGAGGAGAGCTGGTGTACAACGCTGGAAACATCTGTAATCACTTCTTCACCAGAGACTTCCTTCGAGAGGTCGCTCAGTGAGTGCATAGTACACTCTCACAGATTATCCACTTCATCTACTCCGGACATGTCAGTGTTAGTTTTTTTATGCAGATGGGTGATAAAGGAAAACCGGAGAAACATTTCAGTCCAGTTTAAGTGTACTTCATGATCCATTTAGGCAACTAACATCCTAATAACATTCCTTTGGAAAGGACTGGAGATTCTAGTGGAAAGCTCACATTCCATGAATGTGAGCCCATTTATTAGTCCGACATCTAATCCCTGGTATACATTATACAAGTTTTGCTTTCCTAGACAAAAGAGTCCATCAGTATGACAATCATGGTGATTTCTTTGGTCATGGCTCCTAAACTCTGGTCCTATGTTGTACAAAGAGGTTCAAAGACGGTCGTCATCGCGGCAACCAAACAAATTTTCTGACAATGTTGGAAATTTAGGATGACCACCTCACAGTGTGTGTGCTGTCTACTGAGTAGCCAATCAAATGCAACATGAAACAATGTATCAATGTGACAATGCAGAAAATCCAAAGCGAACCAAAGGAATTCTGGTACGTGGGACACTGATGCGCCGTCTCTTCTTTGGATTTTTCTCAGCGCACATTAAAACATCTACACAGCTTCATACACACTGTTGTACATCTACACACCTTCACACACCGTCGTACTTCTACACACCTTCACGCACACCATCATACACCCCTTCACACACACCATCTTACATCTACACACTGTCGTACTTCTACACACCTTCACACACACACTGTCGTACTTCTACACACCTTCACACACACACCATCGTACTTCTACACACCTTCACACACACACTGTCGTACTTCTACACACCTTCACACACACACCGTCGTACTTCTACACACCTTCACACACACACCGTCGTACTTCTACACTCCTTCGCACACACCGTCGTACTCCTACACTCCTTCGCACACACCGTCGTACGTCTACACACCTTCACACGCCGTCGTACATCTACACACCTTTACACACGCCGTCGTACGTCTACACACCTTCACACACGCCGTCGTACGTCTACACACCTTCACACACGCCGTCGTACGTCTACACACCTTTACACACGCTGTCGTGCGTCTACACCCCTTCTCACACGCCGTCGTACATGATGTCATGCACTGTGATTTGTAATGATCTTATAAGTCTGCTGAGATCATACAGTCTGTAGAAGGCATTAGGAAAACAAAACTGTTTCTCAGGTGCCTGAGAATGTCAGTGCAGGATTTTAGTAGACCTCACAAATAATTATCATCTGATGTGATAAGCAAAAGCAAAAGCATTCATCTACATAATGTGGAAAACAGTGACATGATCCAATGAGTCATTCTTCAACCCATTCTCCACAAGGGAGCGAGTGCATGTTTGGAGTACACCTAGCGGATGGTGCAGGCCGGAATTCTTGACCTTTCTGTCATAGCGGTCTATTCCAAGGTGAAGGTACCGTAGAGAGATGTAAATCATATGCTATAGCCTTTGCAGTCCTGATGTCTGAGGGAGTATTTTTTGGAAGAATGATCCATCCTTCCAGTACATTTCCGGAGACTTCAGTGCCAATCTGTGCCAAGGTCCATTGAAGCTGTTCTGGTGGCCCATCACTTTACTAAGACATGTATTGTTGTTTTTTTTCCTTTAATTTGTCACCCAACTGTATATACACAGCTAAACATTCACACACACATACACTTCTGCATCCCTCACTTTCACAGCTGCAGATGTTGCTCATTAGTAATTAAGTCTCGAAGAACTATTTAGAAATAAATATTAAGCCCAGGGTTAAAGGGTTAATTATCACGCACAAACAAATATTTCTATAATTCAGTTTGGAATGAGCACATAATCACTATAGCTTTGGCTCCATTTCTGGATTCTTGAGTTTTATTATGGACATTTTTTCCACAGAGGAATGCTACTGGTATTCTCTAATTAGTCTTATGGACTTCCAGACATTGTGTTCATTTATTCAGCGCATAAACATTTTGATGCATTCCTACCACATGCCCTTCATTTTGTCTTGTCTTCCTGTCTTCCTGTTTCTTCAGAAAGTTTGAGGGGCAGCTGAAGCAACATGTGGCCATCAAGAAAGTGCCATATGTGGATGAGGAGGGCAACCTTGTGAAACCCACGAAACCAAATGGAATCAAATTGGAGAAATTTGTCTTTGACGTGTTCCAGTTCTCAAAGTGAGTACATGTCACACATTCTTATTTTTGATTGTAAATCAAAATTTCTCAAACTCTGATCCCACAGGGCTGTGGTCCCGCACAGACTGGTGCTTTCTCACTTAAGACACACCTTATTGAACTTCTCTGTTTCTTTAGAAACCCACTGTGCTGTACTGCAGCCCTCCCGAATCAGAGCTACCTGAGTATCCTGTCTGAGAAGCATCCAGTTGTGATTTGACAAAGCACATTTTTTGCAGGAATTTTGTAGCCTTTGAGGTTCGGAGAGAGGACGAATTCTCGCCCCTCAAAAATGCAGATGGGGCACCAGTAGACACGCCAACCACAGCGAGGCGCGCTCTGTTGACTCAGCACTACCGCTGGGCTGTGCAAGCTGAGGCCAATTTCCTGGATGAACACGGGAATCCAATTAGTCCAAATCTCAGGTTTCAACACCAATAATTACTGCTTCTTATATCCTTCACCTGTCAGTGCTGACACTGTAGTGAATTAGTCACCATCACCATCTGCAGGTTCAAGGATTAATGCTTAGTGTAGCGCCAACTATAGTTATTGTACGACTTGGCAAGTGTCTTCTGAATGGAATTTTGTAATGGCAGCAGTTGGGAACAGCTGTGCTCAGAGTTTAGGGAAAACAGAATGAGATGGATCTATAGCAGGGGTGGATTACTTTGCTATTATAGCAGGTACATTTAGAGCAGAAATGACCATATAAGCCCCAGTCTGGACACTGTCCAGTTTGGCCGCATCCGGTTAACCTCTGCAGGACTGAAATCCGATTCACATCAGTACCACTTTCCCATGTTATTTTCATAATCAAGACATTCCTTCAGGATCTACTGAGATGATGTGGTGCCAGAAATGCTGTTCTGTCCTGTTATCGGCTTTAAATTACTTCAGGGTAAACAGTAGGTTTACAAAAAGCAACAGGAACTACTGTATGGAACAGTGGGTTCATGATTCGTTTTCACTATCGAACAGTACTGTTGGCTTGAAGATACAGATGCTTCTATAGTCTTTGCAGCTGCATGTTAATAATTGTCATAACTGAGATTCAAAATGTTCAAAATAATTAATTTTCAGAATTATAGATTTCAAACAAATTTTCAGAATCATTGATTTAAAATGAAACAACGTTCACATATACATGCTTAGGATATTCGACAGTGACCCGGTACAGTAGATGTGCCTATTAATTTATGAAAGGTTACCATGTTTTAGGAATATTTTACTTTACTTTAATCTTTTCAAGACATTAAATGAAGTTCACACGCTAAATTTTGAAAGAGCTTCTCTAGAAATGCTCAGTTGTTGTTGCTGAAGCTAAATTGACCCAACCATGATTTTTCAGGAGAAAACATACTTGCACTTTAACTTCCCCTCAATTCTGATTCTGCTTGATGATGGCTGACTGCTGTTGTATTTGTACAATCTGCAGGACTGCTCAGGACGTAGATCCTCCTGCCATCTGTGAAATCTCTCCCCTGGTGTCCTATTTCGGAGAGGTAAGAGATCTACCAAAGAGCCACCATTCCATTCACTCTTTATAAGGCATAAAATATATTCATTACGAATATAATGGATTGGGGTTGCTTGCACTATATAACATCTAGCTTTATATAATAGCATATCTAGCATATGTGCCATCTGACAAATTCTTGTGTTTAGTCATAAAAGATCAGTTTTCAAATTAGACTGTGATTAATACATTTTACAGCTTGTGTGTACAACTGATATCACAGTAGTACGTCTAGCTTATGTGCAATATTTTGGTGTGAAATTACGAAAAGCACTATAATCTAAAGATTTACCATGTAATTAAATTATTTTATGATATCTCCTGCAAATATTTAAATATGTATAATTATTTAATATTTAGGACATGAAATCATGCCAGAAGCCAAAGCCACAAATGTGAATGTGCTGGGCATGAAATGAATTGATGCAGATAACATCTGAACCCAAGGGAAGGCTCAAGAGACAGCTGTGACTTTTTTATTCCTCCTCTCCCTCTGTAATGCACATGTACACACACACATACACACACATTCTCACTTCTTCTGTTTTGCAGGGTCTGGACAAGGTGGTGAAACAGAGTAACTTGAGATCTCCGGTATTTCTTAATGAGAAAAAGGCCCAGAGTCTGATTCAGAATTCATAGTCAGATTCATTGTTCGGACCCTTTTCATGATCTCATGCTCCCTTTAGATAAAAGGAAACTGAAATGTTGCCTGCATAAAGGCTGTATTTTGTAATCTGTGCCATGCATTTAATTGTAGCAGAGCAATGAAGTATCCTGTCACAGCTTATACCAATCAGTAAAATTGTATCTTTATTTGTATTTTTAAGAGCAAAACAGTCCAATTACTTTAATAAATGAAATATATCACTTTATATGATTTTACGTTTTCTGTGACTGGTCTATTCGTATCAGCAGCTCTGATAATAAACTTACAAAGTTAAACTTACATTTTTTTTTACATTAACACTATATGGACAAAAGTATTGGGACACACCTCTTAATTATTGAATTTAGGTGGCCCCTTGCTTAATCTTAATACTTCAGCATACTAGGACATTTTGGACAATGGCATGCTTCCAACTTTGTGGACACAGTTTGGGGAAGAACCCTTTCTATTCCAGCATGACTGTGTCCCAGTGCACAAAGCAAGCTCCATAAAGACATGGTTGGACGAGTTCGGTGTGGAAGAGCTTGACTGGCTGCACAGAGCCCTGACCTCAACGGCATCCAACACCTTTGGGATGAACTGGAACAGAGATTGTTAGCCAGGGCCTTCTCGTCCAACATCAGTGCCTGACCCCATAAAGGCTCTACAGAATGAATGGGCACAAATTCCCAAAGAAACATTTCAGAATCTTGTTAACTGCCTTCTGAGAAGAGCGGAATGGTCAGGCGTCCCAATACTTTTGTCCATGAAGTGTGTGTTGTGCTAACGGAGCGGGCATGTGACAGAAGGTGACCAATAGGAGGCGTCCGTTCTGACAGAAGAGGAGCGGAGCATCAACAAGCTTATTAGAACGAGAGAGAAGCGGTCAGAACGGAGAAACTCGGACTTAAAACGCACAAAAATGCATTCTAATGTGGTTTTAACCTTCTTAGATTTGATGGTGTGCGGAGTATCTGTTCCATAAACTAGGAGCGAGTATTCGGGTTTTATACTGAAAGCAAGTGTTTGGGAAGCTGGAGTGTATTAGCTTCTAGCGCTAGCCACGTTAACGGCCGTTCTATATACTTCCAGTCAGCGTTAATAACAGATCGATTAATGCCGCATATTGGCTCTACGTTGCCAGTTTAATGTGAGATGTATTTACCCAGCTGGTTAGGCGGGTGAGGAAAGGCACAGACGTGTGGAACCCTCGCATTTAAGGATGCTAGGATGTTCAAGAATGTGTTCGGTTCAGGCTTTCTCGTAAGAACGGCTCATGTTGTCCTGACATGGGTCATAACACTCATCCTCTTCTTACACGACACAGGTGAGTCTCCCCCCCGTTCTCTATTGTGTCTCTAGTTCCTGAACCAGCACTGGAATTTCTGTCTGGCACTCTCTCTATTTTCTCTCTCAACTCTCTCTCCACCTGTCTCTGGCGCTCTCTCTATTCTCTCTCTCTCTCTACCTTTCTCTGGCGGACTTTCTCTCTCTCTCTTTCACACACTCACTGTCTCTCTCTGCCCCCTCTCTCAACCGTCTGTTTCTTTCTCTCTAGCTTTCTATGGTCTTTCTCCCCCCTTCTCTCTCCTTCTGTCTTTCTTTCCCCACTTCGCTCTCTCTGCCTTTCTGTCTCTATCTATTTTCTCTCTTTCTCCTGCTTTCTGTCCTCTCTATCCTGTCTCCCCCCTCCTCCCCCCCTCCCTCTTTCATCCTCATCTCTTTCCCCATTTCTTTCTTTCTTCCCCATTCCTCTTTCTCTCTATATTTATTCCAACTCTCCCTCCCGGCCTTTTGCCCTCTCCCCCCCCCCTTTCACTCCCTTTCTCTCTCTCTCTTTCTCTCCTGGGATTCGAACCCATAGCCTTCTGAAAAAATGTTACTAGACTGAAAAGCCATATGATAGTATGTCCATACAAATCCGTGGCTGCGCACTAGCATCAGTTTGAGTGGCAATGTGACTATAAAATAATTTTTAAAAGCAATAGAACATACAGTGGTAACTAAATAAATGAAAATGTCAGTATTATACAATTATTTTCACAGTTTTGATCCTGAAAATGCTTGTTGATTAAGGGTTTTACTAAATGTTATCTAAACTTGTGCAGTGACCAACCCATCTGAAAAGTAATGATTATAAGACTGTTCTTATGTTAAATGCAAACTAATAAATTAACATCTTGATAATACTAATCTTGAATGAATCCTCAGGCTTTCCACTTTTGATCATTTTTGTCTTGTCCAAAAGTTTGTAAACGCTTCCACTGTTTCATCCTTAAAGAGCACAAATGATGCCTCTTTTTAAACAAGTTACAATAGGTCTATGGGCTACAAAACATGTACATGAAGTTCTTTGCACAAAATCACTCTCCCATAAAGAGATCTCACCAGCTCTGTTCTTGACAGTTTCATTCCCTTTCAAAATGAGCTGTCTAAGGGCTCTGTCACTTTTATGCAAAATAGCTGTTGCTGGCCACACCCCACCCATCCCATGCTTACGCTGTATGTTTACCACACGTGAAAATGGCAGAAAACAGGCGCTATCCAGCTCTATATGTTCGACCCCGAGTCGGACTCTGAGCCAGATGAACGCAACACTTTATGAGTGACTTGCCTTTGCCTGTAGCCGTAGCGATCGGCGTCTTATGGGTGCTCGTAAAACCAGCAGACAAAAATGGCATATCTTCAACTAATCTAGTGGGTGGGGGCTCGACAGGTGAGGGGCGGTTCTATGCAAATTTCCTCATCCTGACGTCAGAATAAGGGAGCTGTCCAAACAGCTCATAGAAGCATATGATTCCTGACACCAAAATCTTTCAATTGACTCACAGAAAACCGATGGATGGGGTTTTCTTTGCACTTGGAGTGTTTATAGGAGCAATAGAGACCCAAATGGAAATACAAAAGGATGCAAAAAGTGAGTTTTGAATAATATGTGCCCTTCAAGGGACTCCGGCTCTCGTCTGCAATAACAGACTCTACTCTCCTGAGAAGTCGTTACATTAGATGTTGGAACATGGATTTGATTCTAGGTACTGCTGTTGGATGATTCCGTCTGGATTTTAAACAGCACATCAGCTGAAGGGAGCTTCATCAGTCAACAGCACACATTTCCACTCCTCCACTGTCTGGTGATGACTGGCTTAAAATTATTGCCAAAGATGCTTTATGGATTTAGACCTTTGTATGACCCCATGCTTGTGATTTGTGCTCATCTACAATTTATGGTAAGGGCAGCAGGTGACTGAGAGGAGAAGGTGCTGACATTCTATAAATTAGACATACCGATGTTTGTGAAACATATATCCCTGGATATGGAGGAGTTGTTTTTTTTACTGTGTACTAGAGTAACGACTAAGAGAGTCAGTGATGATACCTACTTTGTTCCATTCTGCAGACTGCATGCATTCTGTGTGATGGGAGCCCTCTATGCAAAGAGAACAAACCATGAGCTCACAACCAACAGAGTGTTCTGTGTTTCTTCTCCTAACTTTGATTTGAGCTGATTTTTTTGTACACCCTCTAACTTACATTCATACTAATGTCCCATTCTGTTGCTGATACTGATCTTTTGTGTTTGGACGCCTGTGTTAGCAATGGGTGCACCTATAAGTAACTGTAAAGGTTGTCTGGATACATTCAGAGATGTGTGTATTAAAATAAAGTAAAAAGTAAGTGTAAGTTCATGACCATTTATTGTTGGTTTGAATGTTTTGGGTTTTTTTTTACTAGGAGTTGTTGTTGAAAGAGACATTCAGCATTTTTTTTTTTTTCTTCATCACAGATCTCCGGAAGCAGGAGGAGACAGGGGAGCTTCTAGTGCCTGTTCTCTTTGTGCTCTTGGTCCTGATCTCTGTGCTGCTGTACTTTGCGGTCTCACTCATGGACCCTGGTTTCGTCCTTTCCGATGACTGTGACCTGCAGGTGAGGCACCAATAGCTCAATAGACACTCTGGCTCTCATCTGCTCTGGAGTTCCAGGTGTATCTGTAATTATGATGTTATCTGTATTCATTATGCATTCCAGTTCACTCTTGGCCTCACTGAGGAACAACAGGACATGATCCCGCAGACCAAGACACTCCGTCTGCGCCGCTGTGGCCATTGCCTTTTGCAGGTGTGAGCACTGGTCAGATATTCGCACATCAGTGTATTATAGTTTGTATTATTTAATAGTATTTCCCAAAAGATAATAACTAGGTATTTTTAGAATCTGTGCATGAATTCACCAGTACATGTATTTGCCTCACAGCAACCTATGAGATCCAAACACTGCCAGACCTGTCAGCATTGTGTCCGGCGCTACGACCATCACTGCCCCTGGATAGAGAACTGTGTTGGGGAGAGGAACCACCGTTGGTTTGTGCTATATTTGGCTGTCCAGCTTGTAGTCCTACTATGGGGGCTCCACATGGCCTGGTGAGTCTGTTGTACCTGACACAGTGTTTGACACTTAAAACACTTTAAAGTACACAATTTCCCCCAAATCATCCTTTTGAGCGTCCAGAGTTTGCTTCTTTGGTTTTACACTGGAGGTACAAGATGAGTAACACAGTTGAGTACTGTTAGGTCTAGTTGTTGCCAATCTTGAGAATGTGCCATAAACCACAAAGGTTCCATTCCTTCATGCAGTGTAAAAATGCTAAAACGCCTTTGTTTGTTGTTTAGATAACCACATCTCAAAACTCAGAAACAGTGAGGTGATTTTAAGTATATTGCTGGCACATTGAGAGCTAGGAACTGCCATTACTTATCTTCATTAGCCTCATAGCTCTGGTACAAAAGTACAGAAGCAACAAACATATCTTGGCTAAATACATTTATGGTAAGGGGAAAACTGTATAAATTTCATTTTAGCCAAACCATTGCTTTACAGTGGTGAAAATAATAAGGTCCACACTTTAAGTTGTATTTTATAAACGCAGTACTTTCACTTTGAACTGTCTTCATTGTTTGGACTGCCTCTCCATGTGCAGGTCAGGTTTCAGTCATGCTGCAACATGGCAGCTGTGGCTGAAAGCTAACGGCGTGCTGCTGGCCACGGCTGCGGTGGTGGCGGTTCTTTCTCTGACCGTGCTTCTCCTGCTGGGCTCGCATCTCTACCTGGTGTCCCTCAACACCACCACATGGGAGTTCATGTCCCGCCACCGCATCTCCTACCTCAAACACTGCGGCGCAGACGAGAACCCTTTCGACCGCGGAACTTTACGCAACCTCTGGGGCTTCTTCTGCGTCTGGGGGACAGTGGTGTGGGAGCAGGTGTACTTCAGGCAAGGCTGTGATCCAATTTAACCGAGCAGCCCCAATCAAATATTAAACATTCAATGGTAAGTCAAGCAAGTAAATGAAAATGATACACCTTTGGTGGAATTCCAGTTCGACTGCAGCTACATTCCTTTTTTTTTTTGGGACCCATTCCTTCGTAAATGTGATTATTAAATGCATGGACATTTTTGTTTAAACTCAGATTTAGAAAGTCTGTTTTTTTATAACAAATATGTTTTCTGTGAATAGAAAAGTTGTGGTGCTTTTTTGCACAAAATATATTGAGGAACCTAAGTTGAGATGTGAACATTTCAGTGAGAAATTCAGGAACTGAAAGTTGACTTATTTTTTTTACATTACTATGAATTACATTACAGTAACTTGAATCTTTAAACTGGTTTTCCTTAGACTCTGAAGTCTACATGGTTGGTGGAATTAAATATCGAGTAGTGCTGCTAATTGCCTCATATGGCATTTTCCTTCTGTACAGAGAAACAGTAGCGGGTGGGTCTCTGAACTAGCTGAGTGTTTGAAGAGTGGAGGTGAGAGTGTGGGTTGAGGAGAAGGCGATACATATTTTTCTCTGTCCACTAGTGACATAATCAACTCATATTGTAGAGGAGGGCAAGTCTTTACATTTTGAAATGTACTTAAAACAAGAAGTCTATCTTTTAAACATGATAATGTACCTTGGTTAAAATTACTAGGGTCATGAACAAAAAGTCAATGTGGAGTTAAAATTGACTTTAATGTCTCTCCAGGCCTCAAAGGGGCGTCTGTAAAATACAGGAGAGGGTGAAGAGCACTAAATCACTTTAAGAGAAAAAAATGACCGGGTCCGAAGGAAAAAAGATAATCATTGAGATGTAAATGAATTGCATTTTACAGCTTCGGGATGTTTCTCTCTCTCTCTTTTTTTTTTTAAAACACTAATTCCTCCAAGCAGGGTAGTAAACAGTGTGCTATTTTAAAGGTTTTGTACTTTTTATTGATTGGGTACTTTGTATATTCCTGCTTTCTTTTGGTGAGTGTATATTTAATCATTCAAAGTATTATTAACTTCCCTAAACATTAGAAACAATGGGTGGGCTGTTTTGTATCAACCTGGCCTCCTTTTTCATATCACATCACATCAAGCAATTTAAAAACAAATCTGGGTGCATGTATGATCAGTTTGACTGTTACGGTTTTAGCTCATTTCAGTCTGTACTATGTGATCCCTTTTAGATAAAATGACTAGAATGTCTTGTGCAATATGACGATCTCTACAAAGAAAAAAAAAGAATAAGCAATAATTGTTCAATTCTACTGTCAGAATCGCTTCCATTGAATTTGCACTTGAGCCTCTCTTTCGTTTCAGTATTTGTGCTGAATTCCAATAGACTTCTGCCGCTTTGATGAAAAGTTGTTTATGCAATGTTTGTGACAAGCAATTATGTATTGATTCTGAAATGATTGAATTGTCAGTATTCAATAAACTGAACAAATAGTTAGATTTTTTTTATTATTTGTGAAAATACATTCATCCCCATTCATTAAATTTTTTTTCCTTCATTTGGCATGTATAAATGGCAAATA
Organism: Hydrocynus forskahlii; assembly: GCA_037974365.1. Classification (NCBI taxonomy): domain Eukaryota; kingdom Metazoa; phylum Chordata; class Actinopteri; order Characiformes; family Alestidae; genus Hydrocynus; species Hydrocynus forskahlii. The sequence goes on along the minus strand of JBBPCX010000088.1, from coordinate 11,016,964 downwards.
CTGTTTAAATACTTTAGTCTTTCTTTTTTTGCTCACAGTATAACTTGTCAGTAGTAAACCATTGCTTCAGAACTCTTCATAATGACAGTCCAATGACCCAAATGTAAATAGAGATACACATAATCTGTTTAGATTACAGCATGTCAGTTCTAAATTTCAGAGCTGAATGACCAGCTCAGAGGCCACAAACACTTTTAGCTGCTTTAAAATGAGTGTAGCTACATTATAAATGTGCTGAACGGACCATGCTGAGACACTAGACAGAACAAAACTTCAACTGGCTTAAAGGTACAATAGGTAAAGCAGTAAATAAACCCTTATTTAATGGAGCATTACATGAGTGTTTAAGGATACATATAAATGTGAGACCACATCAACACCACATCAGTCTATAAACTAGAAAAATTTCTCTTTCACTGAACAGACTCAAATGAGGGTCAAAGTTCCAAACTGAGTAACAAAAAATATTACTTATTGTACCTTTAAACGTCACAATCTATCACAACAAGCGAGTTTACAAACAGCAGGCAGGGTGGAGTAATTTTAATGCTGTTAAGTTGCCTTCCTGCTCCAGGGCAGTTTTACTGCATCTCTTGTTTATATTGATGTTGCTATTAATATTCTCAGAATAACTGAAGGCTACTGGATCAGACCAAAGAAGGCAAGCACTACTCTCAGCACTAGGTCCAGCACTGCTTTCATTTTTAACAATGTTAAGGATCACAGCCAGTTCAGTGGCCAGTCACAATCCACTCTTTCTGCCAGGTCAGGCCTTCGGTTACATACAAGCGGACCATTGACGGACACACAGTACATCATACAGACGAGCCAGAGTTTCTAGGAGCTAAAACTGCGAGCGCTTTATCCACTGTTTAACGACCATCTGGGTCATCGTATAGTGTAGTTCATGTTCATTATTTCAAGGTGCATATACAGTAAAGAGCTGTGTTCAGTTGTATATCCTTAAACATGATACAGATACAGACAAGGACCTCATCCTAAATCACTCTTTACACAATCAGTCCATTCAGTTTCAGTGCAAGAGTGCCTCAAAGTTCTACTAAGCTGGAAGACCAATGACCCGCACAAATTTACACTAAACTGAAAAGAAAAACCCAACGACGTGTGCAGGCGAACGACACAAGACAGAGGCTAAAAGTAAAGTGGGGAAAAAAGACATTCAGTACACCACACACATCCACACCCACACAAAACCAACCAATCGGGAGCTACGCAGGGCAGGCAAAAGCTTAGCTTACTCACAGTGATGACAGGTCCTCTGGTCTTGAGACAGAGTAGCAGTGTTCTGGTAACATGAGTCAGTGTAGCACTGCTACAGAGACTTTCTCTGTTCAGCGCAGGTTTCTATTGGCTTTGGAATGAACTCAGAGTAGCTCAAGTTGCATGAAAGTACGCAGCAAGTTTAAAGGGTGACAGTGAGCCAGCTTGAATTGGTCTTGCTGCATAAGTAGGTGGGGAAGGGGGGAGAGAGACAGAGAGAGAGTAAAAAAAAGAAGAGCACAAGCAGGATAAGGACAGAGCCTGGATATGTCAAAACCACTACTCCTTCATGTCCCGAGAAGTCAGTGCAGTGCGGAGAAGTCAAAGTCTGCAAAGATCTCTTGCTGCTCAGCTGTGAGAAAAAAGGGCGTCTGCGGAGGGGTGAGCACGGGCTTGAGGCGCGTGAACTCCTCGTCAAAATTACTCACATCCCCAGGGGCTTTAATGGTAGGCAGAAATGGAGGTTTGACTCGTTTGGCTAACAGGCCTTCCCAATCCACTCCCTGCATGCAACAACCAATACAAGTTAACAAGAAGGAAAGAGGCATGATGTGGCATATTATTTAATAAATCCATATCTAAGTGTTCGATGAGTGATGAAAGAAATAGAGGTGGTTAACCTGAAAAAACCTGTGTCTTTTTACTTCATTAGCATCCTGCTCCCCAGCCCCTAGTCTCTTTTCTGGGCTTTTCTGTAGCAGCTACGGAGGGAAAAAAATTAGCAGATGTTAATAAACACTGGAAATGTTCAGAGTTACCAATCAATAGAAAAACTTGAGAAGCACTTCAGGATTAAAAGATTATATTGGGTAAATAAGTACACAGCATTACTGAGTTTTTCTGTAAGAGGCATTGATAGATAAAATCTTAGTAAACTGCTATTTGAATATTTATTATTATTATTATTATCATTATTATTAATATTAATAATAATACATTTTATTTATAGGCGCCTTTCTGCACCCAAGGACAAGGTACAAAAAAGTGCAAGTAAATTAACAGCAATAAAAAAACAAAAGCAGAAAATTAACAGGCATTAAAATGGTAAAATTTGACAATGTAAATAATTAAAGACAATATGCGAGCTTGAACAGATGGGTTTTGAGTTTGGATTTAAAAAGTGAGAGGGACCTGATGTTTCGGAGGTCGGGTTGTAATGAGTTCCAAAGCTGGGGAGCAGAGCGACAGAGCTCTGACCCCACAGTGGTAAGACGAGCAGAGGGAATAGTCAAGTGAATGGAAGAAGATGATCTGAGGGTACGAGAGGGCGTGGCAACATGAAGGAGGTCAGACAGATATGGAAGGGCGAGGTTGTGAATGGCCTTGAAGGTTAACAAAAGGATTTTGAATTCGATGCGGGAGCCAGTGGAGCTGCTGTAAGGTGGGAGTGACGTGGTGGGATCTGATAATGATGCGGGCGGCTGAATTCTGGACCAATTGAAGCTTATGAAGAGATATTTGAGGAAGACCAAAGAGGTGGGTGTTGCAGTAGTCTAGGCGAAGAAGAATAGCCGTAGACTGGGCAGTAAGGGAGGGGCGAAGACGATTTATATTGCATAGATGGAGGAATGCAGACCGGGTAATGTTATTGATATGGGGTTGGAAAGGAAGTACTGTCGAGGATGACACCCAGACTCCTAACTAGTGGGAAACGGAGCAATGGTCAATAAGGAGAGAGAAATTGTCAGTTTTGGATAGTGTAGATTTAGTACCAATGAGGAGAACCTCAGTTTTGTCACTGTTTAATTTGAGGAAAACCAGGTTTTTATTTCAGTTAGACAGTAAGGGAGGAGGCTGGGAGGTTGGAAGTGGGTTTACAGGTAAGGTACAGGTGGGTGTCATCCGTGTAACTGTGGAAACTGATGTTAAATTTGCGAAAGATATTGCCAAGAGGGAGGAGATAAATGGTGAAGAGGTTACACCAAAAGTAACAGGGGAAAGCTAGGATGAGAAAGATTTGAGCTGAATGAACTGAGTGTGACAGGAGAGATAAGATTTGAACCAGTCTAAGGGGGTGTGAGTGACATCAATGGAGGATAATCTTTTGAGGAGGGTAGTGTGACAAATGGTGTCAAAGGCCACACTTAGATCGAGGAGGATGAGGATGGTGAGTAAACCAGAATCCGCTGCCATGAGGAGGTCATTGGTAACTTTTATGATGGCAGTTTCTGTGCTTCGAAGGGGGCGAAAACCAGACTGGAACTGTTCATAAAGGTTACTTACTTTACTTCTATTATTTTGAAAGAACAATCATAAATAGAGAAAATACTTATCTATAAAAGCTCAATAAATAGTACACTTATTTACTGAGAAGTGGCTTCTGTCTACTGAGTAGATGTCCCTGTGGTTTAATTTGGAGAGAATAAAGCAGAATCGAAACAGTTCAATCAACACAACACAATGTCAGGCATTCATGTTAGTGTACAGCAGGGCATTAGTCAACGCCCCCTGAAAGAACCCGAAGCCCCCTGAAAGAAGCCGACTAGCCGTGTTTTTTTCCCCTCTGTGTTCCCGCGCTTGTGTACACAATGCAATCTCTGCCTCTGCCACGGCATCTAAAACGGCACCGCTGGCTAACATGGCTAACGCTAACACTGCAGAGAGTCGACCAGTCCAGAGGACGCCGAGTGGCACCGCGGCTTAAACTGTTCCCACTTTCTGTTGTACACTTAAATTTACCATAAAATTCAAGGTGTCAGCCTTTGTTTTGTTTTGTTTCATTGTCATGTAGACTGTTCATGTTACAGAGAACTTTAATAAAAGTTGCTCAATGTTGGACACCTGTGTTCCTCGGCTGCGTCTGTGTGAAGCCATCAAACGACTAGTCGACTCAACTTTGACAACGGATAAGTCAGCTTGAAAAAATCTGAAGTCATTAATGCCCTAGTGTACAGTACAATAGTTACAGGACAGACTGAACTCATTAACTATATTTATGCAGGTTGCTATGTTCACAAACCATATTTGGGGACATAACCTGAATATTATCGCCCCAAAACTACCTATTCAAATATCCACATTGTGCTTACAGTGACATTGCATGGAAGACACTGAGACGTGTTTTGTAAAATCAGTATTTTAACACCATCTAGAGATCAGAACATTGCATTGCTGTAGCTTTCCTGAATGGACTTTCTCTAAGTAGAGAACAAAAACACTGTAGTCTACCTTTATTATATATATTATATTAACAAAGCAGCGGCTTATGAGACAAAATGCTGGTCTGTATGGTTGCCCTTAGGTTTTGCTCTTTCAATCCTATGAAAAAAAAGACAGGTTACCTTCTGGATTATAGAGACCGACTCTGGGGAGAGAAACCGCGGGTAGCGCACTTCATCATTGACTATGCTGTCAAACACTTCCTCCTCATCATCTCCTGGGAATGGAGACTGAAAGGCAAAGAAGGAACAAAAATGCCATTGAAATTATCATCATGGCTAATAGGTACAAGCAATGGTGGGCTAATACAATTCTCTTATTATGAGTAAGATTAAGATTCCCAGCCAAAACACTGTAAACAGACAAAGCAATCTGCTGCACATCCCAGCAGTCTAACCTCAGTGTTACTACCAAGATTAGACCATTCATTCCGCATTCAATACCAAGACATTCATTTCTCTACACTGGCACTTTTAGGCTAGCAACCAAAAGAAACAACTATTTTTTAATAAAACAACAGATTTTAGTGACTGGATGCAGAATACAGACAACATACAATTGTTGCATATAGTTGCATTGATGTTTAATAAAATTAATTTAATATCACGGAAATACTTTCTTGTGGTGAGTGATGTGATTCCTCAGTTATTATACACACATACATGTATACATACATGCATACAGACAGACACGACAGTAAACAAACAAACTGCCATTTGTTATAATGGTCACTGGCATACCATGGTCAATACTGGAAAGGTCAATCGTTTGAAAATGGTAAACTATATAGCGCAGTTCAAGAGAGTCTGCATGTAAAGAAGCTGGGATTTTTTTTTTTTTTTTTTTTTTAAAACAGACCTCTCCCACCAGCATCTCATAGATAAGCACTCCAAGACCCCACCAGTCCACAGCACGTGTGTAGGTGCTATCTGTCAAAACCTCGGGGGCTAGAAACTCTGGGGTACCGCAGAATGTGGACGTACGGTCACCATGTCCCATACCTGAACATTAAACAGACAATAATACTTAAACATGGTCACTCATTCCTAAGAAAATGCATTTTTAACAAGCATTTATTTTAAAACAGCATTTCCCTTTCTCATGATGAAATTCAATTCACACTTTTGTACGTCTTACTTTTATGCATAACTATAACGTCAATGAGCCTTCTTAAAAAACACAAACAAAAACACACACACAAAACAACAAATCATTTGACGTTACCTTCTTTGCACAGTCCAAAATCTGCTATTCTCACAAAGCCATCGGCATCCATTAACAAATTGTCCAGTTTCAAGTCTCTGTTAAAAAACATAGGGAATTGAATTCAGCTCTTAAAGAATTAAAGTGTCTGGATGCGGTTGTTTTAAACAGAGAATAAAAAGGGAATATTTACCGATAAACAATTTTGTTCTGATGCAGAAACTCAAGACCCAGAAGTACACATGCAGCATAAAACCTGACCAGAACAACAGAAGCATGAAGTCAGCAAGGTTACACAGAAGCAGATCTAACAGACTACGTCTACGGTGACTGCCTAACTTGAGACAATGAGTGCTGGAAAATAGTTGGAAATAGTTGGAATAATTTGGAAAATAGCACTGTTTGAAGTCTTATGTCATCCTATTGGATATTTATTGCACTGGGAAATCAGAACATACAAAAATACATACAGATGCAAGCACAGTATTTAAAGTTGTGTATGTGTGTGCACACGTGCATGCGGAAAAAGGAATGCACGTGTGATGTACCGTGTCTGGCGCTCCGTGAAGATGCTGGTGTGTATGTGGGTCATCAGGTCTCCCCCAGGCGAGTACTCCATAACAAAGCACACGTGTTCACTCGTCTGGAAGCAGCCATGCAAATTCACCAGAAACGGGTGACTGGATGCATTAATGGTCTCAAAAATCCTCTTCTCGCACATCAGACTGGTGGAAAATATGCAATAAAATAAATCCCAAATAATCCCAATAACAAACCTAAGTGAGATTCAGATGGGGTATAAAATGGAGTAAAGTCTGAAAATCAATTTTTAACAAAGTGGAATAGTTTCTGACTTCTGTCGTAACAAAAGAAAAAAGATTGATAAATAAATAAATAATGGGGGGGGGAACCAAAAAAACAAACAAAAAAAAAGTATGCAGAGAACAATCTCACACTGCGTGCTGTGGTCTGTTCACATGTGACAAATGGACACTTTACACCTCCACTTAACAATTTATATGCTTGATTCAAAAAAAAAAAAAAATCACTAGACAAAAACAAAGGGGATGCTATTATATGTGGTTATATTGAGAACATGATCCAAATCACAAACAAACAATGTCTTGTTTTTCACTAGTTGTAATTCATTAGAAAGGTAGGCAATTTTGTTTCACAGTATTCCGTTAGGTACTAAGTAACCACACTTCACCTGTCAACTTCATCACGTGTCACCACATCCCCTTTCTTCAGGGCTTTAATAGCATACAACTTTCCTGTTCTCTTGTACTCCGCCAGCAGTACCTACAACAAGACAAAACAAAGACCCTGAGGCAATGAATCTGAATGCTGCAGTCCTAATACTACAAAAAGCAGCTGAGTCCTGAGACTGTACCTTTCCAAAGTGGCCTCTACCAAGGACAGAGATACAGCCGAAATCCTCCATCTGCAGCCACTCTTTTTTCCTGAAAAAGAAGCAGAGGAAGACATGAGTCAGTATCAAGGACTCCATATGAAAACAGGAGAAAAACTCAAAAATGAAAACTAAAAAGGACTTAAAAAAATAATTAATGTTAAGGCAAATAAAAGCATCAACATTTCTACAGACACAAGTTTGATGTGTATAAAACTGTTGATAAATACATACAAACCACGCAAATACAAACTGTACATACATTTATATTATGCACATATTTATAATATCCACATGTAAGATGCTCCTCTCCAATTTTAATCATGTTACACAGATCGTGCTCAGAGGACTTTTGTTGGTGTAGTGCAGTTTACTTGCCCAGCTGGGGAATCAGTCCCCAGTCTGCTGCCTCAAAGATAGTGGATTTAACAACTGTGTTACAGCAACTGCAGTTACACTACACTGTTACATAGTTATGACTACTGAAGAGACACTCTAAACATTTAAAACTTTAATTTACTGGCATGTAGAACATGAATAATGGCCTAATTGTATTAATCTGTTACAATGGGCAGTGTCAATTCACTTACTTAGGAGTGGGTTGATGTACTTCGCTCTTTGTGGGACCTTCAGAAGGGTTTCCTTTGGAGTTCTACACAAAGACAGGAAACAGTAATGAATCTGAACCTAATTCAGATCACAAGGAATTAAGGATTCAACAGGAACTGTGTAGAGATTTACCATGGACACTGGCATCTCTGACGAGGGAGTTTTGGTCAAGAAGAGGCGAGGGGGTTTGGGTGGTCGCTCCTCACTGAAGTTCAGTTTAACTACTGCGGAGTCTCTAAAGGTAGCAAACATGACAGCCAAACTAGAAATCATCTTCAATTAAATGTTATGTTTTCGCTTTCTGGTTAGGGTTTCTAAACACTTTCTAATTGGACCTGCAGCCTTCCAGTCCAGGCAAGATAATCACTTAAAGATATCTAGAACATTTCCCAAATGCAAGGGACATCCAGTCTTACCCACAAAGGGTCAACGTGACTACAGGTTTTCATTCCAGTCAAGCAGAGCAAGACACGATTATGCTTGTTTAATTACTTGGTCTTTGTCTTCAAACAATAAATAATTTGCCCTCCTGCTTAAATGAAAACCTACAGGCACATCGCCTTTTGCGAATAAGATTGGATGCCCCCACCCTAGTGAATCTTAGGGACTGACTGAAAAAACTGGAAGGGATTCAAAAGGGATTTTATTTAAGAAACGGCAAAGAGCAAAACCTAACTAGATCATAACACAACACAATCTAGGTTGTGCTTCATAAATCAAGTTATAATTAACTGGTAAAACAATTACAGTTATTATGCCTATAATATGCTTAGCTAGCTCCCAGGGCTGTTATTAACTTTTAGGCAGTTCAGAGACTGAGGACGTAATAATAAACTTGACAATGAGTTTAAAATTTCTGGTGACCAGACATCAAGACTACTGACTCCTGACTGCAGACCTAAAGAAACAATGCTGTAAGAGGGCTAGGTCTTACCCTGGGGGAAGAGAGGTGTATGTGGAGGTTTTCTCTGCAGATGATGGGGAGGTGAGGTCAGACCCGGCAGGCAGTGGGGGAGAGGGCAGGTCTGAAGCAGCCAGCGGTGGGCTCATGGCTGCGATGGTGCTGTTGCAAGGTGGCAACACACTCATCATCAGACGCCCCCAAGTGGCAAAGTTCATATTCATCTGTGCTGCTCGCAGGAAATTTTTACCTAAACAAATTATGAGTATTTATATACTATAATTAACAATTAGTGAAAAATTAGCTCGCAAAATCTTGTGTTGCTCATTTGCAGCAGAGCTACAATGTGAACTGGCTAGAAATAGTGATCTACAATTCTGGTCACTGAAGAAAATTAAACAAGTTAACCATGGCAGTTAGGTTGCTACTCCAACAGTTAGCTAAGGAAAAATTAAAAGCTCTGTTAACACTGGGCATTAATACTGAAAAGTCAAAACTCACAGACACCTAAAATAATGTTTTAAGAGAGAATATTATAAAGAATATAGATAATCTGGCAATACTGCATTTAGATTCCACATGCATCCAATCCAGAAGTGGACAATATGGCAAAAAATATAATGCTACACTTCAAGATATTTCATGATACGCAATTGTTACAATACTTTTAAAAAAGTACCAGCAGTGCCACATTTAAAAAGCACATTCAAGAGCTATAATGTTTAGCATCTGACACGCTGCACAAAATCTATTTAAACAGGACTAATTAAGATCAATCTAATGAAATGATATACTTAGAGCAGCACACTGTGTCAAAATATATCAATAATCAAAGTACCCACTCCTAATCTGATCACAGTGCCATCTTGAGTAACCTGGGATTAAGACAACTAGATCTGAAGGTATTCTGAATAATTTGCCACTTCTCCCATGATGAAACTATTTTGCTTTGCTAGACAAAGTTCAGGTTTTACATTGTTGGATTTTATACCTTTCTCTTTGGGAAATATACGCTTCTGTCGCTGTAGCTTTGGGTGCCGCTCAATGACAGGGTTGATGAATCTCACCTGTAGGTTAATGAGTAAACAGAATGGAAAAAAATATCACCACACATCGTGAATGTTAACATAGTGCTCTAAAAAGCTCCACAATCTGCTGAACTAAACTAATAATAGACTGCAGATAGTTCAGTTCTGATTTACACATGCTAAAGAAGGTGATAAATCTGTCTCTTGCAATGCTGTGCAAATGACCAGCCACATAACAAAATAAATACAAAACAAGCCTACAAACTACAATGTGCTCCTACCTCAGCGAACAGTGTCCCTTGTGGCTCCAGGTAAAGACACATGCCATGCCGCTGGTTATCCAAGAAGTCTTCCAGACGCAGAAACTTTACAGCGCACAGGGCCCTCCAGTCTCTCCAGTACACTCCAATTTCCAGTTCCCGAGACTAGCAGAAGCAGAGACGCTTATATGAACATAGTAATTTAAGAGCTGATTTTACTTGTCTGAGCCTTTTGCTTTATTTTTTTCAATTTCAGCTCATAGCCATTGCACCTGTGGCGACAGAAGAGGTCAACAAATAAAAATAGAAAGAGATGGACTACAAAGTATTTACTTTAATTGTAAATTAGAAAGTGTACCTATATGGTAAGTAGAACTGGTAAAATGAACTATGAATGCTGATAGAAAGCAGGTACACCTGCTGATGAAGTGGCTTGACTCTGTATAACGGCCACATATGTCGCATTCTTTTTGTGCTTTTGTGTGTGTGCGCATATATATGTGTGTGTGTGTGTGTGTGTGTGTGTATACACACACACACACACATATATATACACACACACACACACACACACACACACGCACACATAT
>JBBPCX010000088.1:10991109-11004388 GCA_037974365.1 Hydrocynus forskahlii | reverse complement strand
TATATATAGAGAGAGAGAGAGAGAGAGAGCTTGTTTTTTTTTTTCTAAAAAGCAGAGGATATTTTGTGAGCTTGTTAGAACAACACAGGATTGGTTCCAGATTACTGTTTGAGGAGTGGAACACATTGACATATATAGAGTTACTATTTACTGCCTTAATGTGAACGTATTCTAATATTAGTGATTTTTGGACAGGAAAAAAAATCACTTTCTGCCTAGCTAAAAGCTTTTCTTCTCAGGACTTCAGCAGGGCTTTTATCACCATTTTACTATTATCATCATTACATTATAAAAGTCAAAAGATACATGTAGCTGTATTGGTTGTTTTGGATAGTAGAACAATTAACTATATTTGTGTTGTAGACATAACAACCTTTGAGACCTATAACAACCAGTATTTGAATTTTTCACTTGAAGTTTTTGTCTTTGCTAATAGAACGTTTCAATTAAGGTTTTCTAAAGAACAACCTGGAACTGAACACACACCAAAAACAATTTAAGATTTTAATTTTAAGAGTGTAAACTAGTTTCCAAAAGTTTGGACAAAAACACTACCTGTAAGGCTGGCAGGTTTGAAGAATGCGGAGGAGGATGCAGAGGATGAAGAGTGTTGCCGGTCCTTCTGCAGGCCCACACTGGGAGATGCCCCAATGGTCAATTCCTCTTTAATGGTGGATCGTTTCGGGTGGTCTTGGGAAAGTTCTCCAAGCCTCTGCTCCAGAGACAGACGCAAAAGATCCAACTTCTGAGAGGACTCCTGCAAACGGGCCTGGGCCTGAACACAAATACAAACAAAAATAAAGTTTGCTCAGATGGTGGAAAAGTAAAATGACCAGGGATTTACATTAATCAGAGCGCCGAACAAAATTGGACAAGGAATTCCAAATACTTGCATGGGGAAAAAAATCAAGCTCTTGCAAAACAGTCTGTGTATTAAAGAGGCACTGGTGTTATGTTAGCTCATACGGCAAGAACTTGTAGTACAAAGCACTCTAATCTGGTATTTGCTGTGAGCTTTGAAACAAAAGACATAACTGAGCACAAGAGAGGTTTATGAGAAGTTTAAGAGCCAGCAAGCTCAACAACTGAGCTTTCAGAATCGGTTATTGGGTACGATAAATTATTAAATGAATAACATCACCCAACACAACTAAAGTTCAGATATGTTCACCTGTGAGAATACAAATGTATTGCTGTAAAATGCATGAAAAAAAAAATCTATAAATATTTTTTTGTTACCAGTGGTAAAATAGTTTTTACAATCAATAGGGGCTGTTACCACAGTAAGAGTCAGTAATGCTAAATAAAAAAAACCAAAAAATCTTCTGGCTAATAAAGACACTAAAATGGTAAACACTTAGGTTATATTTATATTTCACGGAATATGAAGTGAATATAAAGTGAGTAACATACACATGTAGAAAATCAAAGTGTGTGCCAAAACTTGACTTGTAGTGTACAGATGCTTTTTAATGGAACATGCTGTAAGGACTGATATCCTATAACACCAAATGCTACACTGTATGCACAGATGGTGGGTGATTCAGCTACATTGTCCAGTTTTGTTCTTCTCTCCACATTAACTGAAATGCTTCATCACTGCTGAATGGCTACCTACACAAAAAATGTAAGGAAGTTATTTTGCTATTTTCAGTTCCCATCTTGGTCACATTTAGTTCACAATACAAACCACACAGTCACAAGATGAATTCAGCACCAACAAACACAAAGCTGACTCACCTCAGCCAGTGCGCGACGATCTTGAACTCTGCGTCCCCCGAGTTGCTTCACCACATTCTTGGCCCCTTCTGCCACTGCAGCCTCAATCCTCAGGTGGTGCCTGAGTTCCTCCATCCTTAACTCCAGTGGGCTGATGGTCTCTGAAGGACGGCCTGCAAGCATAAAGACCACCTCTTAAAGAAACAAACATTATCACTTACCTGGACTTGACTCAAGCAGTCATGAAATAGAGTCCAGGGCAAGCTTTCACTATATGCAAAAAACAGCAAAACTCCCCAAAGTCTGTCTGGATTTTGGTGATGTGGAGGGTAGTGGACTTTAATCTAAACTGAATGACAAATTAAGTGTTTGTAAGATATACTGTCTGTCCTAGTGGAACATCTTGATTTATGATTGTGTTTACACAAGAAAGAAATCAGTAAATATTTTTTCAAACTTTCTACTGATGGAACTCAAAGGCACACCACCTATGCTGTATTATGACTGGCTATTTTTTCTCACCGTACTGGTCTGTGGCCTCTCGCTCTCCCTCTCTGGCCTGGGTCACTTTGACGATCTGCATGCGCAGCAGCTCAATTTTTGTCCGGCTATCCTGCAGCATCTGCTGGGCTGTGGACAACATCTTTCGGTCCTATGAGACAGTGATTGACAGATGAGTGAAAGAAAGATAAAGGTATTTTGTGTGTGTGTGTGTGTGTGTGTGTGTGTGAGAGAGTGAGTGTGTGAGAGAGAGAGAGAGAGAGAGAGAGAGAGAGTGTGGGAGAAAGGGAGAAAGAAAACTACAAGAAAACAATATGAGATCAGAAAGCACAGGCTGACCTTCCTCCAGTAACATGATGACCAACAGATCAGTTGTGCTGCAGCCTTTTATAGACTCCCATCCCTTCCTGTGATCATATCCACTATAACAGCCCACATCCAGGTGCACAGCATACCTAGGAGTATACTGTACGGACTAAACTGCAAGATTATTATTGTAATTATTTTCTATAAATTAAAATCCAGGCTGTTTTAAGATAAGAAAGCCACAATTTTTTTGCAATGTGGCTTGAACCCTGAACTTAGTGTGACAAACTCCACACTGTGATTGTGTTGTCAAGTAAATAGCACATGGATGTTTGTTTGGTTCTGATTGGTCTAACTCATCCATAGACAGTTCCCAAGCCAAGTATTACTTAAAAGTGCACTTCTTCCAAATGCAATTTTGATATCTTTCAGCCCTAGTACCAACTTTGACTGTGCTATTTCCCCAACCAAGCTTTATGAGCCATCATGCAAACTAACATGACAGTAAAGCAAACCTTTGGTTTAAAGCAACATTCTATAAAACACAATCATTAACCAGAAATGGTAAAAGACTGGTCCAAACACACAGGATGAGAATCATCACTGTGTAGTGGACAGATAGAGTACTCCAATAATGACGCTGCATGCATGGAGCAATGTTTGGAACCTAACAAAATGCAGCTTCAAGCAGTATGGTAACATAAACAAAGGACATGCAGTCACTTGGCAGGTAAAATTGTACTATGGGCTCTGCCAATCTCTAAAAAATCCAAACTCTATAACAATGCTGGCCATCCAAAACCCCGCAAAGCAGATACACATGGGATAAAAACAACCATGAAAACACTACCGTCCACAGCGCTCTCCCCCGCTCTAGGCAGTTTAACAGCTCATCAGTCATCTTTTGTGGACTTTCACACTGCTGTATGACATCTCCTTTTTCTTCCACTCTCCCCATCAGACGTTCTCTCTTACGGTCAAGGTCTTTTATTCTGCCCTAGTCGGACCTGGTCCCACTGGCAGTCCGTTTGTGCTTGGACCCCTGGCGTTGCCTTCTCGACTCGACCCGCAGCATCTTCCTCAACAGCACACGACAAGTCATTTCTCACCTTCTCCTTATTGTTTTAGTGTCCTTGCATCCTGCTCATTTGCTTGCTCGCTCACTCTGTCCCTCTCTCTCTCACTCTCTGTGAACTGGCTCTGCTAAACATCCCCTTCTTTCACCCGTTCTTGTCTCTTTTCACACAGACACACACACATACTCTCTTTCTCCACATGAGTTAGCCTGCTCTGTGCCAGTGCTGTTGCTGTTTTTGCCCAGCCTGGCTGGCCCAAACCAGAATGCGACAGCATTGGTCGGACTGGAGTCACATGGCCCGCTGCTGTCGCCAGGTCCAGCACTGGAGAAACCAAATCAGAACCAGCTTGAATCTTCCTCCTTACATGCACGTGGGGGATGTGTGCGTGTTTGTGTGAGAAAGACTGTGTCAGGAGTGTGTGTGTGAGAAATGGTGGCTCAGTACTCAAGCTGCCTGCATGCAGGATGGCAGCAGCATAAATAACAGCCTGCCAGTACACAGTGTTCTAAGGCAGTTTGGCTTGGAGAAGTACTTAGCCAAACACAATCTCAGGCTCTGCTAGAGGTTACGGGTCTATCAATCTAAGAGGGCTTTAAAAGGAGGAGGAGGGGGACATCATCTCTGATGGGGGGAGGTTCATGGTCATTCTACACAGAAGGAGGTTTTCTGGCAGTATCCCAACCTAAAAGACTGGGTCAATTATGATAATGACATAACTGAATACATAATGCAGAAAAAGGCAAGCTGATTTCCAGAAACATCAAGCATGAGCATTAAATTAGGGAATTGAACAGCAGAGTGGATTAAAAAGGGGTGGGCATGGAGGTGCACTGCAGGAGTTTCTAACCTTGACTGATCTGCTGGTGTACGTCTGGATGATGTTCTCAGCTCCTTGCTTCACTTTTAGTTCCATGGTAAGCTGTTTCCGCAAGGTGCGAATGCGGTTGCCCAGGGGAGAAGTAGCATCCTCCCAGTGGCAGGGGTCTGGAGACAAGGCAGTATCTGTGGAACGCAGTCATAAAAATTACCCCATCAGGAAGCACCATATGAACATCACTGAGCTCCACTGTGCTATAGTTGTAGGCTAATGTCAGAAGCAATAGTCATCACAGTTAATTAAATTCAATATACTGATGTAATCAAATAGCTAGAGACTTAATAGACAAATGTTATGTTTTTTGTAGGGCTGGGCACGTTAACTTGTTATTAACGCATTAATGCATTATTGACTTAATGCCAACAACCATTTTATCGCACGTTTAATTTTGAAAGTTTGTTGCTTTTTGGGGCTCATGAGTGTGTGGAGCACGCAGCTCTGTGTCTCTGCCAGGTTTTCGCAGGGGTCAGGTACCCCTTTACTTTTGACCATATTATATGGACAAAAGTATTGGGATGTCTGACCATTACACCAACAGGGAGTTGGTCCCTCTTTGCACCTGCTATAATAGTCCCGCCCCACAAGCTCTGGATTCTGAGGATAACTTATTTTTCAATAAAAAACTAGATAAAATATGAATGCCCTGCAGTGGCAAATAGCTTTGGTTTTATATTTGATTTGATTACATTAATGTTTAAGTTGAGATTTAGAAGATCTATTTTAACTGCAGGTGTGTAACTGTGTTAAAGGAAATACTGCTGTTAAAAAACTCACTATTTGTTTAAAGTGTTTGCAAAACAAATGTTATTGCACTTTTGTTCATATAGCAGTACTTTAAAAATTAAAGTACTGCTATATGAATCTATTATTTACTTTTGAACATATTTAATTTTGTGAGCAACAATGTGATTAATCGTGGAAAACCATGCAATTTAAAACATTTTAATCGTTGCCCAGCGTTAATTTTTTTTTTAAATGGTCATGCTTGTTTATGATTTTTAAACAAACGTCTGATAGATTCAAACAAGGTGTTCTGCCATCACTACATACAAGAGAACATGGTACTACACATATTAACAACGTTGTTAGTCATAAATATATACAAACTTTCTATTACAATGACAATGATTGGGACATTCAAAACATCACTGTACCATCACAGCAGCTGTCTCACCTTTGGAGGTCTCTTTCTCTGTGGCCATGGCACGTGCATTCAGCTCCTGGAGCTCCCAGTGGAGTTGATCAAGTTTGCGGCTGGAGGCCCGTAGTTGGCCCTCCACATCAGCTGCGCTCTTCTTATTGGTGACGACCCGCAGCAGCCGCTCCGCCGCCTCCTTTATCTTCAGCTCGCGCTGGATCTCCTGCCTCAGCAGGGCACGTGCATCCTCCAGGCGCTGCTGGAACTCTGGGTCCAGAAGATCGCCCTGGGCCAGGCCCTGCAAGAAGCCACTCTGCAGAAACACAGATGGAGGGAAATTTAATTCATGCCTGACTGCGGACAAGTCAAGTTAATTTACAGCCCATTATTATACACAAATCTCACTCAATGTGCTTTACAAGAACAGAATACAAATATTAATCAAAAAATGGTAGAATGGAAATAAAGTAAAATAATGCATAGAATATCAATACAAGAAGATTAAAAGTGTGATAGAAGTGCAGATATTTAAAAGAAGCTGGGGGAGAATCGTGTTGTTTTAACAGCTTTTTAAGCTACAGTTGGTCCAGATCTGATACTGTCCCAGTTGCAAGCAGCACAGTGACTAAACACCACTTCACTATGTTTAGATTCAGCTCTTTTCATCACTAGATGACAAGCTCCTGCAGATCTAAGATACCTACCAGGATTATACACTTAATAAGTACATACAGGATTACAAACATACCAGAGCTGTATTTAGGGCCCAAACCATTAAGTGACTTGTAAACAATGAGCAATGCTTCGAAATCAATTCTGTACCAAACCAGGAGTCACTGCAAGAACCTTGAAATTAGACAGATGTGGTCTCTTTTTTTGGTTTTGGCTAGAACTCTAGCAGCAGCATTTTTAATGAGCTGGAGCTGTCTAACGGACTTTTTGGGAATCCCAGCGAGGACTACATCAAATAATATTATATTCATTACAGAGAGTTGTCTTTGTTGCTTTTAGTTTTGTCATTCATTTTCCTGAACTTTACTTATGGTATCCAGGACCTGACAGTTTACTTGGTGCTTCAAACTGTTTGGACCATAAAGTATAAAACAAATAACAAAAGAAACAAACTATTCTAGAAAACATTTTATATCTGGTTATCTGGTTTACAGCATAGTGCACACAGGTTTCCTCTCGTGTCATTTAGGTGTTTCCCTCGTGTCATTATTGATTATAACAATAATCAAGTAATCTAGTGAGTATGATCATTCAAATATTTTATTACAAAATTATATTACAAAAACATTAAATTTTTTTATTTAATAATTTGTTAAGCACAACAAACAAATTATCCAAAACATTATTAAAAGCTGCATTAGTGAATTCCTGCTAGTGTGAGTTAACTCTTTAAACTTTTTTTAAGCTAAAAATATTAAATTAATATTTTAATTATGCAATCAATTTTAATCGATTAATAATTACTGCTCAGGTGTCACTTTTAGAGAGGGAAACAGAACAAAACGGTACAATTAAACAGGCCACGTGCAGTTCCTAAGACATTTTTTGTACAGAGCACAGAACCGTTGTAAAATATTTGTAAAATATTGACACTGAATTTTAATCAACATTTCCCAGTGCTAGACAAACAACAAATGACCTAAGAGCAGCCTAATAAGAAGAGTAATACAGGAAGAAACAGAAAAACGGGAACTTTTGGCAAACAAATAAAAATAGAAAACATTTTTATTACCATAGCATGCTGTCTACCGTTCCACTCCTCCATTATTACTAAATGGCGTGATTGTTTACAGCTCACAGTCCCCCTTCCGTAGTGCTGCCAACTGTAAATGGCTGCCACTACGTACCTCAAAAGTCCCCGTTTTTCTGTGTCACCCTGTACAAGGGTAACACAAAAACATCATAGCTTCACAAAAAAAATGTTAATCCAACATACACTATGTGGATGGACAAAAATATTGGGACACACTTGTTTTTCAGGGTCCGGTCAGTTGGAAGCTGTTACAGCTGCAAAGGGGGGACCTATTCCACATTAAAGTCCATGTATTTTAATGCAATATCATTCCCTGTTGGTATAACAAGTCCCTGTTGGTATAACGGTCAGGTTTCCCAATACTTTTGTCCATTTCGTGTATTAAATAATGTATTAAGTACTAAGAAACAAAATCACCCAAAACATTCTTTAAAATAAAAATTAAAAAAACGTAATCAAACCATATTTAGCCACTAATACACACTGCAGTCTGTTTGAGCAACTGTTCGGCTACTGATTGGATTACCTGGACATTCAGGAGCAAATTATGCCCAAGCAGACCACATAGGGAGGATATTGCAGGATATCACTACTATAAATGGTCAAATTATTTGCACAGTCCTCCATAACCCCCATGAGGATGTTTCTGAAGTAAGGATGATGCGAAAGAGCTCAGGCTAAATTTGAGTACTTAAATTTGAGTACTTTCCATCCCAAGTGGAGGTAGTGGGAGTCATATTTAGCCAAAAATCCCTAATCACTAACTACTAAGCTATTTGATAACAAAAAAATCACGCTCAAATGCTGCTTATTGGCTTTGTATGAACTGTAGACTTGATACAGCAGCACAAGACTCAAGATCGAGCCCTACTAGAAGAGGATTAGAGCAAATGCCTGAGTGTAGTAGGGGTTTACTTTTGTCGTACTATAACCTAATCACATTAATGTTAATCATACGGGCCAAAATGGGTAACAAAAAACAGGGTGATGACGATGTGAAAGCAGCGGTTCATCAGTAGCTACGCAGTCAATCAAAAACATTTTATGCTGACACTGGGAATATTGCATCACAAAGAAGGTGACAATGTAGAAAAGTGATGTAATTTGCTTTTTAAATTCTCAATAAATAGAGCTAAAAAGTGCAGAAACTTCTTGAATGTCCCTCGTATATAGTATGTCCCTTGTATAAAGTAGACTGCAAGTACGCTCACCATATCATGGAAAAATCATATCATGGAAAGGTCAACATATCATGGAAAATCAAGTATTCATTGCTTTTTAAAAATAAGAGTTTGATGTACTCTGGAAACACCCAAGTTTGAAGATGCACCACCCTTCTCATATATGGAAAATACACTGTGGCATCACAAAAACAAATGCATTTCCATATATCCACCACAGCAATTTAGCTGTTCATTCACACTGAAGTTATAAAGACTGTTTCAGATTGAATTGCTTTTTGAATAAGTCTCAATACTGGACAACCAAACAGATCAGAGCTATTTACATATACATTACATGGACAAAAGTATTGGGATGCACCTCTTTTTCAAGGTTTAGTCTAGGTCCCTTAATTCCAGTGAAGGGCAATTTTAATGCTTCAGCCTACCAAGGCATTCGGGACAACACCATGCTGTCACTTTGTGAACACAGTTTGGGGAAGAACCATTTCTAATCCAGCATTACTCTGCCCCATTGCTCAAAGTAAGGTCTATAAAGACATGATTGGATGAGTTTGGTGTGGAAGAACACACTAAAATTTTGTGGAAAGCCTTCCAAGAGCAGTGGAAGCTGTTAGAGTTGCAATGGGGGGACCGAATCCATATTAAAGTCTATTTATTTGAATGCAAGGTCATTAAAGTCCCTGTTGGTGTTATGGTTAGGCGACCCAATACCTTTTCCCATATACTGAATCAGACTTAAAGAAACAGTAAATAATTTTTAAATGAAATAAAGAGTGTTTGGAATGTCAAGATAAAAAGGCACATTTTGGAACATCTCAAACAAATGACAAATGGATCTCAGAGGACAACACAATAGAAAGGTGGGACATGGGTCCTTTAACAGGCAAAGTTAGACTAATGTGAACTATTAGTATAAACAGTGTTTCATGGTGTCTTTTGGAGGACAATTAAGTTTTAATTAGATCTTAAGTTGCTTTTAGACTATATTTCTCTCAATCAAAAGCTTTTGGAAAATATTGGAAAGTAAAGAGAAATTCAAGAGAAGAGAAATTCCATTAAGAAATCTTAGGAATTGAACGACAGTCATCTAAACAAGAGGAGGCCAACCTCTGTCAAACCAGTTCGACCTGAAAATCAGAACAGGCAGGTACCACCTTTACGATGAATATACGTGTATTCACACAAATATAAACTATTACTTTATAATCATTAGAGAAACAAGACTGGATGGTTTTAAAACCTCATATAAAACTAGTCACTTTCTGAAATACTATCAAGTTGGGAGATGCTATTCTCTAAAGGCAGTGATTTATTAAGCTTATTGTGAAGTTGAGAAACTCGTTTGGCGTCTGAAGATCATTTTAGTTTTCACTTATGTCCACCAGAGAGGACAAAAACACAAGAACTCCTTTTCGAGTAATTCCCTAAAGAGTGAAAATTTTCAACAAGTTTACTAGTTTCGTCCAAGCTGAAGTTTCAGTAACGCCAATCTTGCGCAGCTAACATCTACACTAAACAGAGAAAAGTATTGGGACACACCTGTTTTCAGGCTTTGGACTGTGCCCAAGTGCACAAAACAAGATCCATAAAGACATGGTTGGATGAGTTCGGAGTGGAAGAACCTGACTGGTCCGCACAGTGCCCTGACCTCAACCCCATCCAACACTTTTGGGATGAACTGGAACGGAGATTGCGAGCCCTCATCAATACCTTAAGAGTCCAACATCAGTGCCTGACTTCTTAAATTCTTAACAGGATGAATGGCCACAAATTTTCACTCCAAAATATTACGGAAAGCCTTCCGGGAAGAGCGGAAGCTGTTATAGCTGCAGAGTTATAGCTACTAACTCCATATTAAAGTCTAAGTATTTGAATGCAATGTCACTGAAGTCCCTGTTGGTGGAATGGTCGAGCGTTCCAATACTTTTGTCCACATAGTGTAGGTACGTTAGCCCTGTCGCTAACCACCAACATTCATTAATCAAACAGCCCTCGTTGTTCTGAAAGTGTTTTCCTCTTTTACTGAGAGCAGAAATGCTGAAATAATTCTTACCTGAATTGTCAGCTCCGACATTTCTCGTGTTTGAGAGGGAAAAGTGTCCAAAAACAAGAGGTTTCAGTCTGTTGAGTGTCCAGACACCTGACGAGCTCTGCTGGGGGAAGAAACCAGGGAGCCGCCTTGCCAATTAATCGAGTTTAAACGTTACTAGAGACAAATTAAAACATGTCGACAGGCCACATTATATCCTGAGCGTATACTTGTACTCATCCATGACGAGTGGTTCAAAATTTCCAGCTGTCTCAGAAGCACAGAGAACACAAAACACACAGGTTGACTGGAGTGACCGGTACTTTGGGTAAGTTTTTTCTCTCCCCTTTTCCTGAGGTTTGAAAATCCTCTGACACCTCCTTTGCAAATGATTGGCTACAGAACCTGTCAATCAAACGTGACTAAGACATCAACCAATCAAAACACAAAGGGCGAGCTCTGTTAATGAAAATAACGACCTTACTCAGTACTACTTAATTTGTCAGTTTTATGCATATTTTGCATATATTCACTGTCAATCACAGACACTTCGGCTCTTCTTGGAAGGCTTTCCACAAGATTTTGGAGTGTTTCTGCGGGAATTTGCGGCCATTCATTCATTCATTCTGTAAAGCATTTATGAGGTCAGGCACTGATACTGGACGAGAAGGTCAGGCTCGAAATCTCCGTTCCAGTTTTATTCCAAAGGTGTTGGATGAGGTTGAGGTCAGGGCTCTTTGCTGGCCAGTCAAGTTCTTCCACACCAGTCATGCTGGAATACCTGCACCTGCACTATCCATCACAGTCGTACTGTTTTAACGGTCGGGCGTTGCAAAAAGCATTTCACTGCTTGTCGTGCCGTGCTTGATGGTGTTTGTGACAAATAAAATCTGAATCTGAATCTGAATAGAAATGTTGTTTGCCAAACTGCGTCCACAAAGTTGGAAGCATGGCATTGTCCAAAATGTCTTTGTATGCTTGCTTTTCTACACCTGTGGCAATGGGTATGACTGAAACACTTGAATTAATTAATTAAGAGGTGTGTCCCAATACTTTTGTCCATGTGTACATTTGTATTTCCAATGTAGGTTATTTCCACCCTATGAAGGTCACTAGTCTCTGGTCTTATTATTAAACTCCAAGACTTCTTATCTCAGGCTTCCCTATCAGATGACTAATGTTTACACACTTTAATAAACACAGGCCTGTTATAACGTCTTATCAAGTGCCACTAATATAATTTGTGAGAGCCATTCCTGACCCAACAAACCAGTGAACTGCTGGCATCATCACAGCCATCACTTTAAGGGCACAGAAACACTGTCAGGCACCCACCAGATGCATCACATTAAAACACATGACACCATCTGACCTGTTTGTGCAATCTGTAACATCAACCAAGAATGTATTTGCGTCCTGCAGTCTGTTCTCATTTTAAAATCATTGCTCTTCTGAAACAGCAGCTATAGCCACACCTGATCACCTAAAAACACCAGTTCATTGCAGGGCATAATTCAAGATAACATACACTACATGTCCAAAAGTATTTAGACACCCCTCTAATTAGGAAATGATGTGACTTTAGGGGGCACTTATTTATAATCAGTTATCTCATGTAAATCCTACCCAGAATAGCAGAGACTTTTACAGCAGCAAGGTGGGGGGCTATTTATTTGAGATGAAACCTTGGTTGGAAAGGTGTATACAAACCTTTGGACATTAAGAGTATCTTTTCTTAAACTGATTTTTTATGTATTTCATATAGACACATCCAGGGTTGTCAACCTTGATCTGATCATTTTTTCATTAATGTAAGAGACAAAATTACCCCAGCTAGAAGACGTCTCCTGTTGGTGTGAATGTATTTTCTGTACATAACGGTAATAATAGTAATAATGATAAGAATAATGACAACGATAATGTAGAATAATAACAATAATGTAAAATAATAATAACAATAATAATAACAACAATAGTAATAATAAAAAACCACATAAACATTAAATAATTTAGATACAAATGAAAATAAAATATAATAAATTATATATAATAATCAATATATAAGGTGACTTTCATTGCATATGCCCCTAGACTTTGGAGTAATCTGCCCCTGGATATTAACTAGGCAGGCACTGTTGATATTTTTTTGTAGCTTTCCTTTGAAAAGTGCTATATAAATAAACTTTTACTTACGTACTGTAATTATTATTATTATTATTATTATCATTATTATTATTAACAACAACAACAACAATAATAATTATTATTATGATTATTATTATTATCATTATTATTATTATTATTATAAGAAGAAGAAAAAGAAGAAGAAGAAGAAGAACATCAACAAATTCTGCATTATTTCAAGACAATATGAACTCATTAACCACAGACTTGCTGTAGTTAAATCCCCTGATGTTAAATTCTCAGTCCTCTGGTTCTGAAAACTTTTTGGATTATGGTGTGTTTTTTGGTCACAGAACCAATAGAGGGCGCAATAATCCAAACTATTGACAACACTACAAATCTGAAAGAAAAGCAAACCAGCTGACTATTTCTCCCGATTTCAGAAATGATACTAGAAATAAATTAATTATACAACAATCTCAATCAAAATTACTGTCCAGTTATTAACGCCAAGCGGCCTATGTATATACATATGCGGCCAGTATACATATATAATA
>JBBPCX010000088.1:10963186-10991009 GCA_037974365.1 Hydrocynus forskahlii | reverse complement strand
ACACACACACACACACACACACACACACACACACACACACACACACACACACACACACACACACACACAGGGATGGATTGATTGATGGATTGATTACCCATTGAAGAGCCCATATAATGAAAAATCTAATCTCTTTTTTTAAAAATAAGAGTTCAATGTAGTGTAGAAACTACGCAATCCATTTCACATTAACATATATTTGCCTATACAGAGTTTATCTTCACCTTAATTCTGTGTTCTATGTTCAATGTTTCAGACTGAACTTAAAGGGACAGTAAGGAAACTGACTGTTTAAGGGATAAAGAGACCTTGGAAAATGGGCATGTAAACATGCATTGTGACTCACACAAACTTCATCAGAGGATGTTGAGGGGTCTTTAATCCTTGGTACAAAAGCTGAAAATAAAGTGTCAATAATTAAACTGTGGTATAGTGACAATAAGGTCATGCAGTACCATGAGATACTAACAATGATGTGCTTTCTGACTGTGATTGCAGCACACCAGTGCCAGTATCTCACAGTATAGCACTCTCTGTTGTATTATTGTCTAATGAACCTGTCACTCAGGAATGCAGTACACCCTCCCATACAAGGACGCAACCCTTTAGCTTTACTACTCTGGAGATCTACAGGTCATACTCTATAATGTTTCTTCGTGTGTAAGTTTTAATCCTGCTGCAGACCAGATTTGTCCCTTTTGAGATAATAAAGATTTCAGTCTGAATATCCACAGCTTGTGTTGCTCCCATTGTATGCGGATCAGGTTAAACAGACAAATCTCCAGAATATCCACACCTGCTAGTCCAGGGTGTGAGAAGATCAACAACTTAATGTTCGGTAAAAGCCATGAAAAGTGCACCAACAGTGTGCTACACTATATTTTCAAAAGTATCCAGACACCCCTTCTAAATAGCAGAACTGGATTCCCTTTAGTGATGGAGATTCAGCAGTTTTCTCTAGCTGGTTCTCTAGCTGGTGGCCTAGTGGTTAGGGTGTTGCCCCTGCAGTCAGAAGGTTGTGGGTTTGAATCCCAGCAGTGCTAGTGTCATCCCTGAGGTACCCTAGAGCAAGGTACCATCCTCACACACTGCTTCCTGGTCGCCCCTTGTTGGTGGCAGCCCCCTGCTTCACTTGGTGAATGGGTTAAATGCAGACAGAATCTCACACTGGTCACACTGTGTGCTGTGGTGTGTTCACGCATGACTATAAGTGGCCACTTTATTTTTCCCTTTTCTGGTCTCTTTTAGGAAAGCTAGGTAGGTAGTGAGCTAAGCAAGCTAGCCAAAAATATTAGTTATATTTCTTCTTCTAACTCGTAGATATGATGGCTGGCCAGGTATCATAACTTAGCCAGCTGATTATGAACGTGAGCTTACAGAACAAAACTAGTGCTCAAATAAATCAAAATGGAAAAGGCCTTTGGAATAGAAAAAAGTCTGCCATGCTAACATGATGCATATACACTATATGGACAAATCGGGATGTGTGATCATTACACCAACAGGGACTTTGATGACATTGTAATCAAATTTAATATGGAGTTGGTTTCCCTTTGCAGCTGTAAGTGTTTCCACACTTCTTGGAAGGCTTTCCACTAGTGTTTCTGTGGGAATTTATGCCCATTCATTCTGTAGAGCATTTATGAGGTCAGGCACTGATGTTAGATGAGAAGGCCTGGCTCACAATCTCTGTTCCAGTTCATCCCAAAGGTGCTGGTTGGGGTTGAGGTGTGGGCCAGTCAAGCTCTTCCACATTAAACTCATTATACCATGTCTTTATGAAGCTTGCTTTGTGCGCTGGGGCACAGTCATGCTGGAATAGAAAAGGGTCTTCCCCAAACTGTGTTCACAAAGTTGTCCAAAATGTCTTGGTATGCTGAAGCATTAAGATTGCCCTTCACTGGAAGTAACCTCAGTAATTAAGAGGTGTGTCCGAATACTTTTGTCCATATGCTGTAAGTGACATATCGATAGCTGCCTTTGTCTTTATTGCTAGTCAGCCAGTTAAAAACGTAACAAACATTACCTTTTATCTGCAGTTTTTATGGTCACATGATAAAGTATTGAAGAAACAGAATGAGAGACTGTTTTGAACATTATGTAATTTCATGGCCGTTGCCTATTTACTTATCTCAGACCTGTGCCTGCTGCCCTCAGGTGTCACTTCAAGTCATCAGAACAGGCCCAGGAATGGCTGAGGCGGCTAAATACAGCAGTGCGCCCCCCGCCACGGCTGGACGAGCTCTTCGCCTTTGCCTTCCATTCCTGCAGTGCTACCCTGCCCGCCGAGAGAGACCTGCATGAGGAAATTTG
Organism: Hydrocynus forskahlii; assembly: GCA_037974365.1. NCBI lineage: Eukaryota > Metazoa > Chordata > Actinopteri > Characiformes > Alestidae > Hydrocynus > Hydrocynus forskahlii. The sequence continues at coordinate 10,988,696 of JBBPCX010000088.1, read as the reverse complement.
CCATGCTGGTACATGCATACACACACTTGCACAACATTTTAGCTCCCCACCATTGTGTAATTACACAATCACACTTTTAATAGACGGATTCCTTGCTCTTTTGTTTCTCAGACGAGATTAAACCAAATCCCTGAAAATGATTGTTAATGGCACTGCACTATTGAAAAAGGTTTTTTTTTTTTTTTGTCACCCAAAACTAGACTTAATGCACTAATCCATGAAGTTGGCCAAAGTTTCTGCATTAGGCAATGCTGTGAGGTCTGCTGTACTCTTATGTGTTTGATGTGATCTTCCTGTGCTAGGCCGTCCTCCAGGTGAGCATGCGAGGAGCCGATTTAAGGCTGAAGTGCAGAGGATGGGCTTCAACACCCACAGTGCCTGGAGAATCTCCGATATAAACAAAAACTTCAGGTGACTCTTTACCTGGGGTCAATACACCCACTGTCTTTCTTTCTATAGAAATCTTCAACCTTTCTTTTAAACTGTTTGGCCAAAAATCAAGCCTTGATATCTGAAATTTGCTTTAGTTTTGCCCTGGAGCTGTGAGGCCAGTGTAGCTAAGAAGTAACGGAAGTTTATAACTCACAGATTAACAGCATACAACTGCATGGTCACATAATTCCTTCAAATAGCACTGGGTTAAGTAATCTCTAGTAAATTGGCTTAAGTGATTTCTGACACTGTGTGGCCTACTGTTATGTATAAAAATGAACAGTGCATCTCATCTGAGAAGAGAAGAATCTACTATTTTACGGAGCAAATTAATTGTATTTTGACACAGTGTGTTTGAAGTTAGGCTGGTGATTTAGGCATCCGCTTTTCACAATGCAAATCACGGTCGTGTGAGCTTCCATAACTTCTTAGCAACGCTAGCTTCATAACTATAGTGCAAAACTAAAGAAGCAAATTGTTGTTTTAAAGCATTTTAAAGCACAAGACAAATCTACGTTTTTGTTTTGTTTTTTTCATTAGACTCTGTGCCACATACCCTGAGCAGCTTCTGGTGCCGAGCTGGGTCACGGACAAAGAGCTAGAGAACGTGGCTTCGTTCCGATCCTGGAAACGGATTCCAGCTGTTGTTTACAGGTTTGTGTGAATCTCTTGTGGTGGTTAATTGACTCAAGCACAGACATGGTTTAGACAGATTTAGATCCATGAACACCATTTAGACACCTGCATCTGGATTTAATGCTGACTTTATACGAAACAAATTTTGTTCCGCCCAGACATCAGAGCACGGGTGCTGTGATTGGGCGGTGTGGGCAGCCTGAGGTGAGTTGGTGGGGGTGGCGCAATGCAGATGATGAGCAATTGGTGCAGTCCATCTCTAAGGCCTGCGCCCTGGACCCTGCAGCCATGAAACCTCTGAGCAACGGCCACCTCCATAATAATGGTACTCAGAGCAGCTCAGGTCAGTACAGGAGCTTATTTGGTTGACTGATGTTGAATTACGACTTCCAGAGAAGTTTTAGCTGACTTTCTCTTGTACTTTTAAGATCCTGTTATAACCAATGGCAACGAGGAGCTGGAACCAACAGCCACGCCTTCTCAGAAGCTGTTGATATTGGATGCCAGGTCATACGCTGCTGCTGTGGCCAATCGGGCCAAAGGGGGTGGCTGTGAATGCCCAGGTAAACATATCTACGTACTCGGTCATTGATTATTATATTGTGCTTTTATTATCAGGTGCTTATCTGAAACCTTTAGTCAGGATTCAAATGGAACCAAAGTTTTTTTGCAGAAAATGATTGAATGGGAAATTAATATTGCACCTAAGTTGCACTACCAGAATCTTTGGTACTGTGGAGCTGAAACTGCTTTTTTTCCCCCACTGGTCACAGACTGAAGTTTCCAGTTTTATATTATTGGTGCCTGGCACCACTCGAGGGTGTTCTGTTCTTGCTGATACTTTGGAATGCCTGCAATTACACATCACGCCCTGACTCAAATGTCAGCAAATATACACAATCATGTGGAGTCAAATAAACTTTTATTTTTCTCTGATGAGAGTGAGAGTATGACCAAAAAACGCTGCTCAACGCATATATCGCTAGTTTCCTAAGTGGTTTACCTTGGCCACTGGTTTCTGTTTAGTTCGGTTCTTGTTTGTGATTGTGCTATTATAGAATCTTTCATTTGGATTTGAAGTGCAGTAAACACCTCTGTCTTGTGTAGAGTACTACCCAAACTGTGAGGTGATGTTCATGGGCATGGCCAACATTCACTCCATCAGACGGAGCTTCCAGTGCCTGCGGGCGCTTTGTGCCCAAGTGCCTGATCCTGCCAAGTGAGTAGCATATACATGCATACATAATTATCATAGCAGGTGGAACAAAACCCCTAAAAAAGGAACTTTACATAAGGTAAAAACATTCATAAATTTCAGTGCAAGTTATATTAAAAAACAACCAGTTGCATAAATCAGAGATGAGTCAAGATATCACACCACCTAAAACCTAGTTGTGCTGCCACTGTGTTAGCACTGTTTTGCTTATATGCTTTCTTTGTATTCTTTGTTAAGTCTTTTCACATTATTGAAGCAGCAAGCAAATAAGATGAGTGGGAATGTTGCTGTTCACCTTTGAGTCATTTGATTTTATGTGCACAACAAAACGAGTAGCTAATGTAAGAAATTTCCAAAAAAAAAAAAGACATATTTTTCACTTGCTTGCCCTAATTAGCCAGATAAACAGTAAAGATGCAAAAGATTAAACAGTTGAAAGTTCTTTGCTCCTTACTTCCTGAGGTCCACAGACCAAACATCAGTACCAAACTAAAGTCTTTTTTCATACGTGTTTAATTCTTTACAACATCGAGCTGTCCTCAAAGCATTCTCAGTCCTGTTGATGTTTTTGTAAACTTTGACAGCATCTAAATTTGACATTCCTTCCACCTCTCTTTTTCTCTCTCTCTCTCAGTTGGCTGTCTGCTCTAGAGGGCACTAAATGGTTGCAGCACTTGTCTCTGCTGCTGAAGGCGTCTCTGCTTGTGGTGAATGCTGTGGATCGGGACTGGAGGCCTGTACTGGTGCACTGTTCTGATGGCTGGGACCGCACCCCACAGATAGTAGCTCTGTCTAAACTGCTTCTGGACCCCTACTATAGAACTATGGAGGTAAACAGACACAGATGACCACTTTAACCCATTTTAAGTAGATAGTTTAAGTAGTTACTGTTTCAGTGACCAAGCAGAGAGAGACACACAGGTAGACATTTTAACCCATTTTAAGTACAAGGGGTCCTCGGGTTACAACAGTCTCAACGTATGATGTTTCCAGTTTACGAAACTCACTCCCACTCCCACTCGGCTTACACTGTTAGCCTCGTACTTACGGACTACGTGGGTGAACTAGTTTGGTTGTGTGCAGCAGAAGAATACAGAGTAATGTGGCGTATGAGTGAGGGAGATTTCCTTTTCCTTTTTCTGTGGCTTAGTTGTGTTTTTATGATTTTATAACTATGTGAGGATCGGTAAGTGACTTGGGCTAGTGTGTGTTTCGACTAACACCAAAGTTCAGGTTACATCACTGTCGAAGGAATTTATCTGTGTCGTAACTCAAGGGTCCCTTGTAGTTAAAGTCGTTGCTGTTTCAGTGGGCAGTGTTTTATATCATTAGTTATTAAATTTAAAAATAAAAACAGGCTTCTGAGTGGCACAAGTTTCTGAGAGGTTTGAGTGTCGAGTGATCATACTACAGTCATCAGTCATCTGTGGCTGAAAGTCCAAGAGAGAAAGGCTGACGGAACTGGCAGCTAATGTTCCCCTCCAAGTGTGTTGAACTGTCTGTTGCATTAGTGACAGTTTGAAGATGTGATGGCACTTCATGTGACCTGGAGGAAGCACATGCTAGTCTTGACCATCCTAGTGTTGGTATCAACATTAAACAGGGGCTAACCACAACACAATTGGGGTGAAAATCATACATTTGTTATAAATCACTGTTAATTACCAATAAGCTGTCATCATCTGGTTGTGACTGACAGTTGAAGAAAGTTGAAGGCTTTGTCTTCTAACCTTGGAGATAAGTGTTTGTAATCGCTGTATACTATGGCATTTCGAAAGACGTTTAGAGTTTTTTTGTGAGTACAAGAATTCTTGGCATGTTTTTCATGTCACTTCTCGTCCAGTGCTATAATGTGTGGTTGTATTGTTAGTCCAGGAATGTTTTCGGTATAAGATGAAATGTGTGATTAGGTTTCTTTAAGTTTCACAATAGGGAGGTGTGCTTATAACTCTCCAAATATCCTTACATCTTGCACTGTTAGTAGCAGCATCTGATCATTTTGTATCGTTGAACTGTTAAATTGAATTCTGAATCACTGTTCTACATTTCAACAGGGTTTTCAGGTACTGGTGGAGACAGAGTGGTTGGATTTTGGCCACAAGTTTGCGGACCGCTGTGGACATGGGGAAAATTCGGAGGATGCCAATGAGCGCTGTCCGGTCTTCCTGCAGTGGCTGGATGGTGTCCACCAGTTGCAAAGACAGTTTCCCTGCTCTTTTCAGTTCAACGAGGCCTTTCTGGTACCTAAGCGCCTCCTACTGTTTCTATTTTGTACTGCAGTGTGTTAGGAAGATGGAAACTTTTGAATAGCTATAGTTTGAAATGTTTGCAGAACCAGATAAGTACATTGATTCTCATTTGGTCTTAATTTGGTTAAAATTGTTTAGATTTATACCTCAGTTAAAGCATCTGCCTTCTAGTCAGGGTAATTAATTTCACCTTTAATTGTTTTCACATTATGGCTGATTTGTGTGTGTGTGTGTGTGTGTGTGTGTGTGTGTTTTACAGGTGAAGCTGGTGCAGCACACCTACTCGTGTCTGTTTGGAACGTTCTTGTGTAACAGTGGGAAGGAGCGAGAGGAGCGGGGTGTGCTGGAGAACACCTGCTCTGTCTGGTCCCTCCTGCAGCCCACCAACAGAGCGTTCCACAACATCCTATACTCCCCACACTCCGAGACGGTACTGCTACATGTCTTCTGCCTTTACTTCACACTTGTTTATACTTTCTTTCTTGACACCTCTTGTTTTATGAGCTAAAAAATGAGTCCATTAAAAAGCTTATCTTCTACATTTTTTTATTTATCCCCATTTATATTTGTGATCTGTTTAACTATAGTTAATTTTTCAACAAACTGTTTTCCAACCTTTTTTATTCCTTAGAATTAAACAAGCTGTTCTGTATTGTGCTTTGTTCAAGAAGTAGTCTGAACTGAAGCACTCCTTAAAAGTTCAGTGGTATTAGGCAAGGCCAGACTGCTGTAGACTGAATTAGATGGTGTAAATATGTTGGATTTCTAGCAAGACTCACAAGTAGTTTTTTGAGTCAGTCAGTCTGGACTTCCTTCTTGGGTGCTGTTGGCTTAACTTGCCTGCACCGTTCCACTTTTCTGATACTGAAAGTTTTGGTACTTGGTGCAGAGTAAAAACCCCCTTAAAGACATTTTCCATAATACGACTATATGAAATCGTAGCGTTGTTAACAGGGCTAAGCCCTTTTTGGTCAGCTAATGTCAAAGTCTGATTTCTTTCTTGGCCTTTATCCAGACATTTTAGGTGGAGTGTCCTGTGAGTCACTCCCTTCCATGCTTTGTCTTTTTGCTTCCTCTTCTGATAGGTGCTTCACCCGGTATGTCATGTGCGGAACCTGATGCTTTGGAGTGCAGTCTACCTGCCTAACTCCACCCCCTCTACACCTTTTGAAGAGTCAGGTGCTTCTTACGCTTCCCCTTCTGCCTCACCGGAGGACACACCCCTGGGCAGGTAAATACTTTGGCTAGGAATACTTGCACCATACTCTATTCATGAAAGGTTTGATAAGCGTCTGATGTGTTTTACAGCAGCGTAAACACTAAATTGTCCAGAACTGCAAATTGCCATGTATATTGCCTTAATTGACCCCTCCATACTCTGCCCACAAACGCATTAGATTAGATTAGGGACGTGGAAAAAACCTCATACAGTCTATAAAAGTTTGCTAATTCTAGTGCTGGTGTAGTTGTAGGCAAGCAGAAGCACACTTCATTTTTGTTTAGTTAGTTAAATGGGTCTCAGTCTTCATTCCAACCAGACAAAAACCCCTCACTTAACTAACCAACTGTTTAAGGATAGCACATGTGTACATAGAATGGACAAGACAAAGGTTCTGGAATATGCAAGAATGTACCATGTGAAGCACATTTTCCCCCCTTCCTTTCTTCAGATTGACAAAGACTCGTTCGTATGACAACTTGCTCACAGCTTGTGAGGAAACAGTTCTTGTGGGTTCGAACCGCCGCTGCAGCCACCCTTACCTCAATGATAAGTGGAAGGAACACCTTCGGTCAGTGGAGATCACTGTAGCAACAGAAGTCGAGGGCAACCTCCGGCTGTCGGGTAGCATGGCTAGTCTTAATGCGGATCACACTCAGATGGTGAATGGATTGGACGACAGGCTCCGGGAGGAAGGGTTACTCAACGGAGTGGAGCATAGTGACTCTAAAACAGTAAACGGGAGCTTTATAACGAATGGGGATGAAGCTGAGGAAGAGAGGGGATGTGATGTGACTCTTTCTATTGTTGACTCCGCCTTCCAGGCTAGTGCCACGCCCCCACCCGTTGAGCTGCTTGAACAGAACGGCAAGGATGCAGTGGACACTTTTTGTGAAGAGCAAATAGAGGAAGCGCTGGAACTTTCCACTGAAGAATCCTTCCCCCAGAATGTTTCACCAAACTCTCAGTTTCCCCACCTCACCAATGGCCATGTTATTGTAAATGGAGTTAAATTATCATCTACTAAGGAGCCCCTTTGTCCAGTTAAAAACTCCAAGCGCCACTCCCTCTCACACAACAACTCTTCACTGGAGAGCTCCACAGAGACTTTAACCGAGGAGTGCCTACTCCCAACACACACACCACGCACACCCAGCCCACACCAGCCCCTCCGCTCGCCTTCCCACTGTGCCTTGCAGCCTCTGTCCCTGCCGATCAATCATGATGGCTCTGTGTGTAATGGGGAAGGTGTTCGCATCAACGGCTGTGCTTCGCTAAGCAGACAGACGTCCACGACCAGCGGCGGGTCTCTGACGTCTCCTTTGCAGCGAGGCCCAGGCATCCCAGGACATCTGGAGCAGGACGGGCTGAGTGTCCACAGTGATGCCGTGCAGGTGCGGCTCAGGCAGATGGAGGCCGGCCACCAGTTGCAGGTGGAGACACTGAAAAGACAGGTGCAGGAACTGTGGAGCCGGCTCCGCGTCAGTGGAGAACTGGTGAGTAAGACTTGGCAAATTATGCCACCCCACAGTGTTTTATTCATAATATTTTAATGTCCATTAATGGTGAAGCCTCTTGTCTCCTGTGAAATGTTTCTTCTTGAAAAATTGCCCTACTCAATGTACCTGTGTGTTATGCAGTTATTCTCTAAAGCAGTAGTATGAGTGCTGCATTCAAAGTAAAGAATAAATTGTTTGAATATCTGATTCGCTTCAAAATGTTCGTAGGGTTAAGCTACACACACTGTGAAAGTAAACCACTTTTAGCTTGGCACTCAGAGGTTAAAAAAAAAGACTACTGAAAGACTGTACATTAAACACTACAATAAAATGCCCGTTCATCCTGATGCATGTGTTTTCATTCATGACAATATTTCCTCCTATTAAAATATTTGTTTAAAACAGCAGTTAAAAAGCCCATCCTGAGTGAAGAATTTAAGTTTCCTGTGTGCCCTCATGAGTGCCATTTTGTTGTGCTGCTCTCTTTTGCTATCATTTCTCAACTTCTTTTATAGCCACTGTGATACAACATGATCAGTCTGCTGGAGTGGCTGACAAGAAAAAAAAAAAATCAGACATTGACAATTAGAGGCAGTAGTGCTGCTCTACACTGTATTGACTGCAGTTGTTGGCCACTGCTTTTCAATGGCCTGACTGTGTACAACAGCCACTAGTCAGCTTGGTGTGAAGACCTTTCACCCTCTAGGAAGGATGCTATGTTTTTTTTTTTTTCCTCTTCACCCAGTTATTATTGCTGTATTAACCCTGTTTGCCTTCTTTCCTGACACTCTGCAGACACCTGTACCGGACCAGGAGAATAACGTGGAGGCTGTGTGTCTGTCTCACTGCAGCACTGAGCTCTTCAATGACAGGAGCTGGGAGCAAGAGGAGCAGCATGACAGACAGGTGATGAGAGGCCGTAAATTCAAGAGAAATGTGATTTAAGCATTTACAGTCAGACACACTCATAAGTTTTGGGGTTTTTCAAAGGATCCCCCCCTCCCCACCTTGATGCAAATTTACACCATAGCATTCTCTCAAACATGACTTGGAGAAGCACTCGAAGCCCGTGTTGGCCGTGTTGGAAATAAATTCACAGGCATGCTTTGCTATTGCCATCTGATACTGATGGTGTGTTCTTTGTTTTTAGGTTTCACGGTTGTACCCAGCTCATCTGCCAACCCACTGCTACGGGTGTGAGAGCAAGGTTTGGCTGGCTGCCAGAAAACACCACGGCAGGTGAAAACATATGTGCACCCACATGTGCTTCAATGCGTTGTGTGGGGTTGCACACTGCCCAAAGCACAACACTCCTAATCCCCAACTGTGCCCACATTAAATATAGTCTGTTTTCTCCACAGTGAGGTCTGACATAGTTTAGTCTTCGATTATGGACCAACGTGTCCTAAGATACTGTGTTTTTGCTTGGTTAAGGGCTTTTTCTATCCTTTCAAATTATTTTTTCTGACTTTTCATCCTGTCCTCTGTCTCCTTCCTTTCTCCCCACAGTGCTAGAGAACCTGTTGAGGAAGCCTGGTGAGACTCCCCTTTCCCTTTATTTGTTATATTTGTCCATCTGCCTGCCATTCAGTTCTTTTCCATTTCAAACCTGTCTGATCCAAAACAACAGCAGTCGCTTCAAACCATAAAAGAAATGACACATTTTGCATTTTGAAACTGATGCTACTGTGGAAAGGTCAAATCCACACAGTGAGCTATAAAGTATTTTTTAAAAATCAGACTGCTCTGTGATTTTGTATTAGTTCTGGTTAGTGGTGTTTGGGTTTCAACCCACTCCCAGTATTATTGAGGCAGTGAACATTTGCCTGAGGCACATGCTCCAAAGATTCACATGGCGCAGCTATAGGTGATGTCCATGTTGTGGACTGAAGTATAAATTAACTGTAAATCACCATACATTTGCCTCAATCTGCTTTGAGTTATTAATCCTAACCCTACTTGCTTATGTGGTTTCTGATGCTGCATAAGTGTTAGTCATACTGAGAAAAAATGGGCAATAGTATGCTATAGTGTCACAAACCACATTAGCAAAACTATTTCAGAATGCTTGACATGATGCAGTTTGAGGTAAGTGTTATGATTTGGGGACAGTGCTAACTATGGCTTTATGATTTCATTACTTATTAAAGAAACTTCAGTTCTAATTAAACCTCATTGTCTCCCCTTTAGGAATTGTGGAAACGTGTTCTGTGCCAGCTGCTGTGACCAGAAGGTGGCGGCAGCGAGTCAGCAGCTGTATGAGCCTAACCGCGCGTGCCAGACCTGTTATGGTCATATGCGGCCCTCGGCCGTGCCCCCTGCACTACCCCCCGCAGATATGGAACTGGAGAAACCCATTACTGCCAGTTCCAACTGAACACAGCCCTTTACATGCTGAACTAGGACCATACTGTCCTGTAATAACAATCTTAGGTTATGTTGGTGTAACTTCCAGCACCACCCAAACTGTCTCCTTTAACGTGTTCCTTAGCCATACGGTATCGGTTCTTATAAAAAGGCATCACATAATTGACATAATTTATTATTAATAACATAAGGATGGTCATGAACTCCTGACAAGTGGATTCTGGGTTGGTTTTATTAAGCTGCGCAACAAAGCATTTAAATAGGCACAGTGTGTTGGTACAGCTGTGCTCATGTGAATAGGAAATGTCTGTATATAATGCCATGTGTACAGTCAACAGAAAGAGCAATGTATATTGGGAAGCTTTGAATGATGATTGACATGAGATTAGATTCTGAAGCTTTTGCAGACTCAAGTGATGCGTCTTTGCTGAACAGAGAAAGCCTGGCCACTTGGACTCACAGTGAGACAAACAGGAGCAGATCCCGTGTATGGCTCGCTAACGTCTCAAATGTGTTTTGCGTTGCTTCACTTGCCTGTAGGACGCAAGACGTGTACGTGTGCACATGTTGGCGAAGGCTCATCACACTCTTCCTTCTTCCTTTCCTTCTGCTGCTGCTGCTTTTGGAGTCTGTGGAGCTCTGAAATGTTTGAGTGAATGAAATAAAAAGCACAACACACTGCCAAGCCAAACCTTGTGGTCTCTGAGCATGCTTCTGTGGGTCAGGGTGAGATTTTATTTTGATCTTTGAGAAATCCATTTGAAGGTAGACTGGCTTCCGGTTCATTAATCTGTGCTCGTTTTATAGACTGGGGAGCATACACGATAGCACTATTTTCATCTCATTTTTAGAGCCAGCCTGGCCATTATAAGCTATGGAGCATTTTCTGTAAAAACTCCATGACCGCTCCATACCTGACCCTAAAGGAACAGTTCAGCCAAAAAAATTCTAATTGTGTTTTCCTTGTTAATTGCAGCTGAGGCTAACCTTGCAAACACACACAAACGCAATTGTTTACGTTTATGGCATTTAGCAGACGCTCTTATCCAGAGCAAAGTACATCAGTGTTTAAGTACTTTACCTCTGTTCTTCATACCTGTAAAGCTACACTAAAATCAGCACCTGCTTTTTTACCAAGTTACTGCCTGTTAAGTTACACACCTTAAACCCTGTCAAAAGAAAAAAATTAGAAGCTAATACACAAGTAAGAAAAAACAGTCAAGAGGATAAGGGCCTGAGGTTTAAATATAAAGAATACGATGTATAAGATAAACGAGAGGACTGGTTAGTCACCAAGGTGCTGCTTGAAGACAGCGAGGGACTCCGCAGATCTGATTGCAAGAGGGAGTTCATTCCACCACTGGGGGCCCAAGACTGAAAAGAATCTTGATGCATGTCTTCCTCTTTTGAGCAACGGAAGTTCAAGATGAACAGTACTTGAAGCTCTGAGAGGACGAGAAGTGACACTGCTTGATCAGAGCTTCTTGGCTTTGCAGGCAAGTGTTAAGGTTTTGAACTTAATGCAAGCAGCCACAGGGGGCCAGTGAAGGTTCTGTAGTAGAGGTGTAGTGTGTGAGAATTTAGGAAGATTGAAGACTAACCTTGCAGCTGCATTCTGAATCAGCTGAAGTGGTCTCATTACCTTCAGTGGAAGTCCAGCCAGTAGAGAGTTGCAGTAGTCCAGTTTGGAGATGACCACAGACTGGACAAGTAACTGCATAGCTTCAGTGGTGAGAAAGGGTCAGATTCTTCTGATGTTGTAAAGAAGGTATCTGCATGTCCTGGAGAGGTGGTCAACATGCGACAAGAATGACAGTTCTTCATCTAACATGACACCAAGATTTCTTACTTTCAATAACAAGAGTTCTCAAACGAGACTGGGAGGTTGTGGCTTGGTGACGGACTTCCTTTGATGTAAAGAAGCTCAGTTTTGCTGGGATTCAGCTTGAGGTGGTGGGCCATCATCCAAGAGATGTCGGCCACACAGGCTGAGATGCGGGTCGAGACCTGATCATCACTGGAGGGGAAAGAGAGAATTGGCTGTGTGTCATCTGCATAAAAGTGGTAGGTAAAACCATGTGAGACTATTACATCCCAAATATAACCAGTATAGAGAAAAGAGAAGCGGTCCAAGGATCGAACCCTGTGGAACACCAGTGGACAGTCTTTGCTGTGTAGACTGGGAACCATGCCATGCTACCTGGCACCTCCGGTCATCAAGGTAGGAAGCAAACCTTTGCCAGGCTGTAGCCAATATCCCAAAGCTGGAGAGTAGCCAAGAGGATCTGATGGTTAACCGTGTTGAAGTCTATTCACAAAGCAGTTATCAGATACAGGGTTACAGAATCCTAAACCAAATCCACAATCTTTACTAGATGTGGTTTAATCAGGTTGAGTAGTTTTGGTGATATAAATATTGTGGTTTTTGCTGTTGACTTCTAATGTTTCTTAGCAATATTTAACGTCATAGCTGCAGCACTAAACTAAATAAGCTAAATTTGGACATCAAATAGGTCATGATTGATCAGCAATAAGTGGGAAATAATGTGTAAGATTTTATTCTTTTAAATTATGCCAACTTTTAATCACTCTCGACTGTTACCCCACCCATTACCACTGAGTAATTAGCTGTTCTGTTTTTAGCGGTGCACCATAGTTTTGTAAAATTTTATAGGTAGTTTTAGACCAACAACATTCAGGATAAGTGGGAAACTGTAGACATGATTTTTCACTTAACCGTTGGGACCCTGCTGTTGTGCCAAAAGTTTTACCATCAGGTGTTTGGAAAAGAGTATCACTCTTGTGACCTCACGGAAGGTAACATAAAAGTAAGTAAAGTGTCCATTTGTCATATGTGAACAGGAACACGGCACCCGGGGAGCGGTGTGTGGGGGCGGTACATCACTCAAGGGTACCTCAAGGGTGCTACTAGCAGTCCTGAGATTCAAACCCATGACCTGATCACGGGGGCAACTCCCTAACCACTAGGCCACCAGCTACCCCTCAGGTTAAACCAAATGACAACAAACCCCAAAGAAAGATAGAGCTTCTTTTAATAGTAGTTATAGTTAATGCGATTTGACATAAAAAAGAAAGTAAAAACTACAAGGAAACCTACTTCTCTGATCAGCAGTTCTCAGACATCAGCATTAGGAGCACAATGGAGGAAGTGCATCAAGGAAACGAGAGGCAGAAACATAAATGACTTGTATGGTTTGTTCCTCACAGTTTTACATGCTACAGAGTGAGACTGCACTACACGAATGGCTATCATAGTGTTTCGTGTTTGACCCAGCACGGTTTAAAACGGTATAGTTGAGAAGTCACTATGGATAATCTGCTCTTTTGCAGGCCACTCGTTTCAGTGCATCATTCAGTGACACTTCAGTATATCATTAGTTCAGATTGAATTAATACTTCTATTTCTAATTTCAGCAACCCATTCATTCTGATCCTGAGGGTCAAAGGTCAGCGTAGGCTCAAGTATATGCCATCCAGAACCGACGAGTGGCCTAGCAGGCCTTCGCCATTCGTTACGTTTTCCTGTGCTGCTTATTCAAAAAGGCAAACAATCCTTGTTGTAATGCTTAATCATCTTCTGGCGCTCCGATAAAAAAAAACAAAAAACAAAAACAAAAACAAAACAGTTAAACACTATAGATACATATCTTACAACTTGGATGAAGCTTGTATATTAGCAAAATGGTAGAAATGTTCAAGTTATACAATTCTTTTGCCAATATGTAAATTTGCTTGGATGAGATGATCACGTACACCAGCCGGATTCGAGCAAAATGTTTCACTTTGAAGCAAACGCATGGACGTTGTACGAGGTCCACATATTTAGATTTGACATTCAAGAAGGCGTCTTTACAAACAAGCATCTCGCTTTTCTTCGTTAACAAAAATAGACACGGCTTAACCAGCCTTAGTATTCCCCTTTACAGTGTTAAAAAAACAAAAACAAACAAGCAAAAACAAAAAACAAAGAAAGACAAACATCAGTTTATATACAAGTGTCAAATGACATCCTGAAGTATAACAAAGTCCCTGTTCCTTCAACAGGGCCAGCAGGCTTTTTGCCAGACATTGAGGGTAGTGCAGAGAGAGAGAGAGAGAGCGAGCGAGAGAGTATGAGAAGAAGAGGGAGTAAGAGGGAGAGAGAAAGCGAGAGAAAGAGAGAGAGAGACATCAGAGATTTCCACCTTGCAGAACCTGGTTCCTCAAAAGCATTGCAGTGTTAAGATCATCATAAAGATTAGAAGCAACATTCACAGTGATACTTGCTCCAGCATCTCACGATGATCTTTGCACTGAGGTGAAAAAGAGAAGGGACAGAAAAACAAGATAGACAGAAAAGACAAATAAAGGGGCATATACATCATACACCTCCATTTGTAAATTAGTGACCCCTTATATGGAAAACGGCATTAAATATAGTTCTCCACATGAAATCAGGAAATGCTAATCATGTAATCAAGCAGCTCCCCAGGTTGGTTAGAAACATTAGTTGAACTACACTGCTGCTCGGATGGGGGTTAGTAATTAAATAATTGGTGGTGTTCTCTCAGTAAGGCCTTCTACAGTAATATATTGTGCTGTGGCTGCTATGGTGTGCAGGGACTTCACTGGTTGCCTCTGTTTGACCCGGGGGATTAGTTGACCAGGTCACATGACCAACTATGTATTTCTTGGTAAGTTACATGAATTGTCCAGTATTGTGTGGGCTGTGTTCCTTTCTTCTGATTGCCACAGGGCTCTTTTCATTCACACAGATGACTGATCCCATACCTATGTGCAGAAAACACACACAAAAACAACTTCAGCGCACAAAGCAGCAGTTTTTTTTTCCATCAAAACCAAAATAATTAGAAAAAACAGTGCTCATGACAAACAGGAAACTAAACAGACAACCAAACAGTTTTATAAGATATAAGTAGTGTTTCAGCTTGGTTTCAAGTCTCAGAGTCCTATTAGGTTTTTGGGTGATGCAATGGACGTGCCAGGCAAATACATTTTCAATGCTCCTGCTGTCTCATGAACTAGATTAATATCAGGTTATAGTGCTTCAACCATTTTTGGACCCATATTGCACTTACGTTTATTTTTATGTACAAAACAGTCATAGTTCAGTTTTACACAACTGCTCTTTACAGAATTAAACAGGATGTGGTTTACTGCTGTGACTAAGTGTGATCTATGCAAATGACCTCTATTCTAAATGGCTTTCTTGTATTGTGCCATTCTCAGTCCAGGCTGAAATACTCCTTATATCTACAACATTAATGGGTGGGGCTGTAGGGTGAATAAGTGGATATGCTTTGCAAATGTGCTGGCACATGAACAATAAATTCAAACATACTTTCATACCATAGGTTTATTTTTTTAGTAGTAACTTAGTAATTGTCTTGGTATTTATTTTGTCAGCTGTTTGTTGTTAAAAACACTGAAAAGGTACACTTGAGCCTAGCTGGCCACTGAAATAAATTACAAATTTAATGACATTGCTCCTGCATTGCTGACCTCTTAAATCCCATTTTAAACGCCGATCATACCTTGTTAACTCCATTGATAGGCGTACGCGCTGAGCCTGTGTGCAGCCTCTGGCGGGGCTCCTCAAATGCCCGGCCGGGTGATCTCTCTCTCCGCAGGTTCATCACCCTGCCAGGCGAGCAGTCCAGTCGAGGGTCCATGGCACGGCCGGGTGACCTCTCCAATCTCTGCTCCACCAGCCGGCCAGGAGACTTCTCCCTCTCCAGCGGGCGGGAGGGAGACTTATCCCTGCGGAACTCGGTGCGAGCTTCGCGGTATCGGTGGGGCGTCCCAGGCTGGTGCAGGCTCTCTTGCGACATGGGACCAGCTGCCAGACGCTTAGAGATGTGCTCATTATAGGAAGGAGGGCCACGTTTGTTAGGGCTGTGGAGAATACAAGGTGGTGTAAGACGTGGGATGGTCAACATTGCGCATTCATGCAGCAGGTGAAGCACAGACGAGGGCCTCTTTGGCTATCTATATTTTTTAAATACATTATTTTCTGATACACCCGTGAGAAAATTTCTATGAACAAAGAATTTTGCCAGTGAAGGTTTTATTGCATGCAGTTACCGTACCTGATCACTGATATTACAGAAACTGTTAAGTGTATGGTATTTGACACTGGGAACTATATAAGGTTACATGACACCTACATAATCCCTCTATGACAACTGACAGTTGTAAAAGTTTTCCAACAAGTGCAAAATGTCATAAAACCTGCTTAAGTTAGTTCTGATGTCAATTTATGCTTGATGGAAAGAGCAGTTGTAATGCTCATGTAGGTTTATGTCAATCGTCATGAAAGGCTTATATAGGTGTAGCCATATGAATACTGGGAAAGAAAAGTGCTACCCAAATTTATCATTTAGAAATATGAACTACTTTCCAGATATTCTCCAGTTTTACATTGTGCACTCAAAAGATATTTAAATGTTACAAGATAAAAAGTGTTTTCTTATTGTAACATAAATGGCATCCCATGTACCTGAATAATATTCCTAGTTTAAAGTAGGTTTTCATTTTCATTAATGAAAATAGCAGAGATGTGTGCTGACAGGTAAATATAAAGTTCATCAACCAAAGGACTGGCCCGAATTCGAATATTAGAGTATATGTTCCTTATAATGGTACAGTATAAATTTAGTATTCAAATAGTTAAAAAGAGTATACAACATTGAAATAACTTACTAAGTCACACAGCTACTTAAGTTTTTTTTTTTTGAACCTGGAGCACTACATCAAAAATAAAACAGAAACTTGGCTCAGTAAATCTTTGTAAATACTTTAAGAGATTTATGTATTATCATCTGTGCTGTCTAGGTCACCAACGAGTATTCAAAGCTTAAGAAATGCCATTCAAGCCAACCCTTCTGAAGTGTACTACATTTCCCATCATCCCTTTGTGCCTCTATAAGTAACCACCTTTTAGTGCCTCAGTGCAACAATCTGAAAAGGCTTACCATTTCAACGACAAAAATGTCTTCTGAGTAGTGCCATCATATTACTTAGGTGAAAATGTGTTGTTAAACAGACCAACAAAAACAAAAAACAAACAAAAAGAGTGTTGTATGAGCCCTATGAAAAATCTGCAGCCTGTGCCCACAAGACCGATGCCACTCCTTTCAGTAAAGTGTTATTGCCTTGGTGATAGAAAAGGGCATGTTCGCACATGAAATTCAAAATTATATTGTCCTGATGGGATGGCAAAGACAGATAAACAAACAAACAAAACTACTAACAGACATACACAAAATTACCAACAAATGTCTGCACTGATACTGGAATCGTCTGATTCTAATTTTTACTTCTTTAGTTTACAAGAGGAGGTACAAGGCTAACATTCTTTAAAAAAAACAAAAAACACGAGCTCAATAGTCACCCAAATCTTTTTTATAAATACCCCAAAACCTGGTATGAAATTACAATATTACTGTTAGCACAAACTACCTCAGGAGTATGAGTGCCACTCCTGTCAGTTCAGTGTCAGTACCTTGGTGTATTGGACAGAAAAAGCGGGTTTGCACATGAAATGGAAAATTATATACTGCTGATGTGATGGCAAAGACAGACAAACAAACAAACTACAAATAGACATACAAAACATTACTAACAGGTGTCAGCACTGACATACCATATAGAATTCTAAAGAATGCCTACTTTATTTAACACATTTCTATAAATCACAGTAGATCATATTTTGTATGGCAAAAGTTGATTTAAAAAATGAGTAATACCCTCCTCATTGTCTGGAGCAAATAAAAAAAGAGGTCTTCCTCCTGTAAAGAACAGGGTGGATTGTAAGTGTGACACACAGATCACATCTAAGGCTGTTACACCCAGAGTGCAGAGAAAGAAGCCACACACCCTAAAACCTGATCACTCCTTCGGTTTTGGAAAACACACCTCCACCACCACACCTGCACATTAAGCTGACGTGCCTTCATATACCTCACATAAAGTGAATGAACATGAGAGTTGTCCTCAGTGCCGATTAATCAACAGCATGCACAAGTAGCCACAGAACACCTTGTTTTTGTGCCTTGAACAAAAGCACAATCCATTGATGCCCAGTTATTCCATCTGCTGGCTACAAACACCCCACACGTGCTTCAGCAAAACGCTGAACAACAATCTGGTGCTGCCATTCAATAATAGTTTGGCAAAAAGACAAATTTACACAGTTTTGCCCTTACCCAAATGTCAGTTTGGACAGTGGTCCTTGTACCCGATACCTCGAATTGCACTTGTTGGTATAGGGAATTATAACTTAAAACTGAGCAGACTAACATTTTAATGATCTGGTGGCTCTCAAACACTTCCTAGTCCTGAATGTTAGCATGCTTCAATAGTGTGCTCTTTAAAGGAATATTTAGGAAGAAATCAAATGTAAAATTTTCCACTAAGCCCAGCAGTCAATTTGCTTCACTTCTTTAGTTTACAAGAGGAGGCACAAAGCTAACACTTGTTTAAAAAAAACAACAAAAAAAACCCAAAACACTAGCTCTCAATAGTTGCCCAAATCCTTTTCAAAAATACCAAAAACATATTACTGTTTATACAAACTACCTCTGGAGCATGAGTGCTTATCTAGAATTAGTTTGTGATAATGCCCAACATAAATACAGAAGGTTTATGAATAGTATTTAAAACTGCTTTATGAATCCACATTTCTGAGTTCTGTGTAATGGCTGCCTATAGTGGAGAAGTTTTGTTCATCTTTGCACCTTAAGTCCTGCTCCTGAACCAAATCAGAAAGGCTGTGTTACTTTATTGGCAATCTAGATGGAGTCAGAGAGAGACTTTGATGATATGCTTTCAATTTAAAAAATTGGGTTTCCACTGGGAATTATACGTGCATAGACTACATTCGAGGTAAGTGGATTTTTTTTTTGCCCAGCTATTCAATTAAAACATCAATAGGGAGTGGTGTTAAATTTAGCTTATATGTAAGCTAAGCTGCTTTAAACTCCCTCTGTAGACACCAAATGTGTCTTGGCTGATTGACTACACTCAGGGTAAGAGGAAACCTAAGCAAATCTGAACTTTCAACAAACTATTACTTTAAGAAAAAAGGCCCCTTGATGCAGGAAAACGTGAATGTGCTCTTCAGTGCCTGTTTTGGAGTAGCAGCTGACCTGCGAGTGGAGCCATTTCTCTGTGGCTCGGTGGTGGAGCCCTCCTGCACCAAGTTGCCCTTGCAGCAGATGACTCTCAGCTTGTTTTGGTAGGAAGAAGCCAAGTAGACTGCACCAGATGAAATGGCAGGACCTAGGTACCGAGGGTTAGGGATGTCCAAGTGGGCATAGGAGTGAGGTCTAAAGGAAAACCCATTAAAATATATTTAGACACATAGAAAGTGTTACATGCCTAATGCTAAAGTTTATAATATATAAACTTTATACATATAATATATAAAAGATCAATGAAGTACAGCTATCTGTCCTACCCCAAAGCAGAGTGGCTCTGAACCTCGATCACATCCAATGAGTTGAAGTAAGTCACAAACAAATAGGGCTCTCTGTAGGCTGTGAAAGATTTTAAAAGGTCCATTTTAACAGACTGCTCATGCAAAAAACAATATGCTGCTGTAGCAGTCAGTAGCTATAATGAGTCATGCAGATGTTAAGAGTGCAACAAATCCATCATGGCTTTAGTTTTAATTGCTTTTATTTATTTTATTGATTCATCCTGTTTGGTTAGTTTACAGTTTTCATCATTAAAAGCAGTGATGAGAATAACATGCTTGCAAGTTGATCTCGCTCATGGTTAGTGGAAGACTGAAATTTTCTGAAGCTGTAGCCCATTCGGATAAGATTGCAAGAACCATCCAGGAAGCAGCAGCAGAAGCAAAGGCAGCAATCGGTATTCCCATTGTCATTCACGACCAGAACAGATTTGAGTTGTTGAGCCTTAATATATTACAAATGTTGCACTGAGCATTTTCTAGTCATCCGAATTTAAAAGGCAACTCTGCTCTTTTATCTACACTGGCGAGCGAAAAGCACCTGAATTATAAGCATCTGTAACATTTTCCACATACTAAGCAAGCAACATCCTTTAAAAATACATTTTACATTGCAACATGTAGTTTGTTCTTAAGTAAAATAATTCCTAATACTAAATAAAGAATCAAATACAAACAAATTTGAGTGTTAACATTATTTGGGTCAGTCTTATGTTGAAAGCCAGAAAGGGTATCCCTAAAAACATTCAAAAAAGTAAATAACTACATGCTGTAGGAAGATTATCTGTAAGAGTCCATCTATGGAAGGTAAGGGATGCTTTGAAAGGGTGTACATGTTGTTTTGGTATGTCAAAGTGAACAGTGAGAGAAAGCCTTACCAAAGGACAAAGGTAGTCTGCTCCATTTGATGTCATCGCTGCGACTCCTGCGGCCATATGCATCCACAAACACTCCAAACTCTAAAAAGACGATAGCCAAGAACTGTACACACAATTCCTTCACTCCCTTTCCTTTTCTGTCTCACAAGCACACATTCATAGATTTGTGAGATGTGTCCCACAAAATCTTTTTACTTATGCAAACAAATACAAAACAAACAAAAAAGAACAACCAACAGCTATAAAAACAACAACAAAACACTGCTACTTATGGGTAGCAGCCAAATATTAGCATAACATCAGAATGGTAATCCTGGGCAATTTACCAAGAGCTAGCTATATATATATATATATAGGCCACACAAACACACACTCTCTCTCTTGCTCTCTTTCAGAGGGTGAGGTGCAGCTTGTATACCATGAAAGCAGAGAAGGTACTCATCCTTCTGTGGGGCACAGGAGACCTGGATGATGGAGATGGGGAAACTGTGGGAGGAGGCAGCAAATACAGCTGAGGCCAGTGTTACGTCGTTTTTGTCCAGGAACTCTGCGCGTGCGCGCGCACACACACACACACACACACACACACACACACACACACACACACACACAATCAATACAGTCACTAAACCAGACATGACACAACAAGCTTGATCCATCCAGGTGTGAATTGTGTGTGTGGTGTATCTGTAGGTGTGAGACTACTGCTGAAGGTCTTACCCTCCAGCACATACTGCTTCATCTCGATCTCGTAGAACTTGTTGGTGCCGATGATGATGCTGTAGCCTGTGAAGTGGATACAGCTGCAGGGCTCTGAGGTCTCTATCTCCTTCCTGATGCAGAACTTGCTGAGGCTATCATTATAGCGCAGGATGGTTATCTTATTGGGCATTGCAGCACAGATGCACATCCCATTCTCAATCTATAGAATTAGCACATACAAACAACCACAATATTAATTCAAATGATTAAAATTACCATCGTCTTAACGCCACGTAGGTCGTTAGGATGTGTACCTTGCCAGAGGCAAAGAGGTGGCACCCCTTTACTGCCTCAAAGATGTAGGGACTAAGTTCAGGCTGGGCAGGAAGGTGTGACTGAGACAGAGACTGTTTCACTCTCTTAATCTCCACCAGACACAGAGCACGCTCCTCCCCTGTAAAAGACACATGCACGCACACCCACAGACATACCCAAACATAGAAAAAGACCAAAGTGCTGTCAGTTACAAACTGTTAAGAACTCTCAAAAGACTTTACAGTTACAAGAAAGGAGTTAGACAAAATGATCCATATCAGACCTGAGCAAGTCAAGTAAGGGGAAAAAGTGACTGGTTAATGACATCTCAAAAAAGTACACACAGAAGGAAAAAATGATCCGAAAAAGATATAGATAAGTTTTATGTGATGTTAACAGTATGTTAATTTGTTTCACTTTTAGTATGACAAGAAAGAGCGGATCTTGCATCTGTCCCATAAAACGTTCAACTTAGACAAGGTTTCTGATGTAGTTTTAGCTTTGCAAAACCTAACCAGTGCAATCATGGTTACTCGTTTTATAACAGAGGACAACAGGTTTAGATATTAAAATTGTAGCTAATCCTTGATGGGGTGCATGGTATGACATTTACTAAGTACAGTTAGTCTAAAATATCTTCATTTCTGTAGTGTGATTTTACTTCCTCTGCTATAATAGTGAGGTTATTCATGACACCACAAACATCATCTACCTCCATCCCTGAATGATCAGAAGCTCACACAGATTGGTCCATAAGCTGTTTATGATCCAAAATTCTGAACTTACCCCACTCTGGAGCAGGCTAGCTATACTGTTGTGAGATAGAAAATCCAGTGTTAGATCTGTTTCACACTTAAAGTTAGCTGGCTGAGAAATAAATCCTGGTATTCAAGACATACTCCTGGATAGATGATGCTAAAATGAATGCTCTTGTTTAACTTGCAATGCATTCACAGGGATCATTTAGACAGCTTGTGGAAGTCTTTTTTTGTTTGTTTTTTACAGTGTATTAACTAGAAAAGCTGTTTTACTTTTTTTTAAAAATCTATATTATATTGTCATAAAAGTTTGAAAAGGAGCAGCCTGCTTTACTCAGAGCAACTTTAGAATACAGTTTATAAGGCACAGTTAAATGGTTAGTTTACACCAGTAGTCCAAGACAGTAAAGAATGCATGACATTTAGCATATACTAAAAGTGATTTTACTGTAGCATTGTAAAATAAATAGCAACCAGAATGGTCAAACCAGATTTTAAATCATTGTCAGTCCCAGTATAGTTTTATCCAGTTCTACCCACCATCTAGGACTTCCCATTCAAACAATACTATCAAGCAGGTTAAGCGAAAATTAACATGTGCTTACTCTAAGTTTTTCAAACTGTCTACAACGTCAATGGACAGGTCAGCATGTTATAAGAAGAAAACTAATGTCAGCTAACAGACATCCTATCCATCCAGAGAGAAAGAGAGTCACTTATGCTTTCTTGGTATCCTGGGCACAGATGGCTATGAAGTGGCCAGTATTGAACTTGCTATTTCTAATGACAGGACCAACAGTAAGATGGTTGTGCTACTTGGCAATCCACAGAACTAGCATTGCATACCAAAACTGAACTGGTTCTGACAACATTAATGTGCTAGAAGTGTGTGAAGATATTATGTATGTATATTATGTATAAAAATATATTATGTAATTCTGTTGTACCTTAGTAATGCTATATGTTTAAGAGGTAAAGGATTTTGTGCGTGAGTCAGTGGACTGACCCGTGATCATGAGCAGTTTGTCAAGCTCTTTGAGTATCTGGATTTGGAAGACGGAGGTGAGGCCCGGGATGTGAGTCAGAGAGTTCTTTATCACATTCAGAGCATACAGACCCTCCTCTGAACCCACCATTACAATCTGAAACACACACACAAATACACAAGGTTAAATCACCACAAAGTATTACCTCACTGTTCCAATAGTGCTGATGGATTTGTCCGATAAATAAAGATTCATTATTCATGAAATACCTGATCAGTCAGGGGTAAAGTACAGTTGATATCCAAACGGTCATCTCCCTCCAGCTTCAGCAAAGAGTTCCCCAATAATTTCTGAAAGAGAGAGAGAGAAAACAGAGAGAGAGAGAGAAATTAAGTTAATTATGTAAAAAGAAATTGTACACTAACATTAAAATTAAGCTGGTAAGCATCCAGCGTTTACAAAACACAAATTCAGTATAAGGCGACTGCTTATAAGCCAAGAGCATAAAGTCATATCCATTAACTGAGTCCTCTGAAAAGATGGTAAATGGTAGCCCTTATGAGCTGAAGGTGCCAGCGACACATACACATGCACACATACACAATATAAGGCTTACGAGCAAGGAGATACCACACACACACTAATGCACATTACAAACTCATGCTTTCCATGTCTTTGTGAGTCTGTAACTGTATTCACTATCTGAGAGCGTGAAGATGTCTTCTGAATATGTGTGTCTGTGTGTGTATATTGTCCAGCGCTACGTAGGGGAAAATGAACTGGGCAAGATACAAGCAGCAGGCAAACTGAGCTTGAGGCCTGAAATGGGTTTACCTGCACCAGTGGAGAGAGATTCTTCTGTCGTTTAGCTACACCTGCCTATTGCATTCATAAATACAACAAACACAGACACGTGGCGTTACAGATTAGACAGGATTAAGAACACACATACTAGAGACAGACAGAAAGACAAAAGGGTTCAAGAGAAAGAATGAATTCGGGAAGAATATAAGAAGAACATTAGTCTACAAAAAGCATCAGTGGGGTGACCAGAAACAGTGCAGCTGTCAATGACTTATGCACAAGGGAAGCAAATATCCAAACAAATCTCAAACATGTACTCATGTTTGTAGGGGAAAAGTCGGTGTTCTTGACTTAGGAACAAAAGTACTATATAATACTCAATGATTGTATGATCACAGGGGTAATATGGCTTCTGTTGTGTCACTGCATAATTTATGATAAGACTTCTAAAGCATTTAAAAATGGTTTAAAATTTGTTTATCCGAGATTCTCAGGCCACAAATAATTTGAAAATAAATGTAATCATTAGTAAGTAGATCATACTGGTTACTTGGCACTATCCTTGTCAGTTTAATCAGATATTCACATTCATCACATGCAACATGTGATTTTTGACCTTTTCTATTGTGTTATAGTTTTTTACTAAAGATTTTGAAGGTATCTACCTAAAACTGGTTAATACAATTATTTTAAACAATACATTAACACTTCAGAAGGGCAGTCTTTGTAAAGTGGTACTGAAACTTTGTGCCACTGTGACAGCAAGGAAAGGGAGAGAAAACAGCAGAAGTCTTGTTTCAATGAGTCAATCAATCAAATAATTGTCAACAGTTTACAGAAATAAAACCTAGCAATACCTGGAAACAAACTGAGCATGAATGCTGGGTGCTGGGGGTGATGCTGATGAAACTATTATCAACACAACTAACTTCTCATTAAATCGTGGCATAGTCGAAATGCTCTTCTCCAAAGAAAACTCAAATTAAGCATATAAATGAGTTTTCTATGCTGAAAACACATCTGACTCTCTACTACAATATTTTGATTATCTAAAATAAAAATACAAAATCACATTGACTGTGTAACATGCCAAGATCCTTACATAGAGTACATGGAAATAAAAGTATCTGGTCTGATATCTCCTTTGCCATTGACTGTAATAAAATATACTGTCCCTACATGATGCAATTTGATGTAAGAAACATGCCAATGTGAATGTGTGCTCTTTATTAACCAGGTTACAAACCTCCAAGAGACCAATTCACCTGTAAACCAGACTCTCCAAATGCCACTAGTGCCAAATAATACCACTACTATCACACCACTGCCAAAGAAGTCACATTCAGCATTAACGCTCA
The DNA here is from genome assembly GCA_037974365.1 of Hydrocynus forskahlii. NCBI lineage: Eukaryota > Metazoa > Chordata > Actinopteri > Characiformes > Alestidae > Hydrocynus > Hydrocynus forskahlii. The sequence continues at coordinate 10,963,778 of JBBPCX010000088.1, read as the reverse complement.
GTGACTAACACCCAATAGCATTCACTCCCATTACGACAAAGCAATCTGAAATGATAGTCAAGGGTCATATAACATCCAGACTCTCTGCAATGTTCGCACCAATTCAGTTTGCATACGGCCCTAACCGCTCCACCAATGATGCCATATCGGCAGCACTTCACCTAAGCGTGGCCCATCTGGAGAATATGTGAGGATGCTCTAACTTGAGATCTGCACTGTGCAACTGGATATTGGAATTCCTCCCAGACAGACCAGAGACAGTATGTGTTGGGAAAAACGCTGAGACCATCATCATGAACACTGGGGTCCCCCAGGGCTGTGTTCTGAGCCCTCTGTTGTTTACCTTCATAACTCATTACTGTTGTGCAAAGTATAACTCACACCACATCAAGATGTTGGGTGTGACAGCAACAACCTGTCACTGAATGTCACGAGGAAAACACTGCTGCCTTTAGGAGGAAGCATGTGACACATACTCCACTTATCAATGGCAATGCTGTGGACTTAGTGAGAAGCACCACGGATAACCTGACATCACCTCCCAAGTCCAGAGGGACAACTTTCTACAGAGGCATTTTGAAAAGCAGCCTCT
>JBBPCX010000088.1:10948494-10961719 GCA_037974365.1 Hydrocynus forskahlii | reverse complement strand
TGAATGTATTCATGGTTTGGACAGTCATCTAATTTACAAACTTTTCTCCTTACCATAATTGTAGTCAGTCAAGACATGTTTAGCTTTGCATACGTGTTAACATTAAACATTTGCATTGTCAGTAACTCCACAGTCTCAGCTGTGTCCACTGCATTGCTGGACTCCAACCTGACTTGGCAGTGTTGATGAGCTCTGAAGCTCCAACAGCTCCATGCACCGTCACCTCACCATCCGGCAAGCACAACTCAAACTCCTCCTGTGGCTTCACTGAATCTACAACACAGGCACACGCATGGAGACTTGTTACACAATTAAATATTTTCACATGCATATGTATAAATATACGCTTACTGCACACTAAGGCTGCATGATATGGACACTGAATACTGCAATATCATCTCTGAACAGATAAAATAATAATGAAATGTGCATAGGGACCTGCAGCACAATTACAAATATATGTCTCTGCATTCACTTCAGCAGGTGACAGAGTAACAGGCAACAGTCATTTCCCATGGAACTTGAAGCTTGTCGTTGATAAGTGACAAATCAAGTTAAAACTATAATTAGATCACAGTTAAATTAAATATAAAGCAATATAAAATACATGTGGTTTATATACACATATATGTGGTTTTATAAATAAATGTTTTAAAATGTTTTATGTTTTTACATGCTCTTATCAGAAGCTTCAAATTCATCCAGCATTCAGTGTAAGAGTGGGCAATATAACAGAGTGGGCAATATAAAATTAATTGTGATAAATAATGCCATAGTGAGCTTTTCTGAGCATAGTGTAGATATCATTATGAAGTACTAGCTTTTGAGAACACATTCATTTTTACAGGTCAGTAGTTAAGGACAGAATATTCCATTAAAATTACATTCTAGTCAAGTGGAATGGTTTTGATCAGTCATCAGTCTGAACACACTGACACTACTGATTAGTCAAGTACCTTCTCTGGGTTCAGACTCGTAGATGGAGACTTTGGTTCCGTCCAAAACTACATACTTGCTCTCCCAGCCTTGTTGACCACGTTTGCCATTCCTGCAAGGGACAATCACACTGATCATTAAAAGCTCACACTTCACTGACTTTCATCTGTTGCAGTACTTTACAGTTCTGTCCTGTAGTGCACATTCTGAAGTGGTCCCTGCTACCAACAGTCACAGAGCTACCAACAAGTCCCCGAATATGTTTTAAAAATATTTTGCATGAACTTTCAGTACATTTTCAAAGGAAATGTGACGACAGTTAATCTAAGACCTACATTCCCTCATCCCAAAACCCATCTGTTTTAACTAAACTAAGGCACTTGCAGTTGCTCATACACAAGGTCCAGCAACTGAAAGACTGGAACACCTGATATTCAGCCATAATTATTTGATCTTTGAAAGCATGCCAGAAATGATACTGTATTTAAGCAATAGAACATGAAGGGGAGTGCGTTACCCTGAGTAACATCACTGTTACGGTCACAGAGGTACCTTAGGTCACTCCTGTCGTGATGTGATTCAGGATAACAAATGACGGAGTGTTCTATTGCTTTTTAGCTCAACAAAATAAATGAAAAAGTAAAGCAAAGAAGCACCTATATGTCAAGTTTAGATCAGCTGTCTCAATAAAAAAAAAATACTAGATACTATATTCAGATTGAATACAGTTTTGTTCCAGCCAGTCTGTAAAGCATTTTACAGCCCCTCTTGTTCTCTGATTTCTATTTTTCGTTTCTAGTAAACTTTAGGTTGTTTAATATTAAGTCAGCTGTTGAATCATCACGGATGCCGACCAAGAATTTTACTTATGGGCAATGTCAGGTTTGATTTTTGATGCAGATTTGCTTTAACACTGTTCTGTAGAATCTGAACAAACTAGCTGTAGACTGAAATATAATCTTAAAATGTCATCCAAGACATTTGTTTCCTGGTTTGTGCATGCTAAGGTTGATTATTACTAACAGTTAGCTGCTGTGTAAAGCAAATTGTTTCTTTGCAACTGGTGCACACCAGAATGTAAGTAATTGTCAAAAAAAAAAAATACTGTTCTCGCATATAACAGCATGGATAGAATGCTTCTTCGTCCATCAATCTGTGCAGTCAGAACTGTTGTATATTTGGGTGTAATGGTGCACATTTTGAGGTCCAGATTTGTTTTTGTTTTCTTTATAAATAATCTTGTCTTTCTAGTTTTGCTGCAAATAAAATATGCAATATATGTATCGCAGTTTTTACATTAAATTAGTGAAGTTCTCTCAGATTAATTTACTGCATCACATACTGTGTTGCATCATGGATAGTGCCATCACAAGTAGAATGTTAATTTTTTTTTACACTTTTAAGTCTAGCAAGAGAAGCTTTTTTATATTGTAGACTTGCATATATACCACCATATATACCACTTGAATAATTAACCATTAAGGTGAATTATTCAGGTATTAACCTTAAGATTCACCAACTGCCACTGTAAATACCATTTTCCTTATTAAATACTGTAGATTCTTTATTCTGTTTCTGATATTGACAGCTATTATCACATAATTATTTATTTTTGTTAATAAGGTAATTCATGCATTTTTGCATCTAATGACTCCACATCTAGAATACAGCATCTATTCCATTACTGTATTCACTGTATGTACCTGCTTTTATCAGCCATGCTTTATGTTGTCTTGTTGAGACAGTAAGGAATTGGACTGTGGGACCACGAATGGGGGCTAACTCATGCACCAAACCACTTAAACAGGGAATGTGCCATAATTCTAAAAATACCATTCTTATCTACCCTCACACCGATATATTCACTCTCTGCTCCTTCACCCTTCTTATCCTGAGGATAACTCTCCCTACCTAGGTTGCTTCATCCAGCCCTCCAGGCGCACATGTCCAGAGGCCTCTTTGACCTGCAGGGCAGGAGAGTTGGCTTTATCTCTGCACAGAGCCTCTGTGAAGTGGGTGGCGTATTCAGGAGGGAGGCCACACGTGGCGGGAAGACAGGGGGAGCACTTTGGATGACACAAAGTATGACATTCTGAGAAGAAGAGAAGAGAGGAGAGAAGTGTATACGTTGATAGCGACTGGAAAGGCAAACAGTAAGGTCGCACTTGAACCTGAACGAAAGCATTTTCTCGAATGTATGACGCGTGCATGACGCCATTTGACCTCCAGTCCTATTTTGCTACATCAGCTGAATACTAAGTATTTATATGTAATGGAAGCTTATATCCCACTAATTACATGCTTAAATCATAAAAACATAAAACAAGCTGTTAACTATTTTGCACCAATAGCTGTGGTCTACGAGGATTTAGCTGACCTGATCATTTAAATTACAAACAAATAAACAGGCAAACGTACATTAAATATGTTTCATTTTAGCAAATAACTATCACAACAAAAATATTTGTCATATTAAGCCGAATGTGTGAGATCTGTCCATGCCTGCATGCATGTTTGCGTGAGTGCGCGTGTGTACCCAGGCAGGTGGCAGCCTGTCGGCCGAAGTGCACAGTGTCCAGACACACAGAGCATTTAGCCGCTCTCATGTTGAGCCCAACTGTGAAGCGGTGAGGAATGTTATGGTGCATCCTCTCCTTCACACGTCGTCCGTACTCTAGAGAAACGGGAAAAAAACGACACAGAGTCAAAGTGAGTTTGAATAAAGTATCCGTTTCTGAAGTTTGGTATTAACCACCAAAAAGAAACCATGCTGCACTGGGAATGACAAAAAACAACAACAAACAAACAAAAAAACCTTATGAGCTCAAAGCAGCTGATTTTACCATTTCTTATGTGTGCTCACCTAGATATTCCTGACAAACAACTTTACGTCACCTCCAATGAACATATAGTGATGACCAATCACAAACCAAAATACAATAACCTGTATCAAATGGGCTTTTATTTCCTAATTCTCTTGACATCTTCCTCTTAACATGCGGGCAGTACGCCTTATCTTCTCATCATGCCGAATTAATCTCTTTCGCAAGCTCTAAAGTAGTTTTATTAGCAGGGGGGTGTTCAGGCTGAATGTAAAACTTAAACTAAAGCCAAATCCTTGCGCAGACTCATGAAGAAGCAATCCACTGGAGTACTACAGCAGGCCACTACAAGCAGGCCACTACATTCAGTGGTTAAAATACAGCTTGGACACACCTACGCACTGAAGGGGTTTCCTTATTTTTTTTCCATTTTTTTTTTTTAAAATATTCTAGAATAGTGAGGACATGAAAGTCAAGCCTGACCGCTGTATTGATTGGCTGATGGTACTGAAAATATGACAGTAATACATGTTCATACATGTATCCAAACATAACCATGAGAATTAGAACATGCTATAACAAAAAAATTAATTTAGGAAGAAAATTAAAGACAAATAAGAGCTAATTAATAAAAATTAAAATCACAGGTAGGTCCTATTTCTATTATTTCTATTATTTATTTAATTTATATTCAGATCAACACATATTTGACAAACATTTGAGTTTAGGAAGTGCAATTGTTTGAACCTGACAGTCATATCTGTCAGAGTATAGATCTAATGGAGTATAAAATTAAATGTTAAACATTACATTATAATTGGCACTCTGAGCCCTCCATATATATCAGCCTATATCATCAGTTATGTGAAATTGTAGTCCCTTCAAATGAGTAAAAATGTTGGTAAAGCCCAACTATGTAATACCATATGGAATTAGGCAGTGAACACATTAAACGCATCAAACCTCTCATATTTCATATTTTACACTTCAAAATAAACAAATAAAAAGTTTCAAGAGGAAAAGAGTGTGACTGCAAATGCTGTTCACATGCAGGGCTCTGTGCACTGCAGGGAGAGAGGGAAGAGAGAAAGTAAACAAGATAGAGAAAGAGAGAGGGTTAAGGAATGGAGAAGTGAAGTCCTGAAAGCAGAGTTTAGAACAACAACTGCCAAAATTACAGATGAGAGAGACAGCGCAATCTCATATCAAAGCTAGCGGCAGTAGACTGCATGCTTCAGGGCAATGACAGGAGCTGGAGCCAAAACTCAATTACTGAATCAAAGGAATGATCAAACCGGAGAGTTAGAATGAGCAAAAGAGCCAGAGACAGAGAGATAGAAATAGATAGACAAAAATAAAGTGCTATAGAAAGAAATAGATAGAGAGCAAGAGAGCGCTTTGCTTGTGGTAGGTACCAGGCTTGATTGGCAGACTCAATGGGATGGTAGAGTGTTTGGACCAGAGACAGGTAAGGAGAGAGAGGCTTACTCTGCTATGCACATTTGTATTCTTGAACAATACAGATGTGTACTGACTTGTACAGTTAACCAAGTTACACTGTAAATTGCTGTGTGTATTCAAGCACACATTTGTAAAAGATCTTTTAAGTGTCTTATCAATTTTATAGCTTCTCCTAAGACACCTGTGGTTTCCACCTAAATTTCCTTTGAAATGTAGATTCCTTTTTTTTTTGGTCCATCCTTATCTATCCTTTAAATTCTCCCCAGTATTAAACTATCAATAATATATTTGTATCCCTACAATCTCTCTATCAATATGTATTGTACAGTCGCAAAGCCATTTAATCCTTTACGTCTCCAAACTGGAAATTTGGAGAAAAGAGAAAAAATGTTAAGTTTCAGTGCAAGTTAAATGAAGTAATTTTGAATTTTTTCTATTGATACACTCATCGTGAAATTTTAACACAGTGTAAACTGTGAAATTGAAGCAAATTGTATGTAAACTTTAAACATCAACATCAACTTCAACAAGAGAAACAACAAAAACAAAAGTGAAGATGCAAGGTTGTTCTTAAAGCAATGATGTGCATGTATGTATATTTAAGAATCTATCGACCTATTTACTTCTCTACAGTATATATGCATTTCTATCTATCTACATTATAATGCCAGAGGTCCTGTGTGCCATCCCTGTTTCTGTCTATCTGACCAAACGATAACCAATATCACCAACTCTTGCTAATATCACACATAGTTATACATTAAACATTATAGATGAACCGATACAGAAGATGTCCACATGAACACTTAACCTGAGCTGAGTGGCTTAAAATGAAATAATACATAGTAACCCTGCTTAGAGTGTGAACCCTTACTTTCCTAATTAATAAGATAAAATAGTCTTGTGTGCATTTCGTGTTGAGCGCATTTCATTTAAGCAATTAATCCATTATTAAATCTAGCTCTAAAAATACTACAAATATTGTAGCCCAGTCTGTGCGAAAGTCTATCTGTCATCCCAACTTTACGGAGTTGAATATCTGCTGAATATTTCTACACATTATTATGAGTAACAGTTCTTAAAATTCTAAAATCCTAAAATGATGCCAGAAAACAAACTGCCAAGGAAGGGGAGCAAATTCTTGAAGTGCATAGCTTCATAAATCCACCCGGCGTGCCATTTCTCACCAATGAAACAAACAGGCAGGCAAAGGAGAGAAGGAGAGAGGGAGAGGGAAGTGAGCAAGAGACTTACTTTCAAATGTAACCCTCCTCTTCTCTGGAAACAGTAGAAGAGATAAGAGAAGACAAAGAGGTCTCAGGCTTTACAGAGACAGACAAAGACAGAGGGAGGACAGCAGAATACAGCACAAACAGAGTAAGAGGACACATCACATTCCTCACACAGCCAGAGGGAGAGAGGGCCAGAGCAAGAGACAGACAGAGGTGATGTCCAAACTAGTGTTGCACAGTGTATCAAAAGTTTAACATGATAATGTGAGTCCACAGTTTCACTGAGTTTTCAGAATATTAACTCAACCGTTATATGTAAACAAAGCCAGAGTGGTTGTATGTGAAATAGTTAATTTTAAAGAAACTTAACTCAGATTTCTCCACAGCTGAGGTATTATGAATGCAACCCCTATACTGGTTATCCAAAATGATCAGAGAACTTTCATACATTCATGCATTTGTATGGAATGCTACAAATAATAGTGGTTTAAAAAAATTGTCTCAGCATCATGCATATACCTCTCCACTATGACTGGGTTTTAGAAAATACCCTTTAGGTCAAAACATCATCTCAAAATTATCATTAAACAATGTTTCAGATATCAGGCCATACATTCTGAATTCCACCATTTCATGAAGAGTCATGTGATGTAACTTTCAGTATGAATGCTTTGTCTGGTTATTATCACGATTCTGAATTGGCAAGTTTCTCTTGAATGGTGTCTTTCACATGAGACCACTCTAAAGGACTTTATTAATATCTAATATTTCAAAATTCCCCTTTAACTAGGGCAGGATTTCATTGATGTCATATACTGCCTAGTACACTCCGTATTTGACTGAAATTCTGGTATTGGGCCAACCCTAGCAAACAGCAGAGCGATGATTTATGTTCCAAAAAGGATACCAAATGATCTAACTCACCGTGTTACATTCATTTAAAGAGTCAAAAAACAAAACAAAAACAAATTAGCATTGCTTTTTAAAACATTTTAACATCTTTATCCATACAGTCCATAAATGGATATAGCAGAAACAGTCTGGAATTCATGATGACTGTGATGTGACAACCATGAATGAATGTACATACTGCAGTGTAACCTGCCCATTCACACTGAAGTGACAAGGAGTGTCATCACTGTATACTGCAGCAAAACTTTCAGGGATGACTTGTAGAGAGATTAGTAAACTTTCCTGAGGCCTCAATTCAGGGAGTGTAATATTTATTTTTCAAGGGCGAAAAAAACATGCAATCATTACTCATCACTGGCCATACAAGTGAAAAACAGGCTGCAGGCGTAGGAACTTGTGAATTTGAATTATAACTTGTTCAAATTAATTATAATTGTTTTTGGAAGATAAAACATAAATGTTATATGTGGACTTGTGGGCTATATGAGTAATAGATTATGGGCCTTTGATGAGTAAAAAAGCTGTAGTGAAATCAGATTAAAGTAAGTTATAGCAGTTATACCAATTTTAAATTAAGTGGTGATGAGGCTCACCCTCAGGAGTGGATGTCTCCTTACGGCGGGCGGAGCTGGCTGGGTTCAGCAGGCTGCTGGGGTTTGGCTGACGCTCGGGTGATTTAACGATGGCTGACATAAGGATCTGGTGTCGGGCTGAGGCGGGTGTGGAGGGGGCCACGTGTTCCTGTGCCTTAAAATGAGCCGCTGGAGATGAGAAAGACAGAGAAAGAGAGTGAGGACAAACACAATCAACCAAAAATGGCACAAATTAAAGTGGATTGAAAAGAGAAAAAAGGACAGAAGAAATCTAAATAATAAGACATTTGTGTCTTTTGATGGCTAAATTTGATATCTGGTAGTGGGAAGGATTGCTGCATGATGATAATAGTCAGACTGCAGAAGACATGTGACCATAACAATAATAGGGCCTGACTGTATTTCTCCCCCAGGATGTCAAAAAAAGAAAACATGAGATCATAACAGTTATACAGCAGGCCTGCTGAGGACAATAAGAAATAAACTAGACAGCAAATAGAACTGAAAGCTAAAACAGAGCAAGCAAGACAAGAGAGAGAGAGAGGACAGAATAATATGGTCAAAAATAATATTGTTTATAGATTGTTTGCGTGTTTGTGTGTGCGACTAATAGGCTGATGCACAAAAAAGATTTACTTGCTTTAAAAGCACTGTAAATTAATATGGTCATGCCAATGAAGACTACAAAGTTGAGTTGAGAGAGAAGGCACAGATAGAGAGAAAAAAGGAACAGAGGGATGTGCAGAGAGAAATAGAGAGATAAACAGAGAGAGAGAGAGTGAGAAATGGAGAGATAGAGATACGTAGAGAGACAGGGAGACAGAAGAGAGACAGTTGCATAGAGAGAAAGAGAAAGAGAAACAGAAGACAGAGCAAAAATTATGAGATATAGAGGTAGACGAATAGGAGATGGAAGCCTTCTCTGCTATTCACCCTCCTCTCTTAGAGAGCGAAGTTCTATCCTCATCTTCTGCAGAGCCTCCTCCAGCTCAGAGCAGCGTGCTCTCTCTTTATCCAATGCTGCCTTCATGTCACCATACTGCATGGGCACTGCTGGCTGAGCCTGAGCCACAGCCATTGCCCCATTAGCAGCGGCTACCAGGTCCTCCCGCCGACGCCCAAATATACCCTACACAAACAGAAAGAACAAATCAAATCACATCACACACTTGTAAATACTATCATCCACCTTATAACCTTGATTAATAATTACAATGGCTCTTGTAAAGGGGTGGGATTTATTAGGCAAGTGAACAGTTAGCCCTTGAAGAAAATGGGCTGGAAGCAGGAAAACTGGACAGGCTAAGAATCTGGATGACTTTGATGTAAAACAAATTGGGATGGCTTAATGACTGGGTCAGAGTGGCCCAACACAGTAGGTCTTGCTGGGTGTTCTCGGTATGCAGTGGTTAGTATCTACCGAAGGTGGTTCAAGGAAGGACAATCCATAGGGTCATGAGTGCCCAAGGCTCACTAAGTTGTTTGGCTAGCCTGATCCCATGGAAGAGCTTCTCTAAGAATCTGCTACTGCCAGCTATTTAAGAAAGATGTCATAATACACAATGCATCAGAGCTTGCTGCGTATGGGTTTAAGAAGCTGCAGACTGAATGTACTGCCGAGATTTTTATACTTATTCCAGTGCCTTCCTGTTTTCCTCTCGAAATCATTTTTTCAAATGGTGGATAAAATAATAACATCATATTTATGGAGTGGCAAGAACCCAAGGATTAATAAGGGAGTTCTTCAAAGGCCTAGAACCCAAGGTGGACTATCCCTACCCAATCTTATGTATTATTACTGGGCTGCTAACCTACAAAAAATCATACATTGGATACAAACCCCAGAGACAGATTGGTGTAAATTCGAATCAAGTTCCTGTAAGTCAACATCTCTTTTAGCTTTGATCACATCCAGTCTACCTATCCATTTTTCTAAATATACATCATGTCCAATTGTCTCAACCACCCTTAGAATTTTGGCACAATTCAGAAAATATTTTAAACTAACAAATCTCTCCTTACACAGCCCAATATGCAACAACCACTTGTTTTCTTCAGCTAAGATGGACTCTGTCTTTATGGATTGGCACAAATTAGGCCACTGTAAATTCAGTGATCTTTATAGTGAAGGCACATTTGCCAGCTTCAACTTTCTCTCTACCAAATATAAGCTTCCAAATTCCAATTTATTCCGTTACTTCCAAATTCGACATTTCATTAAGACTCACAGTCCCGACTTCCCATATTTACCGTTAAAATCAGGAATGGATTTCATTCTAGAAATCTCTGTTCACTCGAAAGGTTTCATCTCAAAAATATATAATAGTATAATGGCTCCTATAGACATGACTGTAGGAAAGATCAGGGCTAAATGGTCAGAGGAACTTGAAACTGAGATATCCGACTGTACTTGGGAACACGCACTGGCTAGGATCAACGGGACGACTTCATGTGCTCGATTGGGGCTAATTCAGTTCAAGGTTTTGCATTGTATACACTATTGTAAAACTAAGCTGGCAAAAATATACCCTAATTTAGACGACCTGTGTGATAGATGTAAATCTGCCAAAGCGAACTTAGTTCACATGTTTTGGAAGTGCTCGAAACTGACACATTTTTGGTGTACAGTGTTTTAAATCTTGTCTGATGCACTTAACATATACATTCAGCCCAGTTTTGAATTAGCCATTATCCCAGGAGATAATGTTCTTATAAATAACAAAGTTAAAGATATCCTAGCTTTTGCTTCATTATTGGCCCGTAGAAGAATTTTGTTAACTTGGAAATCAATAGATCCACCTAAAGCCTCTCTCTGGATTAGTGACCTTTTGCTGTTTCTCAAATTAGAGAAAGTCAAATATACTCTAAGAGGAACACTTAATGTTTTTCACACAGTCTGGGACCCAATATTGTCATACTTTGATAACCAAATCACACTCCCCCCTGACGGAATTAAAATGCAAAGAGTGCAATAATATGCTTACATGTAACATTTTATTGTTTTAATATACCTTAAATGTACTGTAACTGTACCCCTCAGAATATACCTTATTTATTATTTTTATTTTGTTTATTTTACTTTATTATTATTACTTTACTTATTCATTGTTGTTATTATTTTAATTATTATTTTGTATATGTTTGGTTATTTGGCTATTTTGTTTGATGGTTTACTTGTGGGGTAAGGGGATATTTCTAGAAAACAGGGGGGAAAAAAAAGGGAAAAGAAGAAAGACTGTATTGTTCTCTGATTTCACTGTTTACTTGTTCTTCTGAATTAATAAAAATATATATATAAAAAAAAAAAGAAGCTGCAGACTGGTCAGAGTACACCAGGCTGAGCCATCCACCCCTGAAAGTACCGACAAGAGCAAGTGAGCATCAGAACTGGACCACACAGCAATGAAAGAAGGTGGCCTGCTCTGATCGATAACATTTTCATGCGAACGGTCGGGTGTGTGTGTGTGACACCGACCTGGGGAAGACATGGCACCAGTATGCACAATGGGAAGAAGGAGAGCCAGTGAAGGCAGTGTGATGCTCTGTGCAATACCTGCTGGTTAATCTTGGATCCAGGTATTCGTGTAAATGTCACTTAGACATGTACGTCTACCGAAAACAGTGTTCTCTAATGGCAGTGGCCTCATTCAGTAGCATAATGTGCAAACCCTTTAAGGAAGACAATGCAACCAAACAATCAACTTCCCCAGTGGTATTATCAGAAAGTTAGTGTTTAAAGTATCAGCAGCAGCTTTAATTCTACAAAGTAAAGAGGATTTCTCTGTGTAAGGCATATTCTCAATTTTCTCTCCCACAGAGCCCAAAACTTCACCTTTATGAATTATAACTACAGTACTTCAGAGTATACTTAAATAATAAATAATTCTGTAATTAGATATAGATTTAATGAATGGGGTTAAACCTTAGGGACCTTGAAGGAAGGCAAAAATTTCACAGGCTTGTTAATAAGTGTAGAACTCATTCTCCTTCACCTTTTTTTTCTTGGTGGGCTGGTCCATCTTAGCCTGGAGAAAGTCGATGAGTTTGGTCTGCTGGGAAATAGTGCCCTCCATCTTCACCTTCTCATGAGAATACACAGCCTACACAAGGGAGAGAGAGAAGAAGTGAGTGAGTGAGTGAGTGAGTGAGTGAGTGAGTGAGAGAGAACAGAGAACAGAGATTCAATGAAAACATTCATTTTCAAGATAAAATGTTATTACTTAAAAAGGTCTATGAATATTCTATGTTTATTCACCATTTGAAGCAAATTCCCTCTAGTAAAGTTTAAGCAAATGTTAAGGGTATCTGAATTATGTACAAAAATAGTTTTATATTTATATTTTTGATTTTAATATTACAATCCAACAGTAGTCAGTCAGTGCCTCAGTCAAACAGTGACTCAACTTGTAAGTAGGACGTTGGTTTTGGAAATACGTCAGCACGTTTTAGTGAGAAAACATAAGGATGTCAAAGTGAAAATGAGCATTGTTACAAGCTAGCAAGTTAATGTTAAATTTATGAGTAATAAATGTAAATGTAATATCCCTGATGTATTTCCCGTCCCTTCTTAGTCAGGTGCGGCAAAATTATTATGGATTTATTGGTCAGAATTTCATAGATGTCAACATAACTGTCATAGTGTACTCAGTGTCCTCTCACTGCTTTTGTGCTGTTTTATGCCTGTGTGTGGGTGTGTGTGAACACAGCAGTGAGGATTCTGTGAGGAACAGCAGAAACAACAGATCAGTAGTTGAGTATATGTGAGGGTAATTAGAGCACGGACTCTAAGCTTAAAAAACAGACTGTCGCCTCCTGCTGAGCTGAACAATGTCTCCACCTCTCCTCCCCTCACTTCATTCATTCTGATTCAGTTAACTTTATTCACCCCTCTGAGGCCATCAATGATTCATACATACATAAGCGCATATGACAAGCTGTTCAGAATAGTTAGATAATGAGATGGTTGGTAAACGCTGTGTTTAGACTTGGGAATAGAATGCAGTTAAGTAAATGCTGATCAAAGATGTGTGTGTGTACCTGTATGTTCTCAAGTTGATATTCTAGGTCTGTTCTCTCAGTCTTCAGAAGGTCAGTCTGGTCCAGTGCATCCTGCAGGCCCTGAGTCAGTCTGAAGATGTGCGTCTTCTGGAGGTCCATCTGTTGCTGCAGCTTCCCTTGCTGAGAAGGGGTGCGCGCGCACGCGCACACACACACACACACACACACACACACACACACACACACACACACACACACACACACACACACA
>JBBPCX010000088.1:10931040-10948236 GCA_037974365.1 Hydrocynus forskahlii | reverse complement strand
ACACACACACACACACACACACACACACACACACACACACACACACACACACACACACACACACACACACACAATGAGATATGGCACTTGGTACTTCCAAATTATGGAAAACATAAGATAAATAACAGGAGATAAGATAGTTTGTTCTGACATCAATAATACTTATGATCCTATATCCTGACAACCAAAGAAACATCTTCATTCTGTATTCCAAGTGTTGAGACAGTTGAGAGACCCACCTCTTCCATAAGCCTCTGTTTGAGCTCTCTCTCTGTCTCTAGTTTCTGCTGGAGGCTGCGAGCGTTCATATCCAGCATGGCGTGCTTCTTCTCCAGGTCATTCAGCTGCAGAACAAACCAAAAAGCAGGACTTTCATATGGGTATTTCACTCAAACATATAGTACAGAATAGGTAAAATGACCATTTGAAAAAAAAGGAAAGAACATTTCTGAAAATCACTGTCTGGGAGCACAGTTCATCGCTGTGTACATGAATTCAAGTTAAAACTTATGCAAAGTAGAAACAATATATAAACATGATACAGAAATGTTGGCGTCTTATCTGGAGTTTAAGATGGCATGGAGGGTACATTAGTGCACACGGTATGGATATCTGAGAAGGTACCGTTAATGCTGAACGATATATACAGGTTTTCACTGCCATCCAGCTGATATCTTTTTTCCAGGAAGACCTTATTTTAGCCATATAATACCAAACCACTCTGCACATATTACAGCAGAATGGCTCCATAGTAGAAAAGACCAGGTGCTAAACTGGCCTGTCTGCAGTTCAGATCTGTCACCAATTAAAAATGCCTGGCACCTCCTGAAATAAAATATATGAGAAAGGAAACCCCGAACTATTGAGCAGCTGAAATCCTATATCAGACAAGGACTAGACAACATTTCACTTTCAAAACTCCAGCAAATGGTCTCCCTAGTTGCCAAACATTTACAGAGTGTTGTTAAAAGTAGAGGTGATGCAACACAGTGGTAAAAATGCACCTGTCCCAAGTTTCTGCTGGCATCAAATTCCAAGTAAGCATAGATTTCCTAAAAAAAATAATAACATTTCTCTGTTTAGACATTTGATACGTTGTATGTACTAATATACTATTTTCAATTAAATATGGATTTGCGAATCATCATATTCTATTTTTCTTTAAACCCAACCTTTTTGGAAACAAGGTTGTACCAGAATAGCATAAATCAACTCACAAGAAATCTACAGTCTAAAACTAGTCTGCTAATTTGAACTTTCAATTACAGTAAAATGTTGGAATTTAGTGTTGGTATATTGTTCAGGCTTCATAAGCAACAGCTACAGGGACACTTATAATTATGTGATTTACATAATGCTAAGTAGTCCCCATCAGCTTTTATTCATTATTAGCAACATTTGCATTTGTACTGCTGAAGAAAGATCATCTGCTGGTTTACACAAGAGACAGGGAAAGAATCTCCTGACTGCTGGCAAATGTAATTTCTTATATTAAAAAAACAGGTTCTAAAAAAAGGCAGAGAAAAGGTGAAAGTGGGAATTAGAGAGGCGGAAGGATGAGTCATAGATTCGGCAAGTGAACAAGACTTTTAATGGGCCTATCATGAAAATCCTCCTTGTCTGTATAAACACTGTTATAGCTGGAAACACAAAGTTCACTCAGAAGTCCACATAGGCCATATGAGAAAACTATTGTGCAGTTAAACTCATTAAGATATTTACACAGGATCTACCTTTTAGACACTGCGCTTACATGTTCAAGTCAAAGCCTCAATGAGTGTTGTTACGGCAGGCAGCCTGTTGCAGATTGTAAATTGGGACATTTAAAAGGAGTGGCTATGGTTTATTTTATTCGACTGAAAACCAGAGCTAAAGTTTGTTCAGTACGTTTCAGCCTAGACTTGTGACTCACATGTGGCTCTTGCTATTAGAACAAAAACAAAAACTGTATAATTTGGACCCTTTACAGCACAAGATACAGAAAACGTGTGTTTGACTCACAGTGTCAGAGAGGCTCTCAGCCTTGAGCCTTTGCTCTTTAAGGGCCTGCTGCAGGGCCAGGATTTCAGCCTTGTGTTCTCGGACGGCCAACTCTACGGCCTGTCGGGACTCAGTGCTGCGTTGGTCAGCACGTAGCCGGTTCTGCTTCTCGTTGTCGAGGAGACGCTGCAGGTCACGGGTTCGGCGCTCCGCCTGCTCTTTTTCGTCCTCCAGAGCAGCCCGCCAGCTCTCCCACTGCCGCTCCTTCTCCAGCAGCTCGTCATTCAGCGTCTCCAGCTCCACCACCTGCTCCTCCAGCATGCTGCAGGTCGTCTTTAGTGTCTCAATGTTCTGTGAGGATGTAAATAAGGGGCTTGTCAAGGTTTGCTAGTCAGGTTTATAGATGCTGAAGCATGAGTACAGGTGTATCTAAAGATGTTTTGTTTAAACCAGTAAATGTAGCATTAATGTTGCTAATCCAAAATTAGAACTACCTGGAAATTTTGAGTACCTGTGTCATTTTCCTAAGGCGCAGAACCATAATTGTTGGTCCTGTTGTGGTACACTTTGTATATGCAGTGTACCTGTTTCTGGTTGTTGAGATGCATTTCCCTGTCAGCCACCTCCCGGCGCAGGCGGTCAACATCCTGGCTGAGCTGTAGTCTCTCCTCGCTCTCATCTGTCACCTCATCCAGCTGCTTGGATAGGTAAAAGTTCTGCCGGTTCAGTTCTGCATTTTCCTGGGTCAGCTGCGTCAGCTGCTCCTCTAGGTCTGTGATCACCTGCAATCACAGCGGCCCATTTACATCGTCTTAACCATAACACCTGTCTGAACTGACCTGGCTGCTTTCCACGAATAATGTAATACCTTAATAGTAAAAAAGGGGATTATGCTGCATTATGACCATACATCAATAATTGTTGTCACCACCATTTTTAGACTAAGACAGTTCATGTCCTATCTCATAAATCCATTCAGTTTAATCTGATTCAATGTATTAGGTACACAGTGCAATTTCACTACTTCATCGTGCAGTTTCAAAATGATTCCTTTTGATTTGATTTATTTGGTACAATCAGGATTAGAAAATTATTTTTTAAAATATACTGACAAATGTGATTAGAGAAACTGTTTACATAGTAGTTAAACCCAAGTACACCTATTACTGTTGACATCCCAGGGTATTGCACAAACTTGAGTAGCTGCTGTTTATGATTTTTTGAAACAAGGATTACACAAATACTGGCCACCAACAAAATGATCTGCAGTCCACAAAGAAAAATAGATTTGATCTAGTGCTGCTAGATGTAAATGTTGCTATCACAAAAACAGAGGCTAAATCTGTTCCTCAAGTCAAAGATTAAACCATGGACTTCACAGCTAATAGCTTGAGAGGAGCAATGTTATATTTGAACATATTTAAAAGCAAGATGAGAAATATAAAAGCAGTAACTAAAACTGAACACCAACTCTTACAGCAGTCAAGTAACTTCCCTGTAAACTTTCAGCTCCTTTCTCCTCATGTATTAGTCTTTCCTCATGTGTTTTTGGCTAGATTTACCACGTTCTGTCTGGTGGAAGTTAGTGAGTTCTACTGCCGCTTCTGCAGTGCTCCAAGGTCATGCAGAAAATACTCAGGTTTAGGGAGCTGGTTGCCAGTGCATCCACAGCACACAGTAATTTGCTATTGGCACACACCACACCATGCAATGCTGTTCACACCTCTTTCTTTCTCAGTTCTCTCCCACTCTCTCTTTATCTATGGGACACTGTCAAATTCACATGTCAAGCTGGAGAAAAACTGTGTTTATTTTCTAGAGCTATTCCACCTGCGCTGACCAAAAAAATAAAAAATAAAATAAAAAAAGAAAGAAAGAAAGAAAAACACCAAAAAGCTGGTCTACACAGACAATGGTAATGTCACTCAAGATTCAGCATAGTTGTGTCACTCAAGATTCGGCATAGTTAGTGTGAGAGAGTGAGAGAGAGAGAGAGAGAGAGAGAGAGTGAGAGAGAGAGTGTGAGAGAGAGAGAGAGAGTGTGAGAGAGTGTGAGAGAGAGAGAGAGAGTGTGAGAGAGAGAGAGAGAGTGTGAGAGAGTGTGCATGTGTATTACCTACCGAGCAGCTGTCCCTCAGGGCATCAAACTTGCGCTGAATCTCATCTCTGTGAGCCTGAGTGAGAAGGGCAGACACAATGTCAGCAAAATGAGGACCGTCTGTGTGTGTGTCAAGTAAAAAACAAATCATTTACAGTCAAAAGCAAAGGTTTGAATCCCCCTGGTCAAATGTGATACAGATTTTCTAAGTGGAAATAAAAACACTTAAAAATGGCTTCAATTTACTCCACAAATTCTGTTTGTTAGTTTCACATGTTAGAAAAATAAAGCTTAAAATAATCAGTACCATTTGCTCAGACACTCTATTTGAAAGAAAGAAAAAAAAAACAAACAGTATAATAAACAGCTGTGCATTAAGCATACAGAAATGTGTTGTCAGAAGAGGATGTTGTACTTTTACTTTATGGTTAGGACTAAGGCAAGCACTGTATACTCACTTTCTACACAGGGTTTAATACAATGTAGGCCTTAAACAAAGATATTTGTAGACTATAACAGAAATTCAAGTGGCATATTCTTTACTTTACATGCCTCGATTATTTACTTGACTTTATAATGACGAGCAGATTCCCTCTTTATGCAAACTGCAAATTAATCACCTCAATAATTATTCAAGTCTGTCAGTTTCAGTCGATAAAATGCCTTCATCGAGCAATGTATAAAATTATTCTTACAAGACATTAAGCAATTATCTTTTTCAGTAAAGTTTTCTGATTCTGATCTAGTGTGTTCAACAGCTTCGTGACAATAAAAAAAACATAACATTTATCATGTATTAAACATAACATCCCAAATGTCTAGTTTATGATACTTCAGTCTAAAGTGTATACATTAAAAATATTGGAAATATTATTATGACAAGTGTCTTTAAAAGTATGTGCTGTGATTCAGGTTTCGCTCGAAGAGCAGTAGATCTGTCCTCTGGCCTATATAGTGTGACTTACTCTGAGAGCAGTAATCTCCTCCTCAGCCTCTGCAGTGGTCTCCTCCAGTTCAGTCTTGGCCTGCTGTAGTTGGCTCTCCAGTGCGTGACGTGCGGCCTGCAGGCTGCTAATCTGAGACTCCCTCTCTTGCAGAGACAGCGTCAGCTCCGTCACCTGCCGCTTCAGCTCCAGCTTCTGCTCCTCATGTTCCAGACCCATCTACACATACACACATACGCGCACACACTTTCAGAGTGATTTTTCCCTCAGTCAGTTACAATTCCACAAAACTCGTTAGATCATTGTACACCACTTTTAAACTGAAAGGGTCTTTAGAATTTACAGTACAGTAAAACAGAAAATGCTGAAACTTGAAAGTACTCATGAATTCAATAAAAAACAATATATAAATAAAGTAATTTATTTGCAGAATCTTAATTGAGCAAGAACACTATGACTGATTGGTTTCAAGAAAAAAGTTTGTTTCTCATGCTCAGATGCAAGCAGGACTTTATTTTGGAGTCCTGTCAGTGAATCAAATAAGTGCAAGCATCTACAAATTCTAAATCTTTCAAAATAGCTTACCAAAACTGCTGAAAGCCTGTTATTCATCCATGTTGGAGTCTTTCAGAGTCCACTTTGTAACAACATTTTTTTTTAAAGCTAGTTATATACATAATTCTTCTGCCACATTATTCTCTTTCTTCACATACAGCCCATCTATATAAGAAGGCTCCATTATTCTCTCTCCCTCATATGTCTCATGCCACTCTGCATCATCCTACTTTTCTCTCTCTCCTCCAAAACCTCTGTCTCTCTCTGCTACTTAAAATATTATATCCACCTCTCAAACCCTGTTCTGTCTCGCTTCCTGTCCTTTTCGGCCCCTATCTCTCGCTGCTTCTCGACCCCTGTCTCTCTCTCCTTTTAAGCCACCATGTGTTCCTCTCCCTCCTACTCAAGTCCCTGTTTCTTTCTACTTCTCTACCCTTATAACTCACTCTCACCTCACGGAGTCTGGTCTCTAGCTCTATCAGGCGGCTCTTTTTGCTCTGTTCCTGCTGACTCATCTTCTCCAGGTGTTCTTCCAGCTTGGCATTCTGAGCCTCCAGCTTCCCTGCCTGGGACTCCAGGTAGAACTTCTGCTGACGCAGCTCTGAGATCATCTCCTCCTGGGCTTTCCTGTTCAACACAAACCCAAAATTGCATATCTTCTCAGAAAAGCATCAAGTCACCACCAAATCATATATTTGGATTTGGACATTGGTTGCACATAAGCTATATATATATATGCACTTTTATGCACACTCATCCCAAAAGTACATTGTTTCACATGCATCTTAAATATTATAATGCAACATCACTGTTGGGATTATTGTATTGGGAATTATTGTATCTTCATTTCTGCTATGTTTTTTTTTTTCATTTTGTTTCTTTTTCATACATAATTTCACCTGACTTGTTTTTTACACTTTGCAAAAAATTAATGAGTGTATCAAAATGGAACAAAATGGTCCATTAGTTACATTATATTTTTTTATTATGACATTATAAGTCAATAGTGCTTTTCTTTCCCCTGGGATGTTACTCTTTTGGAACTTCCAAAGAGTTTTTATTTTAAAAAACAGCAAAACACATAACTTGACCAGGGGTACCCAAACTTTAGCATACAACTAAATATTCACTGGAACTACTAGAAACTCTTTGTATATCTTAAACTCGCTGAATAAGTTTAGGCTGGGGTTTGCAGTTTTAATCATGCTTCTGTTTGAGTGTCCTTACATGTTTTTCTGTGTATAAATACTGCTGTTGGCGGCCAATTTGTTGGCCTCAGAGAGTTCTGCAATACGCTGCTCCAGACTCTTCATCTTATTCTCCATGGCATTGATAGTCTACAGAGAATACAAATGCAAACACACACACACACACGGAGTAAATATCACAGACAAATAGCATTATTCCACAAAGGTAATGCAATGGTATCATACTAGTCTTTGTACTGCAACACCACATGGAAGCATTTCAGAGAAAATAATATTTGGAAGTCCATTGCAACACAGTGCCAATATACTGAAATCACAGAGGCTATAATACAATATACAGCTTCTAAGGTACTTCTGCATGATACATCTTCAAATTACCATTACGTCTCTGTTGGTGAAAAGGCTAACATTTCTGAGCTTATTGTAATGAGCTGTATTCTGGATATATGTAAAGTAATTTATTGCGACAACCATAAGATACTATAAGTCATAACCAGCTCAAGTTCAACAGGTTAACAAGATCATGGGCTAAGATGTGAGCTTGATAAAGCAATTAATTAGGATTAGCATAATGATTGAAAGCCCTTAAAGCCAAGCTCTAATCTGTTTGCACAGCACAAACTACATTATGTGCGCTTGAAAAACATACAGGACTAAGCCCACCAACATGTCCGAAAATCTGTGCAGGCACAAACAAACACATACACACAATAAGCAGATGGGAACCCAAAAACGGGCACAGTTATTCCAACACAAACTACTTCTACCATAAGCCAGCAAAGCAAAGCTTGCAGTTCTGGAAAGGGTGGAAGGGTAAATATAGAAGGAGTGGAAGACATTGGCTGCCTGTTTACAGAGTGGATCTGAGTGGAGGAGACGAGGAGGTGAGAGGAGATTCTTACAGCTTTCTGTTCACTGAGGAGTTTGCCTTTCTCACGCGCTTCCTCTTCCTGCTGAGCTCGCTTGGCCTCCAGAACGTCTTTATCAGCCAGGTCCGCTTTCATCTGAGCCTCTAGCACCTAAACACCACACACACACACACACACACACACACACACAAGATCATAGATACAGTAATCAGTAAGTCATACAGTGTAAAAGCAGTGTATTAGACAAATGCACACTACCAAGTTGCTATTAAGAACTGTATCACTATATTTTCCACTCTCTATGGAATCAGTTGGTATACAAGTTTGGTTTAATTACCTAAGCATTTTAATTACCTATTCTGCAAGCACATTTTTAAATTTGGTTTCAACACTATATGGTAAAGGATACCACACCTAATTAGAGTTTAGATGTTAGGTGTTTCCAGATATTGGCAGTAGAACTGGCAACAGCTCATTCATGAAGCATTTTACCATGCAGACAGAGCTGAGTGCATGGAAATGCCTCATTAACGTTACAAAACCATTCCAAACTGGCAACATCAGCCAAGAACTGAAATGGGTTTCCATGGGCTAGGTGCTGCACTCAAGCCTACGAGCATTTTGTGCAAAGTCACCAGTGGACTCACGGTTCACTATGAATCATACTTCACTATCTGGCAGTCTGATGGATAAATCTGGGTTTGGTGGATACCAGAATGTTACCTTCTGGAATACATAGTGCTAGCATAAAACAAGTTGGGTGGAGGAGACATAATGGTCTGGGGCTGATTTTCAGTTTGGACTGAAACACCTTGGTTCCAGTGATGGGTAAAATTAATGTTACAGCATACAAAGACATTTCAGATGACTATATGCTTCCACCTTTGTGAACAGGGGCACAGTCATTCTGTTTTGGTCCCCGAACTGTTCAGCAAAGTGAAGTTCATCAAGGCAAGTGGCTTGATAAGTAGGGTGTAGAGGAACTCTAGTGGCATAGCTGCATGGACCCCTGACCTCAACCCAACTGAACACTTTGGGAAAAATAAAAACACTGTTCGTGAGTACATTAGCGCCGGACCTCACAAACTCTTTAGACTAAATGGGCACAAATTCCCATTGATACTTTACAAATCTTGTGGAAAGCCTTCCTTGAAGAATAGTGGTTGTAAAGGGGAGACCAACTCACATTAATGCTCATTGTTTTGGAATGTAATGACCAACACGCTCATGTAGGAATAATGGTCAACTGTCCACATTTCACACTGGTCATATCATTTATTTTTATTAAGGAACCTTAAGTTGTATAACAACCTCAAATTGCCACCTTAAATTTATTGCCATCTTCACCAAGTCTGCTCGAAATTATTGAACTTACTGAAAGCACAACTAAGAGCATGGTAAGCAGCAATCCAGAGCAGCAGAAAACTTCCCTAGACCTGCACTAGAGACTGAACCTGGTATTAGTACAGATACTGTAGACTGACCCCAAGGACCACGAGTAGCCTGCGGACCTGTTCTAAAAACAGCACAACTCACCAGTGAGCAGCGTCTAAACATTTAATTTTATCCTGTTACTATTCTTCTTTAATCACATTTGCATTTATATTGATTTGAAAATAACAATATCTAAAAAAAAAAAAAAGCATGTAAAACACATTTATTATACTTGAAATTTAGATATGTTTAGGTAAACTCTGTTCTAGTGTATCAAACTGGTAGCCCTCCATATGGCTCAGTACCTGTGAAGTAGCTCTCAGTTTCAAATCATCAGTACATTTCCCCACACCTACCTTGATCTTGTCCTCATATAATCTTTCCTTCTGAACTAGATGGGCCTCCATTCTCTGGGCTGTGGCCTGCGTTTCCCTCAGGTTCTCTTCCAATTCCTACACACACACACACACACATACAGTCAGAAAGACACTCCCAGTAAGGCACAAAACTGTTGGAAAATGTCTGCAGCATCCTCCCATTAAGAAAGACAAGTAACTTAGAAAGATAAATAACTTTCAGAAAAAATTAGACAAAATATAAAAAAGGGAAAACAAAAACGTGCTTTAAAAAGGTGCGCATTGGTCGCCAAATGGTATCTGAGGCCGTTCATGCTGGAGCAAGTGTGGTCCCCAGTGAGAGGAATGTGCATGTGTGTGTATGGCAGCAGACGGGACATCCTGTTAGAGAGGGATGAGCGCCTATGAGCGGATGTGAATGTGTGTGCTCTTTTTCAAAGTGGTAATCTGTAAAGCGAGAGGGAACACATAGGGAGTGGGGTAATAAAGAGATTAAAAGAAAAAGAGCAAGCGAGCGAGCGAGAGAGCGAGAGCGAGAGAGAGAGAGCAAGAGAGCGAGAGAGAGAGAGAAAGATTGAGATTACAGTGTGCGTGTCTGGGGGGGATGAAAATAAGAGGAAATGATTTAGACTTGGAAAGAGGGGCCTAAGAGGATGGAATGAGAAGAAAATGAGATAAGTTGAGGGTAGAATGGAGGAAAGTCTGAGAGAGAGAGAGAAAGAAAGGAAGGAAAGAAAGAAAGAAAAAACATGGGGCTTACTAGGATTTTCTCAGCCATCTGCTGAATCTGCTGGGATTTGGTTTGTATGTCATCTTTCAGTTTATTCTCCCTGCGCTCCACCATCTCCAGTCTTTTCACCTGATTCTCCAGAGTCTTTCTGCCCTCCTGCGCGCACACACATTTTCAGTTTTATATTACACATTTATACATATACAATTTATTACAGTGCATAAACAGCACTAGGACAGTCAAAGTTTATTATATTAGCAATATATGCACAGTTAACATTTAAGTTCATGTGAAATTTGTAACAATAAAAAAGTCCTGCTGGTGTGGGTGCCCTCCTTCAAAAGTAAGTTGAAGGCTAATAGCTCCACCTAGTGGAATGTTTGAACTGCTGAAAACATATATTGATATACAGAATCCATGTTTCTAACTAAAACTGCAAAGTAATCATGTAGCCAATTCACTATTAATAAAAAAAATGTTAATTTAAAAATCTAGTGACCACGGCAGTCTTAAACTGTACAAAAGCTTAAAGTTCAATTTTATTAATTAAAATATGGATATGTTCAAACACATAAAACATACAAAACAGTTATGTAACTAGTTGTGTGCCATCACTCAATTTATTAGACCTCAATGATACTGATACCTCCATTATAATTATTTCACTAGTCCCTGAATACATGAGTTGATGCTCCAGCTCTGACTTTTTATCTGCGATTAGCTTCAGACCACAGGAACACTGTTGTCTGGACATTTCTGACCGGCAGGCTGTTCGCAACTCAGCAGTGACATAGAGGTGTGTGAAAAGCCACAGCAATGCCACTGAGCCAGGTAGACTTGTACCAGTAACACACAACATAATGCCACTACTACACTGCTGCACTGAGAGTGGTCCAGCGCTAAAGCAAAATTTTATAAATAGTCAGCAATTACACGTTGATGGACTAGGCAGAGAGGGCTAATAAATTGTGCAGCAATAGAGGGCTACAATCAGCAGTGATAGTTTCAGAGCACACCAACATAGTGGGTGCTTCTGACCCACTATATAGTTACGGTCACGTAACAACATAGTGTAAATAAGAAAAAAGAAAAAACTTGGAGCACATACATACAAAATAAGGTGTGTAGTGTTTAAACAGAAGCCGTTTAAATTAATGTTGTTGCGGCTATAGGTTTATGTGGGCAGTGCCGTCTTGTACCTCAGTCTCACGCAGGCGTCTGCGTAAGGTGTCGCTAGGGTCAGATTTACTACGGAGCCGCTCCAGCTCGCGCTCCAGCCTCTCTTTGGCCTGACGGATGTTCTGCAGCAACTCTGTGGCCTCAGTGCTGGCCTTCACTGCCTGTGGAGGTTTAATGAATGGCATGCATGCCATCAGTTTAATGAATATCACAAATAGCACATAATCACAGCATGTCAATGACACAGCTATGTAACACAGTAAGATATGAACCACACACACACCCGGTAGCGTCCCGTTGTGGTTCATAAAAAAAAAAATGCTAATAATTGATAATTATAATTGGTTGATTAAACGATTGTATTCTTTTCATTTTGAATATATACAACAATACTGATTGTAATTATTGCTTTTCTGAACTTTTTTAAAAAGCCTGTATAAGTAACAAATTTGTCAGGCCTAAAACCCACACAGTTTAGCACGTTTGGGCCTGAATACCCACTCCCTGTCGTTACCAAAACTGATGTACTTGTTTAGACTGATGAATACTACCTTAGACAGCTTATCCTGCAGCTCCTGGATCTTCAGCTGCTGCTCTGCATTGGTCTGAAATACATAGGGCCTCAAAACATCAGTCAAGGGCATTTGCAAATCATTTCACACTCTGAAACCAACACTGAAGGGCACTGCAAATGGATGTTATTTACGATTTGAGGGCATGAGCAAATAAAATGCTGAAGCATGAAAATAAAAATGCTGACAAAGGCCGAAATCAGAAGACTTTCTCGGAGAAAAGGGTGATAACAGATCAGCAATCAATGGTAAAAATATGCAGTAATTAATAAGTATAATTTCGAAATGGCAATGCTTTTACAGCCATAAGACAAATGTCAGGAAGTCAGAGTTGATAGTAAATTCAAACTTCATGATCATTGATGAGGGGCCTTTAATGAAGATGGTTTGCAAAAAACCATAACCTATTGACTTTGGTATACTGAGGTGCAGACTTTGAAAAAATAAGTCAAAATACCAAAATAGAGCAGTTGAGGTTATGAGATCATTTGTAATTGGCAAGTAGTTCTGTTAAATTACTTTACACCTGTTTATTTATATGCAGGACTAAATAATAGTTATAGGAATATTTGCTATTTGATTTTTAAGTCTTACATGAGTCTTTGAGGGCCAGTCTGGTGAAAATTGTGTACGCCTCATCTGAATCCACATAACTGATTTAAACTATCACTTTAAGTAAAAAAAGTCAGAAAACGGTCAATCATTAACCAATAAGTAGCCCCTATGATGGGCAGTTTTAATAATTATTCATTTACAGATGCCACATATTATTTCAAGAAGTGATTAAAATCCTAAGACTAGCTTAAAAGGTAATTATTTTCAACTGACAAATAATAAAAATGTGTCACCCAGGGGCCAATTATTTGGGGTGGGTGCTGATGGTGTTCAGTTTTTGATAAAATTTGAGCAGAGGAATCAGCAGCATCCAGAATTTGTAGGAGATTTGAGGTATAGTTCCCTTTCAAGCCAAGCAAGCTCATCAGCCTGTGCCTGAATAGCAGAAGGGAGTTCTACTTATTGACCAAGTGTCATGTCTTCAGTGCTGTGGCTCCTAATAATCTTAGGGAAAGGACCATCAGCATATTGATTCATGTACCTGTAATTTTGTTATGTCAGTGCTGTCACTTACGTAACTTTTTATCAATGAAAAGCACTTGAGACAAACCCCCTGCACTGTGGATTGTGTGGTAATGACTGACTATCATCACATTAGTGTAGCAGCTTCATGAAGAGTGTGGCTATTAACATGAAACACCAACTTGAACTGAAAGTGATCTCACTGTACCAAAAAAAAGCCAAGAGTGTGAGAGTAGTAAGTGATGAGTGAGCAATCTAGGGTGATTATCGCCTACACATACTCATTCTCTCTCTCTCTCACACACACACCTACATTCTCTGTTTTAGCTTGAGTGAAAGGCCAAAGCACAGCTTGTTTTTATATTTGTGGTAATGGGCCAACTCTGTCAAATAAGTCCAGAAATGAGTATTTTTGAAGATGAGCATTTGAGATGTTAACTAGAATGATGTAGTTAGAATATGAGGACACTAAAGACTCAGAAATGATCAAATACACCGGCTCAATAGAGGGCCATTATGGCGGGAACCCACACTGGCTCTCCAGAGAAGAGATGTCTGAATGTTGGAAAAGTGATTCATTGAAACAGTCAAAAACAGAATTGTGTGGCGACCAGTGGAAGCTCTTACCCTCTCCAGCTTCGTGAGCAACTCCTCCGCCTCAGACTTGCCCTGCTCCTTTGCCTGTTGACACACACACACACACACACTTCAGATTAGAGAACATCACTATGCTTGTACACTTTTATCTCATTTTGTAACTTAAAGGTTTCCATGTATTTGCTTACTCTAAACGATTAATTTACTCACTTACTTATGCATTCATTAGTTTACTAACACTTTTACTTGCTCATTTCCACTCATTCATGTACTGATGAATACACTCAATTTCCTCACCCTCATTCATTTACTCACGCACTCATTTGTTTATTTATTAATTTATTATACATTTTCAGACACATCAGTTCTCCCATTTCCTTTTTCATGGAAGGACCCACCAGTCTGCTCCCTCCTGGCTCTTTCACCTTTGCTTTTCTCTTCCTGGCTCTTTTCAGGCTGATCTTGCATAAGAGGCATTTCGCTGAGTCACCATCCGTATTCCACCTTAGTGGCTCAGCTGTAACACATTCGCCCCATTCCCCAGCGCAGCGGGATCGAGCCTAGCTTGTGGTGAAGCTTTTTCTACCTTCTGTTTGCAATTCAAACCCATTTGTGACGATGTATTTATTTTGTCCTCCAAGTCTCTGCACTTGGATCCTTTCCTAAAATCACTATCAGTGAGGTGCCCTCACCCTGCTGCAGTTACAGTTTACTCATATATTCACTTTCTTACTGATTTATTCATTCACTCATTTATAGGTTTACTCACACTTATTTACTTACTCATCCGTTCATTTATTTCCTCATTTACACATTCACTCATTCAATTATACACTCACTAACTCTCTCACTCACCTTTTGGATTCGCTGCTGGTAGTCTATAGCTTTCCTCTTGAGCTCCTCGCTAGTCTGCCGTGATTCACGGAGCTCCGACTCATAGAGGTCACTTCGACGGCGGGCAGCTGACAGGTCCTCCTCGAGCTGCCTGATGGTCACCTGCATTTCCTCCAGCTGAGCATGGTACTCCTGAGTACAACAGGGACATCACTATTACTCAGAATGCAACATAAACAGACAGGAGCCTATCTGACACATCACAGGGAAGGCAGGGAAAAGTGTTCAATTCACCTTCATGGGAAAAAAAAAATCCCTTACATTTAATTTAATCAATGTCTATTCAATTACTATACAAGGTTAAACTGATAATTGCCTGCTATATGAGAGATGTCCTCGCAATAAGACATGTAAGACACGGAAGCCTCAGTGTAATCACAAAAGCCTCTTAATATTAACTGATTTCTCAATGCGCTTCTTTTTGGGAACGCTTCTTCATTAAGAGACATCCGGAGAAAGGGAGTCGTCAAAGGAGAGGTTATGATGAGCTTCAGGAGGTCAAAATTAATCGTTCCACTCCTTAAGCAATAATGGGAGAGCATCTGATGATGTGAAATTGCCTGCTGATAGGGACCAGGCGGGTTAATGAGAGTAAGAGTGAGTCAGGTGCACTGCAGTGAGCAATCAACAGTGACTAATCAAATTTTTTTTAGATGCGGTGTGGATTATGAGCCCTTGTGGATGCAGATTGAGGATGGATTTAAGTAAATGGATCGCTGGGATAAAATGCCATGGACTAGTTCAATTTACTATTTAAGCACATACTTTGGCCATTACAGATCCAGGAGTTGGCCTTTGATTTAATAATGGATTTTGAGTAACAAGTTGTTCTTTAGAATCCCAGAAGGGGTATGACTTGTGGGGTTCTCTGGTCAGAGCAATGGTGAGCACCTATACTAGATAAGACACCCTGCCAGTTGTTCCAGAAAAGTTTGAGGAACATGACAAAGAGTAGCACTGGCCTCCAAATTCCTCACATCTCAATCTAAATGAGCATTTATGAGATGTGCTGGAACAATACATCCCATCAATCTGTCACATTTCTGTTCATTTTTATAAACTGCAGGGGGTTAACCACATAAACAAGTACAATTGAGTTAACACACACACATTTATGATGGTTTAGGTATTCGGCTTACACAATCACTTGCTAGCCACATTCGTTTTGGAGCTCCAGCGCAGCATATTACTGCTGCATACACTGATAATACATGTGAAATGACAGGTTGCGCTAATTTAGTCTTAAAAGAAAATTTTGAGTGAATAATAGGCAAAGCTTTAAAGAGAGCCAGTAGAGGTCACAATTTGAAAATGCAGACAGATGCAGACACTGCACACAGCAGCAAGTCAACTCAGCTGAATTCACACTCCTGCAGGGCCGTTCATCTCCATCTATTCAGTCAGATCATTCTCACCGCCCATCATTTATCATTACCCTCTCTATTAAAATTTTAATTACTGACGTGGTTCCGTGTGACTGCAAATATGACGCCCAGGTCTCAAAGTGAGAGGAGAGGAGGGGAAAAGAGGGAGAAAGAGAAATAGAGAGAGAGAGAGAGGGAACGTGAGAGACAGAGAGAGACATTGATACAGACTTTAGGGAGTGCAAGAAGTAATGGCACAACGTTTTCTTCATGGCTGCTGCTGTCAAAACGCTCTTTTTATTAAAGTTGAGCTCTTCTGAGTCAACAGCCAGCATGAAACACGCGGGGATTAAAATGTCAGGATTGATCTTCGAGGTGGCAGGAAAACATTTCCATACATTCTGGGGTAAGAAAAGTGTGTGAATTTGTATTCTCCTGGCCCTACCTGCAAATGTCAGCAGATTCCGCTTGATTATGGCTTCATTTGGACCCTTAAATGAACTCCTAAGGGTTTGGAGTCATTTGTCATATTAATTATTGTTCTTTTATGATAAACAATAGACTTTTAAAAATTATTAGCAGTTGTAACTAATGTTTATAACTAATGTTTGGAAACAAAATTAATAAAATATTTGATTAACCTAGTGTAAACGACAATGTTCACATTATTTAATGTATTGTAAAATTATGTACATCTGTCAAACTGTATTGTTCAGCATGGAGTAATTTTTCTGGGCAGCAAGTATTTACTTGCTTAGAGTAATGCTTTACAACTTTACAACAGAGATAAACATAGTTGCAATGCCAAAATATTTAGGTTGTTAATAGCATGATGGATTTTGACTTTTAGTAAAGTAACAAATCATAAGACAACATGTTTGGGGGGGGATGGAGAGAATAAAGAAAAAAAAAGAAAAAGTATGCCCTTGCCATTTAACTAGGTTATGTTTTTTGACAGCTATGATCTGCAGGCTTTCATCAATTCTGCCATGTTTCTTTATACCACTTCCTTCCAGCACATGTGATTTGGTGATGAGCAGTGCCATCAGGGTGCTGGCCTTTCCCTTAGCTTATGTGGTTGGGTAATCGGCATCATTCTTTTGTCATGCCCTTATCATCACTAGCTAGTAGACAGTGAAACTGCTCTGAGCATCCTGGCTGCAAACAAAATGTGTTGTTGGTTTTGCAGTCCTGTGCTGTGTGATTTGAACCTACAATGTCAGAAAAACGTGATTCATAAAATAGGATTGAGAGAGAGAGAGCGAGAGAGAGAGAGAGAGAGAGAGAGAGAGAGAGAGAGAAAGAGAGAGAGAGAGAGAGAGAGAGAGAGAGAGAGAGA
>JBBPCX010000088.1:10867718-10901141 GCA_037974365.1 Hydrocynus forskahlii | reverse complement strand
TCTATCTATACCATGTTTTCAATGAATTGACTTCATGATTAGTTTGTACTTTGAATGGTAAACAGAGAACTGGCCTATCGACTACATCTGGGATACGTGGAAAATTGTGGATTGTTTGATTTTTCACCGACCAGACGTTTTTATTTTCTGACTATACAAATCAAAAGGATATCTTGTTAGGATAGCTGACTGACAGATGCTGCTTTTGCCTAGCAACAGGGAGACACATAACCAGAAGCACAGCCAAACCAACCATGTGGACACTCAATTTTAGAACGAATTAAAATCATAATAAGACTGAAAAAAGCTTGCATTTATTTTTGGAAATTCAAACACTGAAACATTTGGCATGACAGTTTTAATATGGTCACAATGCAAACCCAACCTGGTTGTGGACGTTTCAGCTCTTCAACATCTGGATAATTAAACAGCTACTAACTGGAGAGGCCATCCAGGTCTCCTAATGCATGCCATCAAGCCCTATAAAGTGCTCCAGAACAGAACAGCACAACTTGCCTTCAACCGTTCGAGGTTTATCCAAGACTGCTTTCAATCCTGGCTCCCAGGTTTTCAGCTGAATTTCCCTTCTGTGTTCAAAAAGCTGAGTGCTTTATAGTCTTCAAACTTTGACTAATGTAAATGTATGCAGTTTTGACATCATGCAACAATCATTTAAAACAAACTTTCTGAAAACTGTATGGGCTGAAGACCCACATCAAACTCTTACCAATAAAAAATGTGTCTTTCTATGAAATGGACCTTTTTGATTCTTTGGAGCTGCAATAACAGCACGGGTCATATCCTAGCTCATGTTTGAACCATGTGCTAATACAGTCAATTATTTTTGTCACTAGTTAAATTCAAGTGCGCCCAGAAACAGAAAACTGACAAACAGCAGCGTCCACTGGCTTTTCAGGAAACTTGGAGGAGCTACTGTGGGAATACCTCCTCCAGTCATGTTTACAACAGAAGTCAGAATCAAATTTTTAAAAAATCACAATGTTTGGATCGCTGAATAATTCCCTAAAGAATCAGAAAAAAAATCTAATTGTGGCAAGGTCAGAAATGTATGCCCCTGGCATGCGCGCGCGCACACACACACACATCAGAAAATACATCTGATCTGAGTGATCTAGTCTATTCTGAGAGACTGCATGGCAGCTGCTTGCTTCATCCTGACTGCAATTGGATGCGATATGGCTGATTCAGTGTGGTGTGATGGCACTGATTACACATATGAGACAAATACATTCACACAGAGCATCAGCCTTCAGCCCAGGCTTTTCAGCCAGACTGAGAGTGAAGCAGGACACGCACACCCACAGAAACACACACCCACACAACATCAGAGTTAAACATCCTGAGGCTAGATTTCAACCACAAAGCCATGCAGAGGTACCAGGTCTTCAGAATGGCCATTCTGCATTGCTATAGCACAGTCAAAGAAAACCTGTGTGTGTGTCCTGCACCCCTCTCACCCAGCCAGCTTATGTATGAGAGCTTAGAGGCGCGCACACACACACACACACACAACACACACACACAACACACACACACAACACACACACACAACACACACACACAACACACACAGAATGGGAGGCAAAGCTGGCAGAGCATAAACGGCAACCGCAGCATTCTAGTCCATGTTACCTAGCAACAAGGTAGAAAGGGTCTTTGGAGCCCAATGCTCAAGCAAAGACATTTTTTGTGCATGCGCGTGTGCATGTGTGACACGAGTGTGTGAGCTTCAGCTTGGGGAGAGGGTGATATGAAGGGGGAGTTTGGGGCTGGAATGAGGAAATCATTCCTTTGCTGTTAGCCCTGTCCTTGTTTACTCTCAGGAGAATCCCGCAGCCTTTCAAATCTCACTAAACCCACTGATAATGAGCAGGGGCTCATAAACATAGCTTCACTGTTTGCGTGTGTCCCAAACCACCTGAAATAGGTGTGGGGGGGATTGCACAACAGACGCAAACAAAAAATATGCAAAGCTAATACATATCAGTCTCGGGGGGATTTCACCAGTTCTAGCTCCACACGTAAAACCACAATCCTTTAATTATGTAATACGACAGCTGGGATGCTAAAAAACACTGCAATTTTTATCTATCAAACCAACTGTGACTTGGTGCAGTCATTATGCTTTTTGGAACACATTTTTGGGCAAAATCAGCCAATTTAAAAATAAATAGTGTTTTTGTGATGTCATGAAATGGACCTCCAATTACACCACCTTTTCACATTGAAGTTATAAGGAGTGTTTCAGCCCAAACTGCTTTTTGAACAAGGCACCATGCAGAGGATTCAGAATAGATGTCATTTGTTTATATGACTATAACGAAACAGACAGCTTCATTCTAAGGAAAAAGAGGTAAGAAAAATAATGAATTGTGGCTGGTTTTCAGTACATAAAACCACACAAAGGTTACACAAGAATAAAATACAAGAATCTAAATAAAATACAAAACTGTAGATCCATTTTTTTAATCCAGTTCTGATTACTGCTGGTCCAGGGGCATAAGGAAGTTTAGGCCATTGTTTTAACAGCCCTGAATCTTTTCCTGGGATTACAAAATACCAACATGGATTCATAAATTATATAATTATTTTGTCTTACAATGACCTGTATGTACCTCTCTTCTATAGCAGTCTTTAAAAATATAAAAAGACTAAAAATAGTCTTTTTTTGGTTCAAATATTAAGAACACTGTAAGGTTTTCTTTGGTGTCATTTTAAGAGAAAGAATGTAACAAAACAGTCCAATCAAAACAAGCTGTTGTGTTTGTAACACATTTGTTTGGCAAATAATATAAGTACTCAAGAAGAATGAATACATTAACCTTACTAATGCAAATTTAAATATCATCTTATCACAGTTCTGCTGTGGGATATCTGGAAAACATGATCAGTATTGCCCAGATTCCTATTCATAAAAATAATAATGACTACACCATTATACCATACTGACAGTTGGTCAAAGATTTACCCAAAATGACAATCATTAGTGTTTAACATTAGATGTTAATAGAAAAATTATTGATGTCTGGACTATTTAAAAAACTGAAGTGGTACAGCAAGAGTTGGGGGACATATGGTTTCTTTGTAACACCATGATAAAAGATACTGCTTGTCGCACAGACAAGCCAAAACTTGAGGATAATAAGAGGTAAAAGCAGGCGTTCAATTAGTTGAGGAATTAAATAATAGCCTTGAGATTCATTATATGCAAAAATAAGTTGCAGCTAGGGCTGAATGATATGGACAGAATATTAGTACTGAGATTTTACTGCCACATACTGCGATTGTGATGCCTTTCAATATATTAATATATTATTTCTGTAATTAAAAAAAGGAAATATTGTCAGAGTTTCAAAATGTACACCCATTCTCCCATCCACTGGAAACTAAACAGCCCATTTTCTAATTTTGTGGTGTCACAACCCAACACATCTATATATATTTCCTTAGTCAGCCTAGGGCAGTTTAGTCATGCCCATTCATGCTGCAGTTCCAAGGAGAGTTTTAGCCCCTTATTGCTGGAACTCAGGGTAGACAATCAGAAATAAGATCATTTACATCTGGCAGTCCCTAAGGCACAGCAACAAAAAAGCCTGTTTAATTCTAAAAGAAAAACAGAGGTTGGAAGATGGTCATGTAAGAATGAATAATGATGAATTAGGAATTACATTTCTGGTTCACAAACCCACAAAAACAGCCTGGGAAAGTAAAATAGAAGGAAAATGTAGAATATGGGCCTATCAGGTGTCATTAATAAAGAAAGATTGGCTTAAAAAATAATTTGACTTTTGTTGGATTATATGAACACCCAGTAATACTCAAATGGAGCGGCACTTGGTCGCCCTGTGAAATAGCATTATGATTGGTCAGAGAGCCAAACTGCGATAACGATTAATAAACGAAATATTATGTAGCCCTAGTTGCAGCTTTATGCACTGCCACACAGGAGATCCCATAAACAGCCAGTCTCTTCCACCCACAGATCTATTACTCTTGTTAGCTACCGCAAGCCCATTAACCTCTGTGGAGTGGTGCAGTATCCCTAAGGACCAGTATGGAAAAGAGTACGAGCTAGATTTCAACATTCCTGCAGGCAAACATGATCTGCATGAACCTGTAGATTTCATCCAGTTATGTGTGGACAAACCATTCATTACTTTTAAACAAATATAATCTGGTGTACGCTTAGAGCAAAGCTGTGCGGTCTCTTAGATCAAAGTCTCTTGTGCTGAGGGAGCCTGGGAAGATCTGAAAGCAAATCAAAGTGTCAGTATTTCAAAGATGAGGTCTGAGCAACGATGGCTAGGGCACCCTCTGCTGGTCCTATGGATTATGACAAGAATAGAGTAACTAAGGCTAACTGCAGAGACCAATTTCTTTTGTTAATGTTTTGTATTTTTTTCCTCCTGGCACCTGTAGTTTGGGCAGAACTACAAGAACAGAAGCAAAAAAAACTATTATGTTCTGACGTGGCTCTTTTATCTTTCTCCCATTCACATTCTCCTAGAATATGTTTAGTCTCTCTTTCCATTTCTCGGAAGTGAATTAAAAGCTTTTATTCGCTCCCTCTCTGGGTCGGTATGACCTAAACTAAGTGAGCCATGCAGGCAGAGAACTGCAGCACTGTAGCTTCAGATCCAGTGTCCATTAAAGGCCCCCACTGAAGAAAATCCATGACGTCTCTACATTATAACACTGATCACAAAAATGCTCACTCATTCCATAAAGACAGGTCTGCAAGCTCTACAGATGTGTGTCTGGAAAGAATACAATCTCAAGAAGAACTCCAGGGCAACGAAAGAACAGTTAATTATACAGTGCATTATACATCTGAATTGGGTGCTTCACAAGCTGTATTTTCTACATTTTGTTTAATTATTTGACAGTGCTGAGGATAGAATATGGACAAGCCAAAGACCAGCTCATGTGATTCAACTTAGGATGAAGTTGCGACACTCACCAGGTAAATGTTATCCTGGTCCTGAAAGGCATGCTGTAGCTGTGGAATCCATGGGCTGCAGCCGAGAGCTAGGATGCCACGTTCCTCCTCATAGAATGCCACCTAGAGGACAGGCAAATACTATTAAAAAAAATACTTTTTGTACCCTTTCCACCACATGACGAGATAGAGACAGAGAGTCAACAAAAGGTCAACAAAACAAATAAATTTGTTTTTAAAGTGACTCACATTGTCCTGAGTGCGCAGCCAGTTTTTGTCCATGACCTTCATGGCATATATATCCCCCGTGGCCTTCTCCTTTACTACCTGCACCTCGGCAAAGCGACCACGGCCCACCACTCCCCTGACCTGGAAATCACTCTTACCTGGCTGCAGCTGTTGGAGCTCAGCCATCACATCAGAGACTGACACACACAAAAGACAAGGAAAACATGAACATCCATACCCACCATCATTACTAACAGGGGTAGCAAAACAAACATGCATGCATGTTTTATAAACTTGTTAAACTTAGGTTTATAAACATACATTTTACATATGACAACACTCACCTTGGAGCAGCAGTGCAATTTGAATTTCTCACCAGAACAATTGTCAGAAAGTATTCAGACTCCCATTTTTAGTAGTGAATTCAACTACTTTAAGGTGTTCCTTTTGCTGACACAGGCACAATTGTGCACACAGCTTATATTATCTCCACAGAAAAGCTCAGAAAATACAATGAGGCGGTCTGGAGTAGCCACACATGAGCCTACTATACCCATGCCTCTAATGATGGATGAATACGATCAAATCCCTACAGCAATGTTCCAACATCTAGCACTAAGCATACTGATGAATAGAGTTTGTTATTGCAACCTAATGTCTTGACAGTACTCCTGATTTAGGAAGAAAGATGAGCATATCTCAACAAACTTTAGACATGGTACTGAAGCAAGAACTTACATTTGCGGACAAAGTTGGCCACATGTTTGATCTTCATGAGCTCTGGAGAGCTGCACTCCTGATAGAGTACCAGCAGAGCATCCAGTAGACTCTCTCTTGTCAACCCATTTCCTCCAGTACTGCCACTGGTCTTCCCCTAAACAACAATTAAACACAATATCAGATAAAGAAAAGTGCCAGATTCTTTATAAACAGGCATCTGAAATGAAAACAGCTACAATCAGCACTGATTTCCAAAACAGGTCTGAACTGCTTACTTGTAAGAGCTGGTTAAGACGAGAGCAGCGGCTTGTGATGGGATCCACCGAGGCCAAGTCTTTAACGCTGCCATGTCCTCCATACTTGAACTTCAACATTTCTAGAGGGAATACACTTTCACAGTTTATTCAGATATATATCTTATTTAAATGTAATTTTTTATTTAAATTCTACGGTTAAATTTTCATTTTAATCCTTACAGTTGGGCATCACACAGCAATAAGCATTTCACTGCACGCTGTACTATGTATGATCGTGTATGTGACAAATAAAATTTGAATTTGATGTGATTTGACACACTGCGATAGTGTTTCAGTTTATTTTATAGATTTGATTTTAATTTTTTTAATCTATTTCTTTCTCTCATGGTATCCAGGATCTGACAATTTCTTGCAATGTATAGGTACTCCAAACTGCTTTGAAAGTACAATCTATCTTCTTTTTTTTATTTCCATTCTTAGTATGTGGCTTCCATCTGGTTAAGATTTATAGCGCAGTGTAAGTTCCCACTGGTGCCACTTTGATGAAGAAAATAAACATAACAGTCCAATCAAAACAAGCAATGTCAGGTTTATAAGAAGAATTAACTTTAATTATGCTACCAAACATCACATGATACCATGAAAAATGTAGAAAATGTAATGACATTGATTTTTTTTAGCATTGCATAGCAACAATCCCGATTTACAACAAGAATCATTCCAGGTTTATATTAAATGGTGAAAAGCAGAACAGCTAATCTACCAGCAGAGTGGGTGGTGGTCTAGTGGTTAGAGTTGCCCCTGTGATCAGAATCCCAGGACAGCTAGTGGCACCACTGAGGTACCCTTGAGTAAGGTACACTCCCCATACTGCTCCCCATGTGCTGATTCACTAGCTGGCCACTACTCCACTTGGTGAATGGCTTAAATACAGAGAAAGAATTTCACACTGTTCACACAGTGTGCTGTGGTGTGTTCATGTGTTGATTATAAGGATCCACTTTACTTTACAGATTGTCAGCCATATAAGGACAGGGTGTTTCTATAAATGGGCTGGGTGATAACTGTAAGCAAGCACAGCCAGTGACCAACCAAGTGGCTGTGTCCCAAACAACACACTTCATTATCGAATGCCCTTCTAATGGTGGTGTACTATTTTTGCCTGCTCTATTTAAGTTGGTAGTATGCAGTCTGAGACACAGCCGGTGACTCCCCGTTAAGTTCAAAACATAAACAAATGCTGAAAATGACAATAGAGAGCATACTGTGTATCCAATTTTGTAAACATAAAAAAACAGAGCTCAGATTACACTATATGGACAAAAGTATTGGGACGCCTGACCATTTCACCAACAGGGACCTCATTCAAATACACAGACTTTATTATTGAGCTGGTCCCTCCTTTACAGCTGCAACAGCTTCAGGAAGGCTTTCCATAAGATCTTGGAGTGTTTCTGTGGGAATTTGTGCTCATTCATTCTGAGCATGGCTCTGAGCATTTATGAGCTGAGGCACTGAAACTGAACGAGAAGACCTGACTCGCAATCTCCATTCCAGTTCATCCCAAACGTGTTGGATGGGGTTGAGGTCAGAGCTCTGTGCGGGCCAGTCAAGTTCTTCCACATTCATCCAATCATGTCTTTATGGACAGTCATGCTGGAATAGAAAATGGTCTTCTCCAAACGGTGTCCACAAAGATGGAAGAAGCAAGGAGCCTAGTACAAAGCCTGAAAAACAGGTGTGTCCCAATACTTTTGTTCATATTGTGTATCTGTGTTAAAACATGGGGAGCCATTAGCACCTCACCTAACGACACAGACCCAGCAAGTTAAATCTCATTTCTAGAACCACAACAATATATGAATATTTTATGAAAACACTAAAACATGAAACATTAACCAAAATGTTTTATAAACAGTTTTACTGTTAGAAATGCGAGGTTAAACCAGAGCAGCTAAAATGTCGACATTAGTGACCGTTAGGCTAATTAGACATTTTAACCCTTCCGCTGGTCAAAAATGTCACACACACAGGTATTTATGTAATAAAATTTTGCTTACCGAATGTCCACAATAGTGTTTTTAATTAAACCGAGGAAATGGCTCGCCTGTATAAAAATATTTCACCGTGTTTACAAAAACATCGCTGCCAAGGAAAGTGTCGTTGCTTCCTGACAACTTTCAAATTTGCCGCGGTCTCTCTGACAGTTGATTGGCTCCATGGGCATATTACGTAATGACGCAATGACGTCCAGTACCTCATAAAACCTCATAGTCGGCTGAATATGTATAAAAAAAATCTGCCCCCCACTAAAAGTTTACACTGTAAACTAAAGTTTTTGATCTCAGAAATGTGATTTAATAAAATAAAAATAATTCTGGCATAAAATAAAATACAGTAAATTCTGGCATTCTGGAATTCTACTTATTGATATACACGATGTGGACAAAAGTATTGGGACAAACCTGGTATTTAGGGTTTGGGTTAGACTCCTTATTTCCAGTGAAGGGCTTAATCTTAATGTTTCAGCATACAAAGACATTTTAGACAACGCCATGCAGTTTGGGGAAGAACCTTTTCTATTCCAGCATGACTGTGCCCCACTACACAAACCAAGGTCCATAAACACTTGGTTGGATGAGTTTGGTGTGGAAGAACTTGACTGGCCCTGACAGAGCCCTGATCTCAACCCCATCCAGCACCTTTGGGATGAACTGGAATGGAGATTGCAAGTCAGGCCTTCTCATCCAACATCAGTGCCTGACCTCAAAAAAGCTCTATAGAATGAATGGGCACAAATTCCCACAGAAACTCCAAAATCTTGTGGAAAGCTTTCGAAAGAGTGGAAGCTGTTATATCTCCAAAGGAGGGACAAACGCAGTTGTTGTTTTTTTTGTATGTTTTTTTTAATTAAAGTCTGTCTATGTATTTGAATCAAATGTGATCAAACTCCCTGTTGGTGCAATGGTCAGGAGTCCCAATACTTTTGTCAATATAGTGTAGTTCAGATGAATGGAACCTAGCTGCTACTGTTAATGTGCAAATTCAGTTTTTACATGTATGAATAAAGTTCTCTTTTTATTCTGCAAACTGAATAAACATATTCTTTTAAGTTTAATATATATGAATAAAAACAGTTACATTAATTTAAATCAGATGGAAGGGCTATTAATTATTACTAGCAAGATTCGTACATAAAAAAGTAAAAATGTATGTTACAATTTGATTTTAACATGTCAGATTACTTGTACTACTACTAATGACATGTTACTTATTCAACTGGGATTCCTGCTTTCAAGAAACCTTTGGATCATAAAACGACCTGCTAAATTTCTTAGAATGATAACTGTTTTCAGAAACTATTGTCATTATCATTCAATCAACAGAAATGTTTTTTGTGGTAGTTTAACATCTCCTTATTATGAGATTACTGTCCTTAGTAGGTTTAACACTGCATGATGTATAAATTATCAGGAAAAAGTGCAGCAAAACATCTACTGTGTCTGTGGTGGGTAATGGTATAGCTGAGGTGAGAGATGAACTGTGAGAGCGCGGCTGCATACTTTCTATGTAAAGAGTGTTTGTACAATAAACAATTGCCTGAAATCTTTGAAAGGAGCTAATCAGATGGTGGTCTGGTGGTTAGGGAGTTGCCCCTGTGAACAGAAGGTTGTGGGTTTGAATCCCAGAACTGCTAGTGGCAACACTGAGGTACCGATACCCTTGAGCAAGGTACCATCCCCACACACTGCTCCCTGGGTGCTGCATCACTGGCTGCCTGCTGCTTCACCTGATGAATGGGTTAAATACAGAGAAGGAATTCCACACTGTTCACACTGTGTGCTGTGGTGTGGTGTGTTCACGTGCCACTTTACTTTACTTTAATCTCTGAACACGCTAGTTTGAAAGATTCCATGTTCTACATTTGGATTATGATGTTCATTTGTGTTCATTTTCAACCTCTCTTCATATGTTTAAATTATATCCTTATTTTTGCCTTTACATGTGTGTCTGATGTATTTAAATGACGATGACTGTCTGGCTGTCCTGTTTTCTAAAAACAACATAGGCATGAATGGGCAGAGCTAAATAGCCATAAGCTGAACAGACAGGTATGTCTACAGTATATGCACTACTTTTTGTGACAATTCACTAACAATTTGCCTTTTTTGTAGCTATTTGTCCATAAGAGTAAATGAAGAGTAAAGCTGACAAAAAAATATGTATAAATATACATATATATTCCATGATATAGACCATTTAAAGGAAAAACTATAATGTGCAAACATTATCTCCCATAAATACGGCATGACATTGCATCTAACTGCAACCATAAAATCTGTTCAAAGATGTATCTTTGTGTTTTATCTGAGAATTTAAATAGATTCATGAGAACTGTCAGCACAGAATCATTTTTCTTCAATCATTCAGATGAGCATGGGAAAATGGTGCCACATGGAAACCCATGGTGTTTTGTTTTGATACAGTTTATTAGCATGCATTTCACCCTTTTTCCTATTCTCATTTTTAAAAGCTTCTCTATTTGTCATGTTGAAGTAGTATTCCACTCCTTAAGTGTGACAATACAACATACATTATATAGACCAAAATACTGGGACGCCTGACAATCCACAAAATTGGAAGCATGGCGTTGTCCAAAATGTCTTGGTGTGCTGAAGATTGTCCTTCACTGGAAGTCTAGGGCTCTAGTCCAAACCCTGAAAAACAGGTGTGCCCCAATATTTTTGTCTATGTAGTGTGTTTACTCATCAAATCTTTGTACTTGATCAGTTCATACCAAGATGTAGAAGCATCAGGGTTCTGTCTGTGGCTTATAAAGATAAAGACCCAGCATCACAGCCCCTGCGAAGTCTTTTGCTGTATGACAGTGGCCTGCAGGTATCTGGTTTCCCTGGTGATGATGTGAACACCATAGCAACAGCACTGCAGAGTTATCTCAGAATCAGGTCTACTTGTTTAAGCTATGAGATTGGAATTGTGACAAAAATATCTGAACAGTCTGCCTATATTATAAGTGTGTTTTGACTCACCTTCTTTGGGGAATTAATTTTCTATAGTAATCAACTGCTGCGGTGGACTAGGTGAGTCCCTGCCTCACACCTGTTGGCCCCGGGATGGGCTCCAAGTACCCACGGCCCTAGTAAGGATTCAGCAGTTATAGAAAATGAATGAATGAATGAATGAATAGTAATCAACTGCATATTCAGATGTGGCCAAGTGATGCACTTGAGCCACAGGGCCAAAAGCATTTGGGCATACCTTCTAATTAGTGGAATTAGGCCATGATCATTGCTACATAAAGGTACAAGCCTAAGATCACCATGTGTAATACTGGAGTCTGTCGACTGGAGTAGTGTAAAACAGCTGGGAATGCATTATCTCGAATGATCAATCATTTTTCACTATCTAGCAACCTGATAGGCGGATCTGTGTTTGGCGGATGCTAGCTAAAGTTTGTCTGCCCTAATACACAGTGTCAACTTTAGAGTTTAGTTTGGCCTGGGCCCATAGTTCCACTGAAGGGAAATCTTGATGCTACAACAAACAATGACATTCTACAGAGTTGTGTGCTTTTAGCGTTCTGACAATAGTTTAGGAAAGGCCCTTTCCTGTTCCAGGACAATACCTCGTGCACAAAACACATACATTGTAGAGTTTGGTGTGACTATCCTGCACGGAGCCCTGACCTCAACTCCACTGAAAACCTTTGTGCTAAATTGGCACGCTGACTGCAAGTCAGGCCTTATGTGGTTGAATGGAAGTGAATCCTTGTTCCTATGTCCAGTAATAGGCCTTCAACTCTTCTAACAGCAAAAGGATAAATTCCCAAATTACCAAAGCTGTGCAAATGATCTACAAGCACATATGGACTGTACAGCTCTGAAAAAAATGAGACCACTGCAAAATGTTCAGTTTTTCAGGTTTTATCTTTTATAGGAGTAAGTATTGAACTGAACAGCTTTGCCTTAGTTTTTAAGAACTGCTGACAATATTTCTCCTAATTTCCAAATAGACCTATTGTTCTTTAAAGCATCATTTTAAAGGAAATGACAAAACATAAAAATAAGATAAATGATGCAGTGTTTACAGAACTTGAATAATTAAAAGAAAACCATCTCTTGTTCACTCAGACAAAATGGCAATAATTACCTTTGACGTGTTTTGCCATCCAACTGGTCACATTGTGAGAGGAGAGTGTTGATTACAGCAGTGTTTTATACTTTTCCTCATTAAATAAGATGTGATTCAGGTGATCACTGATCAGTACTTCATAAAGCAGAGTGAGGTGCTTGACAGACACTGGCATGGAATGGTTGTCAAACTCATAGAGATGCTGATTTAAAAATAAATTGCAGTGGTCTCTCAATTTTTTTCCCAGTGCTGTATGTTCATATACATTTGGTCATTTGATCCAGCTCAAATTTTCAGAACATTACTCTCAAAATGTGGAAATATACTTTGAT
This sequence comes from Hydrocynus forskahlii, assembly GCA_037974365.1. Classification (NCBI taxonomy): domain Eukaryota; kingdom Metazoa; phylum Chordata; class Actinopteri; order Characiformes; family Alestidae; genus Hydrocynus; species Hydrocynus forskahlii. The sequence goes on along the minus strand of JBBPCX010000088.1, from coordinate 10,888,491 downwards.
TGTATAAATAAGAACCTAATAAGGGCCTCTGTTGAATGGAATGTTACAACTATGTTTTATATGATTGTTGTCCCTTGTACACCTGCAGAAAACATAGTTTATTCTACATTTAAATAACAAATTCAAGGTAAAAATAGAGAAAATCAGATCACATGGGTCACTTCTTAATCCTAAAACTATATGCAACATCACTCTTGCTATTTACACAACTAGAAATTATATCTTAGTATGTGAAATGATCTTTAATCTATAATCCAACATAGCTACTATTTATCACAATATATTTTTAAGTGTATTCTTTAAGTGTTCTTTATTTCCAGAAGCTCTACTGCTGCCATGGAATTTCCTTTAGCAAATATACCCACTTGTGGGACTAATAAAGGTTTATCTTACACGCTTTAAGTCATCCAGAGGTATGTTTTATTTAAGTTACTGTCTCTTTCTTTTGGCAGAAAATTCTGATTGTTTTGTACTTCTATAAATGTACTAAGAATTTATCAACATAAAATGAAAAATAAAAGAAGAAAAGGCTAGAAATATGCGGAATAATCTCATAGTAGTCTTATGGCAAATATGAACAATATTAAACATACAGACTGCATATATTGCATATATAAGTACACATCATCTACAAAGAACATACTCCTTACATTTTATAGCACAGTGACTTTATTTTCTGAATAAAGAAAGAGAAAAATAAAAAAAATACCAAATATTTTTAAAATGTGTTCCCACAGAAACACTTCAAAATCTTGTGGAAAATCTTCAGAGTGGAAGCTGCAAAAGGGGGAACCAACTCCATATTAAAGTGAATTTGAATGCAATGTCAGTAAAGTCCCTGTTGGTGTGATAGTCAGGCATCCCAATACTTTTGTCCATGTAGTGTGTATATCATATATATATGGCTGAATCACTAGAGAAATGCAGCTTGATGGTGTAGTTGTGAAGCCTTGGTACACAATGATTCTAAGCAACAATAATGCAAGAGCCAAAGGCCAAATCGAGACACTAACAGCAACACTGTTGCAGCAGATGGAGCTGTCATGCTAACAGGAGTCCCTGTCCATGCGCCAGCACAAGGAACAAATGAGGACAGCTGGAACAAAGTGGTCTGATGAATAAATTAGTAAAAAGAATCAAGGGGGAATGACGATGTGGTAACAGACTAAAGGTAAACTGTATTTGTCACACCTAATCTCACCTGCTGTCTCTTGTAGCGTTTATTCTAGAAGCCAGTGGGGTCGGTACTCCAGCACCTGCCGACTGGCTTCTGTTATGAGAATTTCAGATAGTGTTTGGTTTTTCTTTGAGAACAGGCAATGGTGTATTCTGAGCCATAAAGCAATTTTTTCTTTAACTTAAAAGATCATGAAACCTAATAATGACCCACTCTGTGCCAACTAATAATCTTAAACTTGTAGTTCAACAGTAGGTGTGTTACACAGCTTTACCTAAAACAAATTAAAAAAGCAAATGATGTCCTCATGTCATTGTTGTGTATATTCCAGCGCATATTCCAGATACATCAGCTAGAGAGGGTGGTTTTCATTCAACTCTTCACATAAATACATACCAATTTTGTAGGACAGTAGCACCTCCCTGTTTTTGCTTCAAGGAGCAGTGTAGGAACCTTGAAAAACCAAATACAATTCATTACCTTAAAATGTTTTATTATTATCAGTTAGATTTATAACGAGGCAAACAATGAGTGGCAATTTATCAGCTTGATTTTTTTTCCAGTGTACACCAGATCAACACGTTTAACACATATATAAACACACAAACACATACCGGTGTCTACATATAGACATGCGTGTTTGTATATGTGTCATGTATGTGCATTACATACTGTAATACTGATATGCACACACACAAATTAGGGCTCCATTTCTGTTAAATAATGTCAGGCTCATTTCCTTTGTGGCAGTGGGAGTCTCAATTTTGTCATTTTGATCCGTTTTTACTTCTAATGGCTAGGCTATACAGATGTAAGACACACATGCGCACCTGCCAACTGGATTTGACCCACGCATTAAGGGCCCATACCCTATTTTTCTACTTTTTATTTTTTCCCCTCTTCCATGCCAGTTTCATTTGACATTTGTGTTAATTTATGCAATTAAAAGTCCATTTTATAACTCTCTTTACTTACATGTTTGTAAATTAGGACAGTCTGGGCTGAACACTTATTGTACGGCGCTCTGGATAAGAGCATCAGCTAAATCAGCTAAAAAAATTTCCTCACAAAAACAACGAATTTAAAAAAGGCTGTACATGGATTGGGGAGGCCTTAATGTTTGCATACATCGAGAAACACTTTTTCCATGACATGGGCCCAGTATAATGCATTTCGGTCATGCATGTGCTCTAGCTGCATGTGGCTATTACATCTGTGTGTGCAATCTTGAGATGATTGTGTCAGACACGCAGGTCGCAAATGGTCACACTCTTGAATGTCTGGTGCTTTTTCCTTCGACAAAACAGTGAAATTCAATACTGTTGTCTGTTACCACAGAGACAGAGCGATCTCAGCACTGAGATGATTACATCTGCGTCCATCCGAGCCACACACAAGTCCAGTCATTTCATTGCACTGAGGTCCGGTAAATTCATTCGGCACTATGAGAGCAGAAACAGGTCTAATCAGTGGCACCAAATTTCATAAATCCTACCCAGGTGTTTGTTTACAGTGGTATAGTTTCGTTAGTAAAAAAAAAATACAAATTTACAAAAAGAAACAAGAACAAAAAAATCAAATGAGCGAAGGCAAAACACTTGTCTCAGCAGAGCAAGCATTTGGTCCATTGGCAGCCAGGCATTCCATCTATGACTTTATTTAACCATCAGCCAGAAGAGCCTGAGGATGTGACTAGGTGCTCAACAGAAAAGGGGTGAAGTTTCCAATGGGAATTCCTGTTGTCGGTTCTCTAATCGGGTTCAGTGATATCACGATTAGGCTTTTTTTTTTTTTTTTTAACCTAACGCATGATTCCTCTTCATTGCCCGCCCTCATTTCTGCTGGCTGGCACCATGGCATGATGTCACAGAACGCTCTTATGACAGAAAACAACATGAAGCAGATGAGTTTTGGCCTTACTTGTCAGCTCCCAATATTTCAATGCATTTCAAAAATAGGCGTGTGGGTGGGAGTGTGATTGGGGCCAAAATACAAAGGAAAGCAATTCAGTCTCCTTTACGGCAGTGGTCTTCCTGACCTTTGCAGAAGGGATGTGGGCGCCACTTGAGCCCATTGCTGCTAAAAACCTGTACAAGTCTTAAGATTTCCCAAGTCCAAAAGGGCTCGTCGAGAATTTCATTTGTAAATCTATATGTAGATACATTTCAAAAATTTTATTTGGCTTGTCTCTCTTGGGCTGCTGCACGTTGTGTTTTCTGGCCCTTGTCAGTTCAGTGGCATGTTCAGCTCAGCCCTCCTTGAATTTAAATGTGTCTGTGTGTGTATATGTGTATGTGTATGAGAGAGAGAGAGCAAGCAAGTTCAGTCTGTTAGCAGCATTTCTTCTTGCGTTTGCTGTTCTTGCTGAGTTTCACCACTTCACTCTGTTGTTGCTGCTGTTGCTTGGCCACAGACTCTTTCCTTGCCTTCAGAACAAGCTCTGTAATGCAGTTGAACATCTGGGGTAGAAGAAACAGACACATACATACAGAATACAAGATCAGAAACACAGCTCAAAGAGAAATGGAAGAGACTACTGACATTCACTAAAAATACACACATCAAAAACCCCTGATTTAAAGGAGCATGTGAGAATTAAAAACTTTGTGAAATAGAAAAAAAAAAAGAAAAAAACCCAAACATTTCTTCATGTTATCCACTTGATTAAATAAGCAAAAAAAAATATTTAAAAAACTCATCTCTATTCATCGCAGCAGGAACTCGAATCCATAGAATTTCAACTCACTTAAAGGGGAATTTGACTAATCTATGTATATGTGCGTATTCTCTGTTATCATGCAATACCTTCTAGGCTATGACAATTCTCACTGCAGAGAAATACAATACGTCTCACTCATGCACCAAAGGTGAAAGTTTTCAGTCACATGTGAACACATCACAGCGCAGCATGAACAGTGTGAAATTTGTCCTCTGCATTTAACCCTATTCACAGAGTGACGCAGTGGTCAGCAGGGTGACAGTACCTTTCTCAAGAGTACCTCAAGTGATGACCTACTGATTTCAAGTGCAACTCTCTAACCACCAGCTGCCTTTATGAATAAAAACCCTTCAAACACTGTCATCCACTGTTTGACGCAATTTCTAACCTGATTGTGACAACATACATTAAAACATACATTTTGACAACATACATTTAAATCTATGGACATGGTCTTGATTGTACACCCTCTGACTGCATGCCAAAGCTTTTGCTAAAAGTTCAAGCAGTGCAGTTTCACTGCTTACTTACATCCTCCACATTGATGTTTTCCTTGGCACTAGTTTCAAACAGCCTGATGTCCATCTGCTCAGCAAACTTCTGAGCATCGTTGGTCTCCACCACCTTTGAGCTGGGGTCGTCGTTCTTGTTGCCCACTGTACCAAGATGAGCAGGAACGCATTGATTCAAGCAATAAGAACAAGCAATTAACAAAACTAAGAAAACGAAAGGCATGTCACTGGAATGTAAAACATAACCACGCTATTATAATAAGTGACATTCTATTTAGATAAAATGTTAATTTCTGCAGTCTTTATATACCCGCTATCTGCTTTTTTGATCCTTAAAGTTTTGCCATCTTCCACATTAACCTTATATTCTCTTACACCCATTAAGCTTAATGGATTAAATTTAGGAGTACAAAAATAACATTTTGCTCCACGTATGACAAGCTGAAAAAGTAAGAACAGAAACACTTACCTAATATTCGACAAACATCATCACAGTTCTGGTTGATTTCATGAAGCCATCGTTTGACATTTACAAATGATTCTGCACTTGTGACGTCATAAACCACGATCACACCATGAGTGCCTCTATAATACCTGGAGAAAAAACATTTAGCATTTCAGTTGTTTTCCTCTTAAATGTCTGAATCACAAGTCACTTATTTTAACATGAAATCTTGTTCACCCTCAGCTTAACAGAGCTCAAAGGGCATTCCAGTTCAGATATTTAATTCATGTCTCTGAAGAGAAAACACACAAACCATGATCATAAAGCATTTTTGACCCAGGTAAAACATGGTATCAGGGATGGTTTCAAAATCAGCTGAGCGTTTTTGCATGACGACATGTGAGGCAATGGGAGCTGGTACATGGTAAAGTTATCGAAACCTTGAAGACGTTTCAAAACAGGAAGTCATTTCATTGTAATGGAAGACTACATCACAAGATTACATTCCACAAAAAAGAAGAAAAAAAAAATCACTTATGATGCTTAACATGACCAAGAACACAGTCTAACAAAAAAGGTTCATTTTGAAGTTGTATTTAATACCATTTTTTTTTATAGCAGGTGCCTACAAACTTCTGGACAGGGGGTCCTCGGGTTAGGACACAGATCTGTTCCTTCGACAGGGATGTAACCCGAATTTTGGTGTAAGTAGAAACGCACCCAAGCCTAAGTCACTTACCGATCCTAACAATTGTAAAATCATAAAAACACAACTAAGCCAAAGAAAAAAGAAACGAAAAACTCCCTCCCTCATACGGCGTGTTACCGCATACTCTTCTGCTGCGCGCAAACAAACTAGTCCGCCCATGTAGTCCGTAAGTGCGGTCGGAGTGGGTGTCATAAACTCGAAACATCCTATGTCGAAACTGTTGTAACTCGAGGACCCACTTTAGGGTAGTTTGATCATTTTATCGAAATGATTAAAATCTACAACATTGCCAATAATACTATTTATATCAGTCAAGTTCTATAGGCAAGGCTGGAGGTGGGAGGGGTCAGACAATGGAAAGGATTGTGGTAAAAGACCACTTTGCTCAGATGTGATTGTGTTTGTCTCAAGTAATGGAGAGAAAAGGGTGGCGTGGAAGGATAACTGTTGTGACCTGTGGCTGCATCATTTCCTGCAACCGTTTCTGTAACACACAGGAAGTGGTCACCTGAGATAAGGAAAAGAAAAAGAGCCTGTAAAGTATTTGTTGCTAACTTTGCAAACACGGAGAGAACAGATTTGAAACTATTTTCGCACGATCAGTCAGTTATAGAAGGATGAGAGGAATGTGACAGGGAACAGAACGCATGTTTAGTACACATACAAACTCCATTATTTTTGGCCCATCACAGCAGCCCTGCCTGAGGATGGCATTTCTTTGCCACTGCTGTTGAGACAGACGGCCGTAGAAGGGTACTGGACGGCTGAAATCTACTTACTCTAATGAGAGACCACACCACTGCACACCAGCATACTTCATCAACAACAACAACTGGCTTCTGTTCACCTCGTCGAGCCACTGCATGCAACTCAGCAAGTTTGTGTGTGTAGGTTCATGTGCATACATTTTTGTTAAACAGTATACAGCACTTTGACCATTCAGGGAACAAGAAAAGGGTTACAGTGAAAATGTAAATTATGCTAGCTGTCCCTCAAGGCTCTTTTCATTCCTCGTGAACATTATTTCCTTTATTCTAGGAATCTTCCATAAACTTTCTTGTACTGTATACACTGAAGCAATCAGTGTGTTCTTGCAATGAAGGTATTTAGCCTTTCTTTGATTCTGCACCATGTCTGGGTAATTTCCTTGACTCTGGGGTCCAAGTCAATTTTGGACACAAATGTGGGGGATAAAATAGTCTTAATCTATAGTTGTTAGAAAATCACATTAGTTCAAGAACTAGCAGAGCCTGTCTCTTAAACTACACAACCACAAAAAAAGAAACGCTAAACACAGAATAGTTTGGTCTTTAAACCCAGACTTGGTGTTTTGAAACTAAATTTACAGAGTAGGCTAAAAGGAAGGTAGCTCAGACTTGTGGTTTTATGCTGTCTGAAAAAGGAAGTGAGGCTGCTTTGAACTGCGGTTCCCTCCATTTTCTTGACGAGATGGTTCATGTAAGATAATGGTAACTGGCTTTCAAATAGAGCACAAAAAATAGGTGGAATTTTCATACAACAATTTTATGAATAGGCCTTAGTTCAAATGTTTCTTAAATAGGTTTAAGCCAGTTATTAAAACTGCTTTGTTCAATCAAAATTCATTACAGCTCTCCCATTATTCTTTCATTCTTTAAAGAATAAAATGCCTGTTTAGGAAAAACAGTTTTATTACATTTCAGATTTTCCCTTTGAATTCAAATAACTAATGTTTCATGAAATCTGACGATTTGTGGAGATCAACTCAAGTTTCCAACTTACAGGGCCAGTGTGCTAAAGGTTTTAGATTACACTGCTAAGAACTTAGCTTAAGAACAGATTTATAATGAAGTATTTATACACAATAGCATGCCAAAGAAATCAGAGCTCAGGAATAAATCTTTTGCCTAAATTCTCCTCCTCCTTAAGGCATCACACATGTGCCAACTTGAATGCATTTAGCCTGCATTAGCATGAGTGGGTGGAACGGATGTTTGTGTGTGTGTGTTCTATGAACACAATATGTTTAAATTAAATGGTGCTGACCCTACTGGAACTTAAGCTGTATCCTTTCAACACAATGCTTTCTTGGTTATCAATAAAAAGAAAAAGTGGGGGAAAAACATGGTGTGTAACATAGCAAGAATATTAGAATCATGATCATTTGACTCATCCTTATCCACATCATATGTAGTTTTTCCTCTGATGTTTGAGAAACTGGAACAAACAAAAAAGTCTGCCAAGAACTATAACACATTGCACTGTCCAAATAAAAGGGATCTCTTTGTATTGAAACATTTAGTTGATCAATGTTTTTAAATGATGACAGTTTCAATTATTTGCTCAAAAAAGACAATTTTTCATGCTTCTAATAAGTATCTTCCTATTGCCCTGTCCTAATTGTAAATGACACCCATTGTTGGCAGCCTATCCCACACCCTGGCTGTGAGGTAAAACAAGTCAAAAGGTACTTACGTGGAAGTGATGGTACGGAACCTCTCCTGTCCGGCTGTGTCCCAAATCTGCAGCTTCACCTTCTCTCCATTTATCTCTACTGTCCGGATCTTGAAGTCCACGCCAATGGTGGTGATATAGCTACCTGAAATGCATCAGTGCAATGATTTTACAGATCTGAAGTCACAGCGATGTGGCTCTTTGCTGTCAGACATGTCAAACCAGGGAGATGAAAGGCAACTATTTAATCTTGTTAATCTTGTTGATTATAACTTTTGTTTGAGCAGTAAAGTCTGAAACCATGCCAATGTGCACCTATTTTTATGTTGACTTTAATACTTCCATGTCACACATACTAAGTTTCCAACGAACTGTTTGTAAACTAGGTTGTGGCTGCATACTGAGCCATTGTGTACAAAGGGTTGTTATGCTGACAGTTGAGAAGAGGACACTGAGAACTGTCTCACCTGAAAATGTGTTGTCTGCGAACCTCAGCAGTAGACTGCTTTTTCCTACACCTGCGCAAAGAAGACTTTAAAAGTAATGCACCAGGTTTAAAAGACAGGAGCCTGAGGCTGATTACGAGGCTTATCACATACACACTTGGAAACTCAAGTGCATAGCGAAGTGACCAAGTTTCTTAAAGTCCTAGGTGTACAGACAGCATGAAAATCATACAACATGAAGACAAAAGGTACAATAAAGACACTGTAACAAGAAACGGTGCAACAGACATTTAGGGGGAAAGAAATGGAAGTAGCAGATATATATTTAGGTAGTAGAGTGCAATGATCTCCAAGCTGTCTGGTGTACAGGTATATTGCATGAGATGTGTGTGCATGTGTACTATATGTGCAATGTGTAGTATGTGGACTTTGAATATTGTGTAATATAGTACATTGAATAATGTATGCACTGATTATATGTGTAATGTGTAGTATGCGTTCATTGAATGTGTGTATTTTGTAGTACATTGAACATGTCCCTGCACTTGCTGAGGGCATTTAGCTGACAAAGCAATTTAAATAAGTGAATTTCACCAACATATAAGAACTGCGGATATTATATATGGACTGAAAAGGCAGTTTTCACCAGTACAAACTCTTGTATAGTCACTCTGTCCAGTTCAGAATTGTGTTTTTTAGCAGACAGCTAATGAGCTAATTCATATTTTATACACTCACAAGTCAGTCACCCTAGTCCAACTAACCAGAAGTGTATCCTGCTTCAATGTAACATTACGGTATTAAACCACTCAGTTTTTAATTATTTAATAAATACAAATGAAAAACAGGACTGAATCTGAATGCCAGTTAGCTAACAACCTAGCTAGCATCACCACCACCATCAGACTAAATACAAAACTGATCAGAGGATTACGTATATGTCCATTTTTAGAAAGTTAATAGTTTTTCTGTAGCCTTCTGTTTTTAAAACATTTGACCAACACTTTTTAGGTGAAATTCGGAGGATAAAACAGCTGTTTCCCCGCCCAGGACGAGCCAACGTCCGCTAGCAAGCTCCAGCAGCTCCCTGCTCCTAACTTAGCTGGTCTAGACACTAGTTAAGAGCCTGGTTAGACTAAAACAGCAGCCCCAAGTTATCCACACAGATCATATTTTGAAACGGCACCACAACTGCATGCTCAACATGAGCCAAAGCGATTCAGTGACAGATTTTGCGTAGCTGAGGCCTGTTTCCCGTCGCGCATCCAAGGACTTTCCTTACCGCTGTCCCCGATGATGAGCAGCTTGAAGAGGTAATCGTAGTCCCGCGCCATGCCTCCCAACTCGGAACCCAACACCAGCCCAGAGGGGCCAGCAGACTCTCCCCTCCAGCTCCTCTTCACCTGCAGGTGTTTCTGAAGAAGGGTTCACTGTGCTGAAAGCTCACACCCGTCTGGACATCTGGGCGAGTCTCCCGCGGAGCAAATCCCGCCTCGATTCACTGCGCAGCCGCAGAGAATTCACCCGCATCCTGCGCCAAAACTACTGCACGATTTAAAGGAAAGTGGCCTCTTAAGCAAAGCACACAGTGGGAAATTCTTCCTCTGTATTTAACCCATTCACCAAGTGAAGCACTGTGTGGGTACAGTAGTTCGCTCAAGAGTACATTCGTGGCACCCCTGGCAGCCCTGAGATTTAAACCCACAACCTGCTGATCACATGGGCACTTTCCTACAGACCAGGCCACTTTACCAGTGGACTGATATGCTGTTTAACATGCTTTTGTTATACTGAAGTTAATGACTTACCCTGTCTAGTTTCAAATTACCCATCAGTAGTCAATGACTACGTTTTAAAGTAAAGTGTGTGGTGCCACTGACAGTTCTGGGATACGACACCCACAACTCTCTGATCACAGGGGTAACTCTCTAACCACCAGGTGCAGAGCAATAAATAACAGTAAAGGAAGTGGTTGTGGACTTAAGGAAGCAGGCTCCTCCTCCCACCCCTGCTGTTGAGGTGGTTGAGGACTACAGGTACCTGGATGTATACACTTACAGCAACCTGATTGGTCCAAGAACAGATGTTTTCAAGAAAGGGCAAAACCATCTTTACACACTGAAGAGGCTCAGGTCTTTCAATGTCTGTAGGATCATGTTGACCATGTTCTATCACTCTGTGGTGGAGAGTGTGGTGTTTTTTGCAGCTGTGAGCTGTGGCAGTGCGGTGCCAACAGGCTGAACAAGCTGATTAAAAACAGCTGGTTCTGTCCTGGGTGTTAAACTGGAGGCTCTGGCAGGTGTCTGAGAGGAGAATGCTGAAGAAACTTTTCTGCATCATGGACAACCCTTCTCACTCTAACTTGACAGATCATCAGAGTACAAACAGCAAAAGACTCATCACCTCTAAAGGCAGGACTGAGCAACACAGGAAATCCTTTCTGTGGCCATAAGACTCTACAACCCCTCCTCATTCTGTAGGATAACTTTTTACATTTTGTCATTGTTTCAAATTTGATCTATGCAATATAACTTGTGTGTGAACTCACTGAATGCTAATCTCATAAGGTGCTATTTTAATTTTTAATTGCATGAACACTTTCATGAACTACTGATCTGCTGGTACAGCTCAATCACAGCAATGTCAGTGTTACACTATTTTGTTACAATGTTCTTGTAATCCATTACACTATCTTAATTTTCCTCAGGATAGTTTCATAATACATCAGAGACTTAATTTCTATTCAGTTTTGCCAGACAGTCCTGAAGGATTCAACCTTCCAGTTACAGGGACAACTCCCTAACCACCAGGACACTTTACCAATGGACTACTGACATACTGTAACATGCTGTTTGGGATGCAGCCATTTAGAGTGGCATGTGTACTAAAGCTACTGAAGTTAATGACTTCCTCCTGTCGTTTTAGAGGACCCATCAGTAGTTCAAGATCACGTTTTAAAGTAACATGGGCCCTTACAGCCACACACGAACAGTGTGAACAGCATGATATCTATCACCAGGTGAAGCAGTGGCCAGCCCAAGGAGCAGTGTGTAGGGACTGGTGCCACTGGCAGTCTAGGGATTCAAGCCCATGATCTACCGATTGCAGGGCAAATCCTTAAGCATCAGCTGCCCACCATTTACAAGAGGAAAAAGGCCTAAAAGCAGAGGGTCTTATTTTCAACATATTACAAAGAGACTCATTTTGTTTTCCCAGATTTTATTGGTGTTAAGCAAGCAGATTATGATGTTTGCTGCCGTTTAGTCAAACAGGCCAAAGCCCATGTCCTCATCAGACTCCTCAGACTCCTCCTTGGCTGCTTCCACGGCAGCAGCAGGGGCCGCAGCAGCAGTTTCAGCCGCCGCCACAGGAGCTGCTACTGCAGCGAATGCAGTTGGGTCGGCCAGGAAAGCCTTCACCTGAAAAACAGAATCAAAGGTTTAATTTTCCCTTTCACAATCAAAATGAGGATGAACAGTTGCTCTACATTTAAATGGGAGTTCAGTTATAGCATGCAAACAATGCACAAAATTTAGATATACCGCTCATCAAGTTCAAATTCCATAACATTTGTTGCGGCACATTTTTGGGCCGATTAACCGAACATAAATAAGTATTTTTTGGAGAGCAATGTTTCCCAAAACATTATCTTGGGAGGGCCCAGCACACCCAATCCAGCTCATCTGGTCAACAGAAAACCCAGCCTTACTGAGTGGTGTGTACTCCAAGACCAAGTTCGGTAGGCACAGCAATCTCCACTAACATGCTGGAGAGAATTCATGTGATGTCTTGGCCAGTTTGAACTGGCTTTCTCATCAGATACATTCACTGTCTGAGACCAAGCGTCCCTGTCTGCTGTAGGTAGCAATCAGACAGGGATAGAAGGAAACATGTTTGTTTATGCAGGGGGAACGACAAACCAGCACTTCATCAGCTGATGTGTAACTAAACCTGCAAAGAATGAGAGGCCTGTTCCCACAACACAATAGGGGAAGGCGCCTTTTACCTTTTCAGCCAAGGGGAAGGAGTAGTCAGTCTCCACTGCAACAGCCAGCACCCTCTTGTATCCATTGATGACGGAATGGGGGATGGAGGCAAGAGTGGGGTAGCCAATCTCCAGACACACACTGGCAATGTTCCTCACACCCTGAAAGAAAAAGGCAGGGAGATATTAATGAACTCCATTATAACCAGCCTGAACTTCAATATGGACTAAAACTATAAAGCTGCTAGTAGGTGAAAAGCTCTACTTGAAAAACAAGTATGACATTTACAGGTAGAAATGTTTGAGACCAAGCGTCCCTGCAAGTTGTTGGATTACAAACAGACAGGGATAGAAGGAAACAAGTTAATTTATGCAGGGGGAACGACAAACCAGCACTTCATCAGCTGATGTGTAACTAAACCTGCAAAAATCATAACATGTAAACACCAAGTTCAGGCAGTTTGAGTTTCCCCCCTTACCTCTAGGAACCTCTGGTGCAAGGCATCTTCAGTAATGTCCAGAACCTCAGGGCTGTAGACACTGCCATTGTCATAAACCTGCTGGATGATTAATCCATAGGAGAAGGGTGAGATGTTCAGCATGTTGAGCAGCGTGGCCTCGCTGGCACCAACCTTGTCTCCAGGTTTGATCAGCTGCACATTGCTCTGGAAAAGACAAAAAAAAAAAAAGTTACCCACAAAAGAGTAGGTCCAGAGAAGCAATTACATGCAGAGGTTAAAGCAAAACAAATAAGCTACAGGCAAAACTAATCACAATTTCACCTTACCAGGATTTCAATAGTTCCTCTGGAGATCTTGGTGGTGATACCCAAAGCCTGGAAGAAGGATGTCTTCTCAGGACCCAGACCGGTGTTTTGAGCAGGCACAGTCACCTCACAGGGGGCAATGGCACCAGCACGGGCAGCTGCAGGTACCTAAAGAGCCCAAAACATAAGTTACACTTTAAATCAGGGTGTCAAGGGCCTTGTAATACAAGGAAGCAGTGTTAAGGGTGTATACACTTACCTTGTTGGCCAGCAGCATGTCCCTGATCTCAGTCAGGTCCTCTTTGGTGAAGACAAAGCCAACATTCCCACGGATGTGGGGCAGCAGCCTGTGAAACAGGTTTATTTACTCACAAGTACAGATCCAAGTGAGACGTTAACTAAACTTTTGCAGCATTAAATTTAATAAATACTGTATGAGACCAAGCGTCCCTGAAAGTCGTGGGATGAAGACAGTCAGGGATAGAAAGAAACAAGTTCATTTTTGCAGGGGGAACGACAAACCAGCACTGCACCAGCTGATCCGTAACTTTTCCTGCACAGCTGAGGCCCTCAGATCAATTACTGCTACATTTACTACCCCAATGTTTACTCCAGCCTAGAATACCTAAAGAGAACTTTACATACTTCTCCAGCGCTGGGTTGTTCTCCAGGTGGCCACGGATAGCCTTGCGCATCATTGTGTTCTTGCCCATGAGCACGACAGCCTTGCCCCGCAGAGACAGGCGAATGGTCTGCATCTGCTTGGAGCCGACATTGTCTGCGCCCACAATGAAGCACTTTGGGTAATCATTCAGCAGTTGCTACAGGAAAAAAAAGGCAAGTTGTTAAGAAATGTGGAAACTGAGTATGTATTCAACAGTGCATGTTTGAGAATCGTGACCATCCCTTTCTCTGAGCAGTGGTCTACAAGAAAACATGTTTATATGTAATAGGGAACTCATCCTTAAATTCTGTCTGGTTTTCAGAACCTCTGTACTGTGTGTATCATGGAACACATCATTCCAGAGACAAGTCATGATTTTTAACAGTTGTAATATGGAGAGAAGCAGCCTGAACAATAGAATAAAAACTATAACAGTAAAAAGTACCCTATACATACAATGTATATATACACATACAAAAGCATGTATACATATACATTTATATGCATTTATGCACACGTTGGATAAATACACAGTGGAGATGTTTATATATGTTGAGTATTTAGATATGCTTCTATATAGCCATATCGAGATATAGATATATGTATGAAAATAGTTGGCATATATAGGTACACATTGCAGTGTCCTCAGTTGCTTGGTAGCAGTACACATTGACAAACAGTAATAATGCAACAGAAAAATTGAGTAAAGGATGTAACAGGTATTAGTCAACACTTACGATGATTTTTAAGAAGTAGTTGGACTTCCACGTGGCCCTGTCTTCCCTGGGCATCTTTGCAGTGCTTCCAAGGATCGGATAACGGCCGGTTTAAAGACAAGGTGATTACCTGGAGACACAGAAGCGAAAACTTCGGTCGAAACAAGAGTATAAACAGTGTTTTTTATTAACTACGAAAGCCAAGCGGCCAGACTGGTAAGCCATATAGCTAATCGACTTTTAGAGTCGCAAACATTAATTTAATCTGTTCCTATTAACATTATTTCATAGAATGATTGGTAAATGTAAACAGCCAGAAAGAGCCTATTTCTGCCCAACATGTGGATAAATATGGCGCCGGGAGGCCTTCAGTTAGCATACAAGCTAACTAACAGTCAATAAACGCTTTACTGAGGTATTTAATTTCGAGCAGTAAAACAGCTTCTTATTTTTAAAGCTTACTAAACACATTTCGCGCAACTGGGAACGTTTAGCTAGCGAGAAATAGTGACAATTAGTGAAAATGAGAGCTCAAGTAGCACTACACTTACCTCAAGTAGGGACGCGTGAAAGGAAAGAGAGAGGTGACGGAAAAGGGGCGTTTTTATACGAGAGAGTCCCGCAAAATGATTGGTTTATAAGAACGTCAATCAAGGTGTAAATGCACTGCGTCATACACTAAATGGACAAAATTGTTGGGACAAATCTCTTATTTGCTGAATGTAGGTGGCCTCTTCCTTCCAGTGAAGGACAATCTCAATGCTTCAGCAGACCAAGACATTTTGGAGGACGCCATGATTCCAACACACAAGGATCAACTCCTTATTTGAATGCGCTAAAGTCATTAAAGTCGCTTTTGGTGTAACGATCAGGCGTCCCAATACTTTTGTCTATATAGCGTATATTTTCCTTTCAGTGGAAGCCTCACATGCCAGTAAATAAATTACAATGATATTAATGTGTCTGTTCACTCCAAGGAGGAAAAGCACAACAGAAGAGGAATATTCCAGCAGCGCTAGATCTACTTTTGCGCTACTCCCTACATAACGATTTTAACACTTAGAACTCTCCTCTGGTTCTGCCACTGTCTTAAAATTAGACTATTTCCTCAAACTGATTATGATAAAAATGTCTGCCAAATGACTGTTGTATGATTTAATGTAGATGATGCACAGTTCATTAAGATAAACTTGATCATAATTCAAAATTCAATGAGATTTTGTGGGCCTAAATTTGTAGATGTTTGGAAAGGCAAAATATCCAACCACAATGGATGGTCTGTGAACAGCAGTGAAAAATAGATCATAGTGAGGCCTGGATGCAAAATACAATAAACATTGCACTGTCAAAAAGAACTGCTCAAAGGGTGTTTTTATAATGATTTGATTATAATGTAATTTCATATAATGATCTTGACATGTCTGGCAGCGCTGTGAAGATGATGTTCTTTGATGTATCCAGTGAGCTCAAAATCATACAGCCAGCACTGTTACATGAGAAACTCTGCTCCATGCACATAAACACATTCACTGTGTACTGGATTGTGGACTACTTGAAGGACAGACTGCAGTTTCTGAGGCTCCATGGCTGTCTCTCAGATTCGGCGGTGATATATTTTAATATTATATCTTTATGTTTGATTTTATATTATGCATTTTACAGCTTTTATGGAATTTTATTGTTCAGATACTCTGGGTATGTTCGGAGAAGGATGCTGAGGATGGATCTGCAGGGAAGAGAAGAGGAAGGCCTAGTAGGAGGTTTATAGATGTGCAGAGGGAGAACATGCAGGCAGTTGGTGTGAGAGATGAAGATGCAGAGGACAGAAGGAAATGAAGATCGTTGATCCGCTGTGAGGACCCATAACTGGGAGCAGCCGAAAGAAGAAGAAAAAGAAGCTTTGTGACATGTCTCTGTGAACAGCATGAAAATACTGTGCTTACTGACTTGCTTGTATCAGAAAAGGTAGGAAAGGGAAATACAGGAAGCTGTTGATGGTGTAATCTGAACCAACTGCAGCTCAACACTGGAAAGACCAAAATGATATTGGTGAATTTCAGGAGGTCTGGCTGGTGGTCAGGGAGTTGCCCCTGCGATTAGAAGGTCATGGGTTTAAATCCCAGGACTGCTACTGACACCAATAATGTACACTTGAGAAAGGTACCTCAATGTACACACAGTGCAAAAGACATACAATGTTTTGCGACATACAGAACAGTGCAAATAAAGAAGCATAAAAAAGAGCAAGTGGGCAACATGCATGTAAAGTTACCACAAGAAATACTGAATGATGTTCAATTCGATCAAACCTGTCCTGAGTATGTTGACAGCTCTGTACAGTATCTATAAATATACATAAAGTGTGCAGTGACTGAAAAAATGTGCAATGCACTAGAATGTTATGCAAGCAGTATAAACAGTATAACAGTATAAACAAGTATAAATAGCAGCTTAATCTGAACAGTTCAGTGCAGTAGCCCAACATCGTTTTCTATTATGTCAAACGAGAGAAGCTGGAGTGAGGAGAACGGCCACTAGATCGGGTGTTTTGAGTTGTTCGGACGCTAGAGGGCGCCCTCGAGCTGGTCCAGAATTCTTGTTCAGAATTTAAATCTCCAAATGATTCATAATTTTTTACAGACACACGTGGTCCTGTATTACAGACATAGCAGCATAATACTTCAGTACTGCTGGGATATTTTAAAACTCTGTTACAGAGCTTTCTCACAGAGATTTGTGAAAATGTATGAAATATCTATCTATGTTTATTTGTTTTGGAGGGGGGTGTTTTGAAGTTTTGTTGTCAGTTTATGACTTGAACATGTAGTTGTTATTCTAAGTGCTCAGTGAAGAGGGGGTCTTCGGCCTCTCCGTTTGAGGACAGTGAGGGTCTCAGCAATTCTGAGGGTCAGGAGAAGTTCATTCCACCAAAGCAGAGAAACTCAGATCAAACCACCCAGGAAAAGACAATGTTTAGGGTGAGATTTCTATTAAGGAAGTGATTTTTTCTTAATCAAACATTAAGAACAGTATAGATTCCTTTAATGACTACTATAATAACACATTTAATGAATAAAGAACTAAAAGAAGACTTCAGAAATGAACATCTGGGCATGTTTGAGGACCTCCACTAAAATCCACGATGAGAAATTTGAAACTATAGTTTGATTAGCTTGAATGTAGCAATTTGCTCCTTAGTGTGGCTGCAGCCTGTTTGGATGAATGGAGTAGCTGAGATTGGTGTGTTTTTGGGGTAGTTTTACAGTTAAGTTCCTTTTGCTCTTGCCTCATAGAGCTGCACAGTGAAATTTTGGGGGAATTCAGGTCCCACTTAAGACAGAAATGGATACCAGCAGCACCAGCATCACTGCAAACACCACAGTTGGTAAGATATCCAAAGACTGACTGAGTCTCTCGGCAAACTCTGGACTGTGCGTCTTTGAGGATGGTGACTTCCGGCTTGTAGTCCTAAAACAGTAATTAGTGCATGATATCTGAAAATATGCATAATCAGGTTAAAGTATGTGGTTTTTATTAGGCAACTTAATAATATTACTCTCTGCACGTTTGCTAAAAAACAGCTAAATAGCTTTGTTACGGTTAGTCATTACTGCTTCTCAGAAAATAGGAACGGTACAGGGTTAAACATTTTGAAACCAAAAAACTAAAAAAAAAAGGTGAAAAACAACAACAACAAAAAAAAAACAACAAATAAAACAATGAAACAGCCACTGACCAAAGTGAGAAGGTTGCGGACCTGTGAAGTCCCCAGTTCACAGGTGGTCTCCTTTGCAGAGAAACCACTTGATCTTGAACGGCTCAACGTCCTTCCAGGTGGAGCGGGCCTGAAGAACATGGGCAACACCTGCTACCTCAACTCAGTTCTGCAGTGTCTGACTTACATGCCTCCTCTCACCAACTATCTAATCACTGGAGAACACTCCAGAACATGTAGGTCCAGCATCTGATCCAGTTTCTCCACCTAAGTTCTAGCTTCTGCTTTACCTGGCACTGATCATTGACCTTCTTCACCCACAGGTTGTGAATCTGGATTTTGTATGATGTGCACATCACTGGTGTCCTTCAAAACTCAGACCACATCATTGAGCCTCTTGCTGTGATCAGCCAACTGAAGTGTAAGTACAAAAGTTATGATGTAAAATGACTAAAGAGCTTGTATGTACAGTGAGGCTGTAAACAGTTTCTTGCTCTGATAGTGACGTGCACTGTTCGACCGAGAGATTGTCTGATTTACTGTTACAGGCACTGGCCAGCAGTTTAAACATGGGGATCAACAAGATGCCCACAAATTTTTTATGTGTGGCCTGCAAGCAATGTGTCAGAATAACCTTAATGGACGCATGTAAGTTCTGATCAAATCATGCTAAGCTGTACTGAATTATTCTAAAACACTTTTTCATTTTAAATGATGTGAAATTTTCTCCTCAGGCTGAACGGACAGATGGCTGAGGGGTCCTTAGTCCAGCAGGTCTTTGAAGGCCACCTTTGATCTACAAGTGTGTCTGACAGTGACATATGTTGAATTTTACATCTTAAACTTGATTTCGTGTTTTATTTTCTAATTTTGAGTCTTCATTACAGACAACATGTCATTTTTCATCAGTCTTTTTGGATTCATTTCAGTTTTTTAGAGGAATGCGCTGTGTTGTTAATTCACTGTCCTGCCGTGCCTTTTTACTGACTGTCCTGTTTTTCTATTTTACAGTCAAGTGTGTAACCTGCAAAGCAATTTCTCGTGACTTTGGGCCTTACAGCGACATCTCTGTCACTACTGAGGTATCATGCACATTCTTAAATTCGTCTAAGAACAATCACCAAATTACTCACCAAATGATCTCACATTTATTACTCTCTAAAAATATTTTTAATAGGTTACTTATTCCTTGTATTTTGCAGAGTGACTATACTATGACCCAGGCACTTAGAAGGCATTTTAAACATCAGCAGTGTGGTCTGGTATCTTCCTTCAAATGCTGGAAGCATGTTGTTTTCACACAATAGACCACAGCACTAGGAGTTGAATTTCATTCCTCACTGGAGTTCTAATGCCTTGGGAAAGCTTTCCTCTCTTACTGAAATGTCTTATGATGTTCCAAGGTGTAAGAAAGTTGGCCGCACCGCAAAGATAGACAGACTGCATGACGTCCCAAAAGTGCTGGTCATCAGGCTGAATCGTGTTGATGATTCTAGAGTGAAGATTGTAGAGGTGCAGTGAAACATTTCGATTTAGTTTTGTACTTAAAGTACATCGGCTAAGCTTAGAACGACAGTTCAGTTCTTGTGGAGTATCGAAGTCTCTCTGCACTTATCAGTGATGAAGAATATTTCCTTTTTGCACAGCATGTGAGGTACCCAGAGGATCTAGATATGAGGCCGTTCATGTCTTCTTTCAGTGGACAGCCAGAGCTCTACCAACTTTAAGGAGTGCTGGTGCACTCTGGAAAGGACTATAACTCGGGACATTACTACTACCACGTCAAGGTCACGCATGATCCTGCACCCAGACACTGCACACATATCTGCTCTGAATATGCTCAGAAGATTTACAAAGACCCTGACCTTGTGGGCTAACCTTGTGTCTTGTAGGTAAGTGATGGGCAGTGATTCACTCATTGGTGCTACATTTGTGACCCATTAGAGCTTGGTTTCATCCTTGACTATTCACTCATTCACTTGATCTCATAAGAATAAATGAAGAAAAAAACTCTTATTACATCTTTGTGAAGAACAGGGTTGGGTTGTAATATATAACATGCAATCTAGATTACTTAATCTGAATTAGGATGCACAGTGTCATTAACGTGAAGCACCACTCTAATGAAGGAAGAGAAGTAATAATAGAGAGTGAGTGAACGAGTAAGTTAAGAAGAGGTCCAGATAGTGCTTTCTACATAAACCCCTCATAGATACTGACATATATTTCAAAGCAATATTTAAAGATGTGATATTATTTGTGCAAAACTCAATAATCAATTATCAGTAATGTGCTTTTATATATTTAATATGCATTTCTTAAAAACCTTTCTTGATTGTTCTATGTGAAATGGCACAGTTGAGTATTTTCCTCCTCTTAATCTTCAGAATGAGCAGTGATGTGCAGATGTCTACTGTCCCTCACAGAAACTGAAGTAGTTCCACATAGCTGATACTTGGTCTGTTTGTCTGTTGTCCCTGTTTAAA
>JBBPCX010000088.1:10849050-10867618 GCA_037974365.1 Hydrocynus forskahlii | reverse complement strand
TGTGTGTGTGTGTGTGTGTGTGTGTGTCTGTGTGTGTGTCTGTGTGTGTCCGTCCTACTGGACCACTGGACTAGAAATGTAAGCAGTGAAAATTGAACATGTTTATAAAGTCGTGCCTTATATCAATCAGTGGACAGATTTGTGAGAGCTACATTGTCGTTTGCCTCCAAATCTGTCTGTTTTTAATTCAGGGAACATTTTTTACTGCACACAATAACACAAAATCAAATGTACTGCCGGAATGCTGCATGTGTGATGTTTGGTAAAAACACTAGAATTATCCAGGCTCTCGAGATTGTTTTTAGGAGTGGACTGCTATTGTAGAGGTCAACCATTCCTGTGTCTTACATTTCACTGCCAAAAAACTGTAATGAGCCCGTTGACATCAATTTCCAGTGCATAAGTGATGTGCATTGTAAACCAGTTGATGAGGTGCGGCCCTTTTACACTGGTCTGAGACCAGGTTTTCCGATACTTGTATAATGGTTCGGTTTTTTTGGATAGGAGGGAAACTGTCCTGAGGCCAGCATCCAGACAATTGCTTGTTGTCTTGTTTTGGGAGCGTGATTAAGCTTGCCTGTCATGTCCTCTTTTCTTTAATAAGCACTTCAAGTTGCCCTTTGTTTCCGCCACATTCCAAACATCCTCAGCATTCTATCCCCTATCGCTGTATATTCCAACCCAGAAACCGGCTCCTTCAATGCTCCTCACGCTGAAACCTTCTTTAAAACACAATATGAACAAACACACTACACACACTGTCTAAAATCTCCAAACTCTTATTTGAAAGTTTGCTCCCTCTTTTTGCTGTTGCTTCAACTGTTTTGGGCAGCTGGTGGTCAGGTGGTTAGAGAGTTGCCCCTGTGATCATAAGGTTGTGGGTTTGAATCTCAGGACTGGTAGAGGCACCACTGAGGTACCCTTGGGCAGGGTACTCTCCCCATACTTTGCCCCCCCCCACCCCGGGCTCCCCCTGTTGGCTGCTTTGCTTGGTGAATGGGTTAAACACAGAGAAAGAATGTCCCACTGTTCACACATGTGACTATAAGGGGCCACTTTAATTTATTTTATTCTAGGAAGGCACTAGATGTTAGAACATTGCTTGACTTTATCCCAAAGACGTTGGTTGGAGCCTTACCAGTTCAGAAAATGCAGTTCCCCTGTTCAGCAGACCAATGCTGGGGGCCTTTATGCTCCTCTAGCTGACACGTGGCATTAGGCATAGTGACATTAGGCTCATGTGTGGCTCCTATAGAGCATCCCATTCAATTGGCTTTGTTTTTCTGTGGAGAAACACAAGCTGTGTGTACAGGCTATGGAACACCTGCATTGGTAGAGAGTGCATGTTAAAATGAGAGTGCGATAGAAGGTGGACAATTCTGGACGCATAATGTACATTCATGACTTGAAAGGAAGGAACATAAATAGAGCTTTCTTTTCCTGTACACCATGCTCATACAAGGTAAACAGTACATAAAAGAACGAATACATTTTCTACTCATTTGATTCCTATACCTTGCATTCTCACATATTAATTACCTCCTGTTCCTTGCTCCAGTCTAACCAGTTGAGGCACACAGCCCTGTTTCATCTTCCTGCAAGCGTTTAGTTAATTACTGTAATCACATGATGAGCTCTTTCGCTTTCACCATTTACAGAACGTCGACTGATCATCCCCCACCCTACTTCTCTTACCAATGCATGGTTTCCTCCAAGTGTGACCATACTATGGTCTTATGAAGGGATGGTAATCACTGTCTGGGTCTGTTAGTACAAACTGTTCATGTAAAAAAAGTGGGACTAACAAAAGGTCTGATGCTGCTGTTCCTACTTTGTTTTCATGATCTCATTCCATACTGGCTCTTTTATCAGTCATGAGAAGTGACCATATTCCAGCCAGCAGTTTGTGGTTGGTCTTACCACATAGGTGCCTTTTTTTTTTACATTCTGATCAATTTTACTTCACTCTGTACTTTAAACATTCACAGGCTTTATGCCTCCCACTGCAAGTTTGACGTGTTTGGTCACTTTTAGCTCTGGGTATTTGTAGCTAGCTTTTTTTTTTTAGATGTAATTGTTGAAACATGTGAAATGGATTTTACAATTGATTGTAGCTTTTCTGTGCATTCAATAAAGTTCAAATTCTTCAAAGTAGTTTGCATTGCATGATGGTTTTAGCTGCTGAGTACTAACCCAGACAAAGAAGTGCTGGAAAGGGAAATATATATATTTATAGACCTTTTAGTCCACTGCTGTCATCACTTCAGATACTGCAATAACACCGATTCCTACCTCTAGTTTGAGGGATTTAGATTTCTGTCTGGTTGGTGATTCCACAGTCCTTCATGACAACTCATGTACATGTTGCTGATATATAACAATCTTCTACTATTACAAATGAATATTACTTTAACCAGTAGGTCATTAAACTGAGACTTAAAAAAGTTTTGCCTTTCCTTTAATGTCCTATTTACTAATAATAAGCTGATAAACTGTTACAATTTAAATTGGATGGAAAGATACCACTTTCATATTAGAAATAATTTTTTCTCTTGTGAAGTTGTACATAGCTGAAGAGGGTAGGCCTGTGTTGCTGTGTTTTACTGCTGGTTATTATGGTCGTCCTTAGATATAAAACATCAATATAATATAGAACTCCTTGAAAATAGCACAACATCTTGCCTGCCTCAGCTTTACGTTGAAATATATTTGCTTGAAATATAAATACTTATTTTGCATTAATATTTTATTTGTCATATATTTAATCATGGCTTTCTTTCACGTCTATAAAATATAGGCAACAAAATCACACCGAAAGGACATCATCGATATTTCACAAAGATGGCCTTTTTTGTGATGATGTGAGTGATTGACAATGTCATTTTGAAGGTTCAACACTGAAAGAAAACTTTAATGAAAATCCATGAATTTCTCATGTCCTCATATCGTTTACACAGATGTTAAATGACCACATTTATTCAATACAGAAATCATATCTTAGAAGTGCCAGTGAATTTTCCCACATTGCATGTTCTCTTAGATGTTGAAATGTTAAATATTAAAATTTCAATTTGGTTTGCCATTAAGCTTTTAAATTAAAAGCTTAATCACATACCCCATCCTCACTAAAACTGTGTGTGTATGTGTGTATATATATACATACAAAGAAAAAACAGTGTGTTTCCAAACTTTTGACTGGTAGTGTGTGTATATATATGTACATACATATATACATACACAGAAATTTAAGTCCATGTTTTAGGGGTTTTTTTGTTTCGTCCAAACACCATTACTATTACACCTGTGTGACTAAAACTTCAATTATTGGGCAATAAGGGTTCTTTAAAAAAGATCTGGGCTATAAAAAGCAAATCTAGATTCATGAAAAAAAACCTTATCAGCAGCATCAAAAGCAGTCAAAGGAGAAGCCACGTCTGAGGGAATGTTTTAATGGTAGACCAAACTCCACACAACAATGACACGGTTTACTGCTCACGGCGATATCTGTGCTCTGGCCAGTCCCCACAGTTTTAAAACGCTGAAATTTCAACTGAACATGGTGGTGTGGTGTTGCACCATTCCTTGTAACACTTTTTCCATGTAAGAAAATACAGCTTTTTTTTTTTTTTTTTAAATAAATGGATATTTGGCAAACACAGAAGCAAACCTAGATACAGTATTTTTCCTCCACAAAAATGATCCCTCCAGGTTTTTTTTTTTTGGGGGGGGGGGAAGTGGACTGACACTGAAGCATGGTATCCCCCGATCCACTTATTGGAATCAATTCTTAGGGTTTTATTTTTTCTTTTTAAACCTACTAAAATATACTAGAATGTTAACAGTCTATACATCTATTCAGGGCTCACAAAATGTGCCCACCATCAGGAAAGTAAAAAAAAAAGAGAAGAACTCACTAGTCACATTCAAAGAGGGGTTTGGTGGGCAAGAAAACTCAGCTTTCTTGGGTTCTCCCTCACAGATACAAGGTTGCATTTATCATTCTTCTGGAAGTGGAAAGCGCTGGCCTAGGATCAGCTTTAACTTGCCACATCCTAACAAATACAACACAACAGAGAGGAGGTATCTTATCCTAGATCAGCGCTGACCCTCGGAGTCGCTTCATGGTATTGAATTGAACTGCAATAGTCATTATTGTGTAAAAAACCTACAGAAATGAAGAAATGGTGGGGGAAGGGGCTCAAGAATGTACAGAAGCAACTGTTTTGTTTGGGAGAGGAGGGGGTATGGGTGTACTGATGTTAAGGGATCACCAATTTCTATCTCAACTGGCCCTCAGGAAGGCAGGCAGGCGTTCGAATAACCGCAACCTCTGTGCATGAGCTCGGGCCCAGTGGACGAACAGAAGGCACTTTAACTGGAATATGAATTGAATGCAACCTTGATTTTCTGCAGGGGACGTTGTATTATGACGGCCTTTATAAATTATATGGGCTAAAATCTAAATTTATGACCTCCGAGAAGCTTCTGCAAGACCCCCCCACCCCCACCCCCACCCCCAAATGGATCCAATAACAGAACCACTGGTCACTGGGGTGACTACATTGAGCCTCTCTGACAGGGACGTGTCTGACTAACACAAAGATGGGCAACTCTAACCACACACTGTTCAAAGTAGAGCTGAATGACGCTCAGCTCAGCTCTGTACAATTCAAAGAAACTTCTAAAACAGTAAAATGACCTGTAATTGGCTTGCGCGTAAATGTATCAGTTCTTCTCTGTGCTTCATTCAGTAAAGGGCAGAAAAGATCAGCCAGAATAAGAAGGCAGGCCATCGCTGTCTCACTAAAAAGACCATATTAACCAAATTTTGGTTCTAGTCACAAGACCTTGTTTGCATTAGCAATAATTACACACAGGATACATTTACCACTTAAACCTTTGAGACTGAAGGGAACTGAAACCCACTACACATTCAGTAACCGCAGGTGACCTGCATTAACAACAGACCGTTTTTATGCTCATTTGTGATCAATGGCCGTTGCTAAGCTTGAGCTTGGGCTGTTTGCTATGTGTACGTACACACACAACTGCTTGCAAAGCTTCAAAGGAACCTGAAGTGATGACTAACATAACAGTCCTAACAAAACTGCCCTTAAAAGTGGTGAAAACTAGGAGGGTTCTGTCCTTGGTGATCCGAGTGTAGAAAGTTAGTAGTTTACAGTAATACTCCAGCAATTTCAGACCTAATCTTTATCTGCTGCATCTGTAGCATTTGATCGATTACCAAGGACGATACATCACCAGGACTTAAAAAAGGAACATCCCAGTCTATTACACAAGCACCCTTCTGTTGGCATCTATTATACTCTTAAAAAAAATAAAGGTTTAGTAGTTCTAAACCTTTAGTAGTTCTAGTAGTTCTGTTCACTTCTAATAGTCTGCAAAGGCGCTCTCTCCCTGCAGATTCACAGTACAACCAAGCCTGAGCATGTGAACCATAACTTGAAGACTGAGACCACTTGATTAAGTGGAAGGAGTTCCTGCTTGTTTGGAATAAAAAGAAAACAAAAACTGGAACAATATAGGCCCTCTGCTGACAAGATTGGACACCTCTTGTGTAAAACATTCACAGTATACAGAGGGCTTACAAACATTCACATCAACATTTACTGAAATGGTTGTTTGAAGGGAACATATCCAGCCCCCCCCCCCTTTTTATTAGATTTCCGTACCAAAAAAAGTTTTACATGACCATTTTCCAAACTCTATCCCTATTCTAGGACTGCCCCAATCCGGTCCTAGAACGCCAGTGTCCAGTAGCCTGGTAGTTTCCCTCCTCTAAAACAGCAGCCGCCAACCTTTTTTGTGCCACGGACCAGTTTAATGCAAAATAATATTTTCACGGACCGGTATAGATACAGCTAAAAACAAAGTGCATTTGTTAGCTTGTTTTTCAATATTGAAGGTCTTTCAGACTCTGATAATCAATAAAATATTTTGACCGTTTTTCTGTGCTCAGTACCAAATGACTCGCGGACCGACACGGGTCCGCAGCCCAGTGATTGGGGACTATTATGCTCTAAAACACTCAGTAACCCTGGCAATTAAAAGGCTGAAACAGACGCCTTTCAGCAGGGAAACACTGTGTAGGTTACCTCTGCCTTAGAATGAAACAGGCTGCTTTTCTTACTGTGCCTGCAAAACAGCAATGGGTTTTCATGACACACCCTTTAAAGAGCCATTCACTGAAAGGTTCTTTAGGGCAGTGGTTCTTAACCCAGTCCTCAGAGATGCACAGAAATTCCAACAGTTTGTTCCAACCCAACTTAACAAAAGTGAGAACCATCTGGAGGATCCATGAGGACCAGTTTGAGAACCACTGCTTTAGGGTTCCTCTATGGCAGTCCTCAAGATACCAGATTTAAGTTCAGATCTGGTCCTAATATTCAGATGCACCTTTATTAGCTGGAGGTGGTGTGTAAGACTAGCATTGGACCTAAACTCTGCAGGCTGAGGGTTTTCCAGGACCAGGATTGGGCACCCCGATCCATGGCACTGTCCGAAGAGCACACCTTTGTACCATTATATTTTAAGAGTGTCCCAGACATGAATTGAGCATGAATTAAGTTAAAACAATACTAGACATTCTTTTCAGTATGGGTTTATGCTTAATCTGGAACTGTGGAGATCTTGGAGTCAGCAAGTTTTCTGTTCTAAATATAGTACAGTGCATGAAAACGACTGTCCAAGGTAACCGACTGTGTGCTAAGGATGTGACTGAAATGCTGCTGGAGTATTACTTTAAGATCGGGTGTAACAATTACATGACAAGGCTGAGGATGTCATCAAAAAATGTCACCCATTCGAGATCAGATGGACAAAAACATTAACAACAAGCATTTGTTTAAACAGCACTCACAAGACCGTACGCATGGACACAAATGACACCACCCACTGTACTTTGCTCCCAAACATAATGCACCCGCACCACTGATGGAAGGGGCACGCTGTTTTCACCAATCAGTCAGAAGGGTCAGGGGGACAGGGTGGGCTTTAACCGTCCCTCTCTGCCTAAGGGCTTCGTACAGGAGACCCAATGTCCGGGTATACTGAGTGGTAGTGTGGAAGAGGGACTGAATTATGGGTACTGTAGTTCTACAAGACTATACTCCAAGTAGTGTAGGGGTTATAATGAAGTCTGAAGTCTTAACAGCAGCCCCCCTGACAAAAAAAGTAAAATAAAGTAAAATAAAACCATTGTAATACAGCAGTTGTAAATGAGGGCAAAGTGGTTTAAGAGATCACGTTCTCAGGTGCACTACAAATGCACTGCTCAGGGACTAGTACGCAGGTGGGTTTTTTATACAGTGGGACTGATAAGGCCAGTGACAGGCAAGAAACAGGTTATAAGCGACAAATGACTTTTTTTTTTTATCCTAACATGGAAAAAAGAATTGGATAGAAAACACAATTATGCTCAAGAAAGGAAGGACAAAGTGAACAACACAGTCCAAGTAAAGAACAGAACAAAAAAAAAAAACTTTCATATTTTAGGCACATTATTCTCTAGTGTATGTTACTGTGTGATCAGGAATGCTTACATACAAGAGTTATTTACAAAAGAGTACAGAAGAGGCTGTTTGTCCCATGTGCCGTCCGGAGCAGGGTGGAGCGAGGACACCCAGCGCTACAGACAGTAGCTTAGCATTCAGGTAGCCTGATTGTTACTGTGGGGTGGACAACTTTCCCAAAGCAAAACAACATGACCTAAGACTAAGAAGGGGAAATGACAAAAAAAATTAAACTAATGACAGCATTAAAGAAAAAAAGTGAACTTTAGGTGTTTGCGGTTTTACAACACAAGACGAGATGAAAAAAACTGTTACGCGCTATTTGAAACCGCTCTACTCCTTTTTCTGTTCTTTCGCGTCCAGGGTTACGCTGCTGTACTTCGCTCTCTCGTTCAGTTTTCTGCTTACTTCGACTGAAACCCACAACACTAGCTAAAGAACTGCAAATCAAAGAAAGAAAAGGAGATCTTGTGAATCTGATCTACATACAAACATCTGACATATTCCCATAGTTTAAAAATTAGTGGTCCTCTTTTGAAAAAGGAAAGCAAAAAACAATGTAAACATAAAAAATTACAATTTATTGTCTTTTTTTTTTTTTTTTTTACTGGGTTTACCCCTTTTTTATGTGTTTTAATGGAATTATTTCTGTGAACCGTACATAAACCTCATGACCATGCACTTTGATTCCTTTAGAAAGCCCATAATTCAGTTCAGTGTACAGCTCAGGTCTACAGGAACTTTCCCGCCGGATTCAAGTAAGCACCATTTGAAAGTCCTACGCCTTCCCTAACACTTCCTTTCTCCACTTTTTCTCCATTTCCTTCAAAGGACATCCTCCTCTGCCCATATTCATAGTTGGATTTTTTTTTCCTTTTCTGCAAGTGATCATGATCTTCCTTTGATTCCTCTCATCCCAGCCCATCTCTCACATAGGGGAAAAACAGAGAGCAGCACGAAAGAAAAAAAAAAGAAAGAAAGAAAGAAAAAAAAGAAAAGAAAAACAAGGACAGAACCATCGTATCCTTCCTTCGTCAATGCGAATGACTTGTGATCTGTGGCCCCTCAGGTTTTCTAAACTTTCTTCAGGTTGTGTTTCATTTTTTTCTGTAATTTATTGTGACATATACGGCAGAATAAACATTTGTTTGGAAGCAAGGTCTCCTGGTGGCAAGTCAAAATGTTCAGAGGTCACATTTCTTTTGTTTGTTTCACGTATCCTTGTTGTTTTTTTTTCTCTTTTGTTTCCTTTTATCTGCTTTTCTGTTGTTGTTTTCAGTCCTGCTTGGCTTGGAGCTGTTGCTTCCAGGCCTCGTTCAAGAACACCAGTCGCTTATAGTTGAGGACGAGCAGAATGAAGTTCAGTGCATATGTGGTGATGCAGATGATGCAGAAGTCTTTCAGGACGAAGTAGAGGATGTAGGCCAGGTAGAGCGAGCCCATCACCGACACGATGGACGTGGTCATGAGGATCAGGGCGGCCATGGCGCTCACCGTCATACCTGTTGTCACACACACACACACACACACACACAGCTGTTAGATAAAAATAAAAAATAATTTAAAAAAAAGACAAAGATGCTCCCCCACAATTGCCCTAATGGGGAGGATCTTCAGTTCTTAGTTTTGTTTTGGTATCCAATATAACAATCAGTAATTACATAATTCCATAGTTATGCAATTAACTATTTGATTTACATTATTTGATTTTGTATTTACTTTGTTTTGACAATTATGGGAAACATGTTCAAATAGTATGCACAGCAACTATCAAATTCAAAACATCATTAAATCTGGACATTTTTAATCTGGAAAATGGCAGTAGTGTTTCTTAAATTGTTTTTTTCTTTTGCTTTGGCCATATCTAAAACAGTGGTTCTTGTTTTAAATAGTGACACTAATAAAACTGAACATACATTTCAGCCAGTCATAATGCATGGCCATCCAGTTATCTGTAATGTCAGCATGTCTCCTGAGAGGGTCAGCGATAGCTCCGAAGGAAGTGGCGAGCAGGGGGACGGGGTGGGGGTGCAGTGGCACTTGCCATGCTCAAAGGACGCCTTAAAAAGTCTGGGAACTGTTGCTTTAAGAGAGTTTTAATTCCAAGTGTATAATTACGACTGTGCCAATCCCATACTTAGTGTTACACATCAAAAATCATTGGCGCAGATATCAGAAAAGGCCTAAACTAGCACGTAAATGCTTGACCAAACTTTGAGCAACATACCGTAAATAGATGTGTCAGGACACAAATGACACACATGAGCAGCAAGGCTCCCTACTCCCTACAAAGCATACTATGTAGAAATTCAAATACAGGACCACACCTGTTTATCAAGGCTTGGACTAGGCCTGCTGACTTCTAGCGAGGAGCAATCTTAAGGCTTCAGCAGACCAAGACATTTTGGACAACGCCATGCTTCCAACTTTGTGGACACAGTTTGGGGAAGAACTTTCTCTATCCCAGCATGACTGTGTCCCAGTGCACAAAGCGAGCTCCATAAAGACATGGCTGGAGGAGTTCGGTGTGGAAGAACTTGACTGTCCCACACAGAGCCCTGACCTCAACACCATCCAGCACCTTTGGGATAAACTGGAACGGAGGTTGTGAGTCAGGTCTTTGCGTCTAACATCAGTGTCTGACCTCATAAACGCTCTACAGGATGAATGGACACAACTTCTCAAAGAAACTCCAAAATCTTGTGGAAAGCCTTCCAAGAAGAGTGGAAGCTGTTATAGCTGTAAAACTGTTATAACTCCATATAAAGGCTATGTATTAGATTGCAATATCATTAAAGTCCCTGTGGGTGTAATGGTCAGGTGTCCCAATACTTTTATCCATTTAGTGTACATCTAACAGACAGCCACTTGTGATTCAGCCATGTGTGCTGACTTCCACAGAAAACAGTATCAGTTTTGTATCGGTGTCAGAATTAATCTCAGATATGAAAAAGTGGTCTCATGCCACCTCTATTTACAATACACACTTCTGACAGGATTCTCAGCTAGGTGGGATTAATACTGTTAATAATTATGAATTAATAGGTTCATAAAATGCCTAATTAATATAAACATGCTTCTCTCATTATTGCCGATAATTACAACTTGTATTAATTATATTTGGAACTGATTCTTGATCTTTTTCCAAGAACTCTTCAGCTAATGTCCATGTTGTCTTCAGTTGAAGAGGCAGAAATATTTATAGCCACTTGTTTGTGCTGAAAGCCAAATACGATGGCGAATGGTGATTAAACTCAAGTCTAGTACCCAATTATATGCTTCTGTAGCAAAAAGGGACTTTCAAATGCACCAAAAAGCATGCAGAATGGGGCTGCTCTCCACAGCTGAGCTGGAGTGATTAGGCCACAATGTCGATGATGGCTCAACGCTCTAAGCACTTGCAGCACACTAAAGGAAGCAGGACTCTGTGACATCATTTGTTAATCATCATTGTGATATTGGCTTTTGTCAAAACTGACAAAGTAGGCCATTGGGAAATATGGATTTTTTTTTTTTAGCTGTGTGTGTGCTATGATCAAGCTCAGATGTTCCAGGTAAGTTTCAGTGGATGATCACATCATTTACAGCTCTGGAAAAAAAAAAAGAGACCACAGCAATTTATTTTTAAATCAGCATCTCTATGAGTACGACAACCATAACATGCCAGTGTCTGTTAAATTCCTACACAAGCACCTCATTCTGCTTTATGAGGTACTTATTAGTGATCACCTGAATCGCATCTTATTTAATGAGGAAAAGTATAAAAACACTGCTGTAATCAACACTCTCCTCTCACAATGTGACCAGTTGGATGGCAAAACACTACTAGAAGTTGGTCAAAGGTAATTATTGCCATTTTGTTTAAGAGTGAACAAGAGATTTGTTTCTTTGAATTATTCAAGTTCTGTGTCCTCCATCATTTCTCTTATTTTAATGTTTTGTCATTTCCTTATTGCTCTAAAGAACAATATTTTTATTTGGAATTAATAAGAAATATTGTCAGCAGTTCTTGAAAACTAAGGCAAAGCTGTTCAGTTCAGTGCTTGCATAATAAATAGTAAATAATAAAACCTGAACCTTGCAGTGGTCTCTTAACTTTTTTACAGAGCATCATACACAATTTGTAACAGCAGACAATGACTTTAAACTACAAACACAAGTTCATTCATCAGATTCTGCTGGTGTGGGTTTCCTCACTTTCAAAGACAAGCACAGAAGTGATTGGTAACAGGGCAAAATTATTCACTTTGGAGATTAATGAAATAACGGTCCATAGATTATTTGACTACAGAAATGATAATCGGGTGACGGGTTACTTCACAGGACTCTAACCCAGCTATGGAGCTGAGCTGGGCCTTGATCTTTGACCCACTCGGCGCAGCCCTGAGCCAGGCACACACAGTCCCCTCACACCCCCCCATCTCCTTTAAGGAGCCATGTGCTCCGGGATGGAGGACGTTTGCTACATGTTCTGGCAAAGCTGTGCTATTCATAGTTGTGAAATTTCATTAGGGGTTAGAAGGACAGACACAGCACACACACGTAACGACACAGCACCAAGGACGGACAAAGGACTCGAACGTGTGCTGAAACAAGAGCAACAAGATACAGATATAGTGGGGTCAAAAAGTCTGAGGAACCTCGAAAACGTGGAATTTTTTTGTTCATTTAAACCTGGAAACCTCAGGCGCCACTCTGTATGCACACATATTTACATGGATATTACTGTGCGCGTCTTCAAAATAATAAGTTATTGCAAACTACAGAAAACCTTGTCATTTGTAGTAAAGATTTTGAAAGGTTAGTCTTGACTTTTGAGTTAATCAATTATTACTACGTAGTAACAGGACTAAGGCTGAGTATCCAAAAAAAAAAAAAAAAAAAAAAAATTCTATACTGATCCCTTGACTTTGACACTTTTAAACGTGTGTGTGGCTTTCACCAGTGTGTGTGTGGTACCAACAAAACCTATTGGTGCTGGTGGGTGTTCTCCTCTGTTGAAGCCAACACTTGCAGTTAAAGACAATGACAGTCTGGGGAATTCTTTACTCTTTTAGGTGAAGATTGAGTCATCAAGCCTTATTAGACTTAACTGTAGACTTAAATTGCACCAGGGGTGTTGAACTCCAGTCCTGGAGGGCCGTGGTCCAGCACGTTTTGGTGATTTCCCTGCTCAGAAATGCCTGGTTCACCTCACCAGTTAGTTGTCAGGTTTAGTGAATGTGTTTGAGGAGGAGAACCATCAGACTGTGCTGGACACCGGCCCTCCAGGACTGGGGTTTAACACCCCTGACTTACACGGTAAAAAGTTTACTAAGGTACGCTGCTTAGGAATCAAATACTAATGTTACAAGTATTTAGAAAGACTCCACAAACAAGTGTTTACATTCCCATTTTCTAGGGCTGTCATGATTACTTGATTGATTAATTAATCAGTTCAGTCAGTTACATGTGCACCGTCTGTTACTATAGAAGCAGGGATTATGCCTCTCGTGCAAACACAGCTTTTGTGAGCCACTTGATCACTAACTCTAAATGATTAAATGACCAATAACTAACAAATGAGCATTATTGTTTTAACTGATCACCACCAGGAGTTTAGTTAGTGATGGCTGATCCTTTCCTCATCTATAGCCAGAACCAGAGTTCATAGTTTTAGCATTGCCTCGACCAGAGACTATTACTTGGATGATCATTACACTTACATATTTCAGATGTCTAAACCAGATGTAATTTTTTTCCTTTTTCATTTTGCCAAATAGTAATAGTCACCATGTCTTTTGCTGAAGAAGCATGCTTTAGTTTAACCTACAAATGTTATGGCCTGGAAAAATAAGACAAAGCTTCTAAATACTAAACATAGATTTAAATGCAAAATGTTAATGTTTTTTTTTTTCTCTTAGTTAATCTTACTTAATTATGTGCCTTTTAATCTAAGCTTGCTTTTGTGTATACTGCTGGAAACTGTGAATTTCCCTCTGGGATGAATGAAGTATATATCTATCTATAGACAAATACTCGAGTGTATGGGTAATGCAGTTAAATAGTTTTCCTGCGGAACATGCCATAGTTATGTCTGTCCAATGTTTGCATGAAATGTAACAGACCTTGAATCATTCTTTTGTGGGGTGAGATAAGAGCCAATCACTTGAGCAATAGTGCAAGCAAGTGCTCTCCTGTTTGACACCTGAAACTAGCAATTCACTATAATGTGGGGTGAAACAAGGCAGAGCAAGCAAGCCCACTCCTTTTTACAGCCTCGGATTATGACCTGTGTATGATAATCTGTGTATGATAAAACCATATTATATCCTCGAAGTGCTGCGGAACCTATGGGAGTACATATATGGCGCAACTACTATGAAAATGCTCTGCTGCTAGTATTTGATGGTTTGAAGGTAATTACTGTTGTGTTAGTCAAATGAGCCTGCCTAGGACAGGGAAGAGAAAGACATGACTGTGTGGTGAATTGGAGACACGAGGTCTTGGCAACTTGGAGGCCGGCCAACCGGCCAAGGCTGCATGAGGGAGAGGTTGAGTCAGCAAACACCACACAGTTCTTGGGGGAGAGAGTGTCTGTGAATCTGTGTGTGTAAGGGAAAGAGAGTGTGAGAACGACGGGCACACAACAAGAATGGGTGCACAGCAGGGGGCCAACATTACTCAGTAAACAAATGAGCAAATAAATAAAGTCATCCAGCACACAGGTTGCTAAATAACATTCCCAATATTAAAAGAAAAGGACCTCACTTTCTTGTTTTGTTAGTGGTATGTGCAGTGCAGACTTGAAGAAAATTATTCACTTCTGCATTTTCACCTCTTGACAATGAAACAGAAAACAGAAGTGCAGATTCAAACCTTTCGAAACAGAACGTAAATCAAATGTAATCACACAGCTAGTCAGGCAGGCATGTCGCAATTATTACATCATCTCCTGATCACATTGATAACAGCTAATCACCCAGCATGGCCGCCTTAGGCTTGAGCTTTAATATCTGTACACAAAAAAGATAATGAAATTGTTAAGTTTTATATGGTAGTTGATGGTTAGCCAAAACGTGATTGACAGACGCATTACTATGTAATTACAGAACTACACAGTTACAACAAAGTCACAATTATCCTAATAATTGTAATAATTCTGCTTATAATTCAGCAACTAGTATAAATGATTCAGTAACTACAGGGAGTCCTCCAGTTATGATGGAGATCAGTTCCTACGACTGTAACCCGAGTTTTGGTGTAAGTCGAAACACACCTTAGCCTAAGGTAATACCTGACACGGTTGTAAAATCTATAAACACAGCTAAGAAAAAAAAGACAAAAAATGACAAAGATTCATTCGGAAGCCATGATAAAGGCCAAAAAGCCAAACAAAGCAACACAAACGAAACACTTGCCCTTAGATAAGTGTACTCCCTCACTCATACAGCACGTTACTGTGCATTCTGCAAATTCTTGCGCCCCGCGCTACAAAACTAGTTCGGCCACACAAGCGTAATAAACTCAAAACGTCATATGACAAGACCATCGTAACTCGAGGACCCCCTGTACTTTAAAACTAATATGCAAGTTATACATCTAGAAGAACTGGGACATATGTGAGTCTTCGATGCACTGTGATAACAGACCAAGAGCTCCACCCATCCACACACACACACACACACACACACACACACACACACACACACACACACACACACACACACACACACACACACACACAATCTGTGGTCATCTTTCCTGTGCCAGGATATTAAAGACAGCATTGCCATGTACTTTTCCCTTGAGGCCAGTATAGCAAGCCAGTCACTAAACCTTGAGGAAAGGAGTGTCCAGGGCCATCCCAAGCAAAAACCTTCTTTTTGTGTTGGAAAATTTTCATTCTGCTCGACAGGAATCAGTTGGAAGTCGCTTGATTAAAAGTTCTATAGATGTGTAGAAAACACCTATACAGAAACCACTAACCATCCGAACTATTCAACATTTACTCACGAAGGCAATTCCTAAATGTCTTTTAAAACAATTCTTTTAATGAATCAACTCCTCCTCAGTGGTTTCTATTCCCAACTTTTGTTAAACAAGTCCTTTTGTCAGCCATGATTTGTGGGGTACTTCTGAACAGGACAAGAATCAGGAAGTTAAACTGCTCAGTTTTCACTGCATTAAGAGGCCGTTCCGCTCTTGGCCCCAAACTTATTTTTTTTAATACTTTGCATGACAGGGGTATACATGCAGGGTGTAACAAGGTAAAAAAGAAAAAACACCCAAAGAAAACATTTTCTGCAATGTGGCACTTCATACCAAAACAAAATGTGCAACACTGGTGGAATCTCCCTTTAAAATTTTATCACGTCATGTCGGCCTGAGGTCAATTTTGTTACAAGTATCAGTGCCAGGGTCGGTGAGGAAACAGCTGATCCTAGATATTTTAGGATGGCGGGCAACACCTACTCAAAAAGCACATCCTTGATGAGTTGGCCATTTGGCAACGTTTCTCACTTGCTGTCCTTAAAAGGCTTGAAGGTCAAGTTCTTACCCAATAACAGCTGAAAGACATAAAAGAAAAGTCCGTAGACACTGTTTGGCTGGTTTATTGCACTGTTGTTACCAAAGATGGATCCCAACACTCCAAAACCTCGACCCCATCTACAGAGAGAAACAGAGGAGAAAAAGACAAAGACAACGGTTTGGTGAGGAGGAATAACTTTGAGATGAAATATCACTTGATGCAAAAGTGCTAAAGATTGTCTGTATGGAAGCATCTCTAGGGAACAAGGCACAGTAAAGAGAAAGCTTTGCCCTAAATATAAAGAGATTGTATCAGAAGATAATGACCAAAACCCTGGAATTTAATCAGGCAAATAGAACAGTCTCTTCCCTCCAGTAATACAGGTCACCTTTAACAACAATAACAAGGCATGACATTACCTTTATAATTAAAAGAAGAAAAAAAAACATGAGTGCATAATAGGTTTCTCACATAAAATGGCACGATTAGTTGAGTATCGTCACATCCAGAGTTGGAGGAGTCAGTGGCCTAAATGTGCTCCACCCACAAAGGCAATCTTTCTTAGCAACTGTTGGGAGGCTGAACAAGCTTTCCAGATTGTTAGCAAAACCCTGTTGCAATGAAAGAAAGCCTTTGTGGGTGGAGCACAGCAAGGTCAATTCTATTGTTTGGCACTAAGGAGGAGTATGTCCTCAGGCTCTGTGCGACAGTATGGTTTGCATCATGGTTTGGATTTAAACGCTGATTGTTCAAATACATATTGCTGTTGTTGTTTAAACAAGATGAGCAAAACAAAGCAGAAGTGATTCTAAAAAGGAGGATAGAAACTGCTTTGAAAAAATCCAACTGTTGCCACTAAGAGGTGAGAAGCCAGCCACATGCACTGGAATTCCACAGATTCTCACAATACCAGCTGCATTCAGAAACAGACTCTTCCAGCGCATTAACCAACTCATCATTTTGCACGCTTCATGAATCAGTCTTGCAGAGAGAACCGTTTTTTAATTTTCCATACATCAGTCATGTGCTGTCACTGTACAGAAACCACTCTGGTACTTAAGAAGTCGAGTTCCCCAACATGAGTGAAATGAACAGCAATGTTCCCAGCCCTGTGCTATGGTTTGCTTTTGCTTCTTCATTCACCTTTGTACCTGCACTGAACTTGGAAGTTCGCACCATGACTCGAGCACATTGGACCTCCGATACAATCTCATTTAACCTCGTGGCTCATATACATTTAATCTCTACTGAAATCTCGTGGCTCAAACGCATTTAAGCTCAATTGAAATCTCGTGGCTCAAACAAAGATTTAGGTTTCCAGTTCCACACTGCTAAAATG
This sequence comes from Hydrocynus forskahlii, assembly GCA_037974365.1. Taxonomy (NCBI): domain Eukaryota; kingdom Metazoa; phylum Chordata; class Actinopteri; order Characiformes; family Alestidae; genus Hydrocynus; species Hydrocynus forskahlii. The sequence continues at coordinate 10,850,235 of JBBPCX010000088.1, read as the reverse complement.
AGTGTTTTCTACTAATTAGTACCATTAAGCGTGTGTTATGTTAGGAATTATGTTATGCATTATGTTAGGAATTTAAGCTATTTCCTCTGGGATCAATAACGTTTACTGATTCTGATGAACAAGTTATTAACAGTTATTCGATATGCAGAACATGCTTAACTTCCACTTGACCGTATTTTTTATAAAACTGTTCATCAGCTTCAGTAACAGAAACTTGAGTATCATTCTCTGAACTTCAATATCACTAACAAGCTTTTTCACCTTATAGATGAAATGATTCTGTGATATGAGAGACTCATGAAACAAATGAAGCAAACTGTGCATATGCACTACAGATTAATGTACTGTATGCTTTGAGAACATGCCTAACTACTTACGTATATCAGTCTATTAAAAGACACTAACCTGGTTAAAATAGGGTGGTGGAGTATCTAACTGATTTTCTGCATGTTTAAACACCTCCTTACACTCACACTTCCAGTGTCAGGCTTTCTTTTCTTGCACAGATGTTCGGTGTAACACTGAACAGTGTAGCGTTAGATACAGAACTGAGAGAAAGAAGCACACTAACAGGGCCAAGCAGGACCAGAACATAAAGCACCTTATCTGCTTCAAAGTTTCAGAGTGAGACTCAAACGGTACCAACCAAGAAAACCCCCAAATTTAGTCATCATGTCACCAGCACTGGGATAAAGTGGAGGCCACCAAGTGCCTCGTCCTCATCACATGAAGCTCCGCAACATCTCTTTGAACTCTGAACATTAGACAGCTTGGAGAACACTGCCAATTCGGTTACAACAGCTAACAGAAGCCTTGCATCATGCTGAGTGATGGGAGATGAGGGAGGGCCATCTAAAAGAGAGTGCAGCCAACTAAGCTCTCTTGTACTCCTGGCCATGGATGGCCAGATGGCTGTGGATCAATGGGCATCAAAACCACGTTCTCCAGCATACTTGGGCCAATGCTTAGACAGTCAGGAGCCAAAGTTAGGCCTACAGTTAAGGCAGCTAAGGAAGAGGAATGCTAAACAAGCAAGGACTGCATTTCCAATGAGTCTTGTGTGTAGAGAGGTAAAAAAAGTGATGGAAAACAAGGATTTAAACCAACTAAAATCAATCAGAACGCACTGTTAAAAAGCAAAGTCTGGGTGTGCTAAAAGCAAATTACTTGTGTGTCTGTGTGTGT
>JBBPCX010000088.1:10838632-10848950 GCA_037974365.1 Hydrocynus forskahlii | reverse complement strand
AAAATCAATCAGAACGCACTGTTAAAAAGCAAAGTCTGGGTGTGCTAAAAGCAAATTACTTGTGTGTCTGTGTGTGTTTGGGGGGGTCTGGGAGGCAATTAGTCCCTCTCCAGTCACCTTCATCCCTGTCAAACTTACGCCTGTACGGATTTTGCCTCTGAAGACTTGATCCATTGATCCATTTCTTATAGTGCTGCAATACTGCCCACCCCTAGTTTTAACCATAATTTTTTCAATTTGTATGAAACCCGTACTATGCTGTACACAGCACTTAGGAAGCCTATGGCTGGAGAGTAACCCCAGCGTGGAAGGAATAGATAAGATAAGATAAGATAAGATAAGATAAGATAAGATAAGATAAACCTTTATTAGTCCCACAAGTGGGAAATTAGCATTGTCACAGCAGAAAGTGGACAGAAACAAAGAGCCGCAAAAAATAAAAACAGTGGAATAGAATAAAGCAGAATAAAATACTAAACCAACAGGACAGTATAAAATGTGCATTATACAATCTAGGAACATAAAATAGAATAAAATAAAAATGTGCATGTATACTGTAAAAATGTCTATATATAAGTATGTAAAGTATATGTAGACTTATGTATATATGTACACAGTGAGCATGTGTATGTATACATGTACAGAGTGCACAAATAAAGAAATATAACAACACTGTGGATACACACACACACACATGTGCGAGTGATGTGAGTGATGTGACCAGTGCAGGCTTCCCCTGTGAAAGACAATCAGTGCACAACATGTTTAAGGTGGACTTTGAGCTGTCAGAACAATGTGCCAGATCTATATGGTACATCTGATGACCTGTTGACCTTTCTATCAGAAGGATGACGACAGCTCTAATCAGTCGACTTGCAATTCCATTTAAAATCACCTGAGTGGGCGTTGCCTAGAACACAGAGTAGACACTGATAATCAAATCATCTAATTATATTCATGATTCAAACAGCAAACATGAACACTAACATTACACACAGGGAACTAGACAAATTTATGCCACCTACATTCTCAGCACCAGCAGGTTGTGAAAATTCCAACAGTCCTTTCGTGATCATGAGCCATCAAACAAATACGGGCACAGTCTACATGAAGAAGCACCTCAGATATGCCACTATGCCATCAGATATGCCACAGGCCATTGTCTGAAGGGCTAAAATCATTTTCCCTTTTAAATCCTCAATGCTGTAAGTGCCAAATGGGTGTGAACTTCATCCGCCTATATTCCTGCCAATAGTCTTGTCTATGTTTTTGTGATGTTGGACGCAACTTCTTTCGATGATGCCTGGGCATTCCTTTTCACATTGTAAAACAGTGGCAGGTTTCAGGGCAGGATAATCAAGAGATTTAAAAAAGGGATAAATCAAATTATGCAAAACCTTGGCACAGCAAGTAAATATGCTTTATTACAAGAAACTGGCCTATAAGCACTACACGCCGCCTGGTATTGTTCGAGACACAGCGTATTACATAGTTACATCTCTCAGAGTAGCTCTCCACGACTCTTAGGTCATTCCACCATAAAACCTAAAAGAATAAATCCCCTGTTTAATGGTTAATGACACCTGTCGTAAAAAAAAAAAAGGACTATACGGTCTAGAAGGCTGCCTATGGCATGATTTACATGATGTTTGCTCAAATGTTCCAAGGAAAAGTGGGGAGTAAACAATACTTGCAACATGGATCTGTAAATTCTCATTTGACTTAACTTATGCAAGAAGCAAAGCATCATGACACATTCCTACAAAATTCGGTGCATGATTACCATTTCACTGGATTTAATATATATAAGAATACCTAAACTAAAATTTGGCATGTGCAAAAGTTTAGATAGCTTTTCAGTTACAACGCTAGTGTTGTTCTAATAAGGTCTCGGGGCTTATTTGACTTCTTACTCCAAATCATGCGCAGACAGTTCCAGAGAATGGTAAACTCTGACCTTTAATGGTGTTGAGCTTGGATCCAAGAGGCTAACTAAGGGTCTTGAAACTAAAGATTACTGACTCTGACAAAGCAAAAGAAACTATAAAATATCGTCCCAAAACTTTCTGCTAAAATTTCACTGGCCAAAATGTCAATGAGAAATGGACTTTGAGGAGAACCACTGCACAGTCCACATTGTTTCACAAAATCCTCAGTTCAGCAAATAGATAATTATACAATAACATTCACAGAAACGTGTCATGTTTGTTTGTTTCATCTAGAGGTGATGTGAACTTTGTTTCATCCAGAAAAACAACACAACATGCTATTTGACTACCCAGACTTCTGCATACAACGGTATATTCCCTTTTTTACCACACTCTGGCTACACAGTAAGGGAGTAAGGGTGTGATGATTTGGAACCAGGTGTCTTGACGGGCACAGGGAAACCACCAACTGGTTTCAGGTCAACAGTAAATGCAGCACAATCTGCACTCATCGGAAGCAGTGCGAGCATCCTACCACATCACAGTAGCCGTAAGTCCTGTTTAATGTTAAAGAACTCTGATCTAGTTATCAAAAGCCTGAATAGTTGCATTTGTAATGTAAATGGCTTTGAATGGTTATGCAATCCTGGTCATGTGGATTCTTCCAGAACTGTTGCTTGGTCTGCTGTTTGTGTGATTGGTTTCCTCTCCTGGACTCACAGTTTTCTCTAGTGTTACACGCAAGGCAAGCAAACACAACACAGCTGCAGTTTCATTCTGCATAATATCTCGCCATCCAATCCCCGCCCTCCATGCACCTAATCATGACCATGTGCAATACATTGTCTATACCTGTATATGGTGTTGATGCCGTATAATGCTTCTAAGTTTAACAATGTTACAGCAACATTTGAGGATAACAAGTTAGAAACCACAGCCTTTCTGTTTGTTTTAAAGATTTTTTGTTTTCCATTTTGAGTTCTTTACTCGTGGGACCCAGGCCTTGACAGTTAAAGGGAGATTTTTGAATGATGCAATGTCTCAGATGTAAACAAAGTCAATCAGACTGGTACGATGGAATGATGCATTGCAGAAAAGACATAAGACTTTGTTCACAGACCACTTCATATAACATCATGCCTGTATGATAAACTCCATTAGAATAATGACTGATGCTTTTGCCCTGTGATAAACAAACATTCCAGACGATACTGACAGGTCTTCTGTATTATAAGGTCGCTAATGAGTGGAAATATGAACATTTCACACTAGCTAACATTGCTATGCTGTGAACTTACACCATGCAAACCAGCAAGCTTGTCAGTTGTGTCAGTTACGAGTTAAAGAAAAAGTAAAGTGGACCTTATAGTCACGCCTGAACAAACCACAGCACACAGTGTGAATGATGTGAAATTCTCTGTATTTAAACTCATTCACCAAGTGAAGCAGTGGGCAGCCAGCGATGGCGTGGTGCCCGGGGAGCAGTGTGTGGGGACGGTACCTTGCTCAAGGGTACCTCAGTGGTGCCACTGGCAGTACTGGGATTCAAACCCACAACCTTCTGATCACAGGGGCAACTCCCTAACCACCAGCTGCCGCAAAGCACGACTGCTCAGTGCGAGGATCAAACTCCCGACCTGTGAGATTAGGGGGTAAAAGTGCACAGGATAAAGCGCAGTGGCTATTCTGGTTTAGAATATTTTTGTTTACTACAGAGTACAACAGCAGCAATTTTTTAAAATGCTATCAATTTTTCCCATATAGAAAAATTGCTTAGGTCTGGAATTCCTAATATAGGTAAGGAACTCCTAATGATTAATATGAATATGATGCCTTTTTATATTAAGTTAATGATACAACAAACAGTGACATGTCTAACCTGAGTTTCAGTGTCTTTATGAACGTAATGTGTTTTACTATACGCTTGTGTTATTAAGATTTTATCCCTTAAAAACACCCTTACCCATGATGTCACAGGCTCTCTCTCTGACACACATTTTAAAGGGGACTTGACCATTCTTACTCATTCTCTCCATACATCTCAGAGGTTTTTCGACCGAGTTTTAAATTAACAGTTCTCAATCCTTGATCAACTGATCACAAAGTTATTTACAAGTGCACTATGCACATTAATGGATGTTTTGACACTGGAGCGGGTCCAAAATTCTGCACAAGCTCCATCGAGGAGCGGCACTTTTTTGGTTATAAAAAGAATATGACAAATAAAACTCAAGAAAACGCAATCACACTAACAAACTATCATCTGATACCATGACATATTTGGAAAATATCACAATGTGTACCAATTAGGGAAACTAATACCAAGCTCAGTGGTCACATTGGGAACTTCCCTATGCAGATAATTCTTTATCTTCAATGATCAAGTGTCCAGGTACATGTAGCTAGCCTTGCCTTATGCAGTCAGCCACCACAGCTATGCGGACAGGCTCACATATCTACGAGGAAAATAATAGCAACTGGTGTCTAAAAAATAAAAGCAAAACAATCACAAGGTGAAGAAAATGTCACAGCTATGTTGATCTCTACAAGTCTGTGAGTTGCTTTTCCATCTAAGAGTCACATAACATCGTCCCTTGACATGATCATGTTCAGCAAAACATGCAAGTGAGGCTTTTGCATAACTGATTCACAAAACGCTCTGCATCAGGAGGTCTGTACTCATGACTCCATTCTCTGCAAAACTTGTCTTTTGATTTCCCAAGGGGTTTTTAATAACCGAAAACACGTTACGCAAGAACAAAAATACAAAACAGCTACATAGAACTAAAACAAGCCTTCTATAATCATCTACACCTTTTTCTTTCATAGTTTCTGAAAAATTAAAACCATACACTGCAAATAAAGTTGAGTGGTGTGATGTGCAATACTCAGTTCTGGAGAAACTGAAAGTGCCAGAATTGTTCACAGTGGCGGTGATGAAGGGAACTAGACGTCCAAAGTGATAAACGTCTCTAAAAGCTGCATTACAGAAAGTTAATACCTGAAATGGTTATGAAGACGTTGCTTGAGGCCTGAGACACCGTATTGAGATAGCTCTGAGAAGGCTTTGGCCTAACGTATCTTTGTAACACATGCATGCAGTGCTCAGTGACAGTGTACATCTCAAAGACTGAATTACATATGAAGTTCAAAAGGATCGATGAAAATCCTATTTACAAGAGTGGGTTTCCAGACTATTACACCTTGACTGAAGCTACATGTAAAGTGATTTTGTGCACTTGTTTTTGAACACGTCTACTGCAGTCTCAGGCACCACTACATTTCAGCATTACATTACATTAATTTGGCAGACGCTTTTATCCAAAGCGATTTACAATATGAGGAAACGCTCAAGTTTCAGAACAGCGTGAGAACCTGAGGGGAGTATTAACTGCTAAAATCTTCATGTAAAGTTTCTACTTGTCATACGTGAACACACCACAGCACACAGTGTGAACAGCACTAACTTGTTTTCTGCATTCACAAAGTGAAGCAGCAGGAAGCCAGGAACAGGAAACAGCGTGGGGATGGTACCTTTCTCAACTCTGTGGTGCCACTAGCAGTCCTGGGATTCAAACCTACAGCCTTCTGATCGCAAGGACAACTCCCTAACCACTAGGCCACCAAGAAGATCATCAAGAGAGGAGATGCTCTCTGAACAGATATTTTGAAGATAGAGAGGGATTCTGCTGCTCTGGTTGCCTTCCACCAGTAAGAACCATGACATATAAGATTCTGGACTGTATATTGACTTAAAGTGGCTGTTAACCAACAGGCCGGGGTCAAAAGCTCAAAGTGACAGAGCAAACACGACCTCCAGACGGACAGATCGCCTGTGGTTAATCTCTCTTGTTGAGGAGCCAGTTCCACGTCAGTGAATTACTCACACACAAACTCATGGGTGTCAAAGGTTGTTAACATAATTTCAACACACTAACGTACTTACATAGGTAGTTATTAAAACGTATCATTTAGATACGGGTTAGGTAAAAAAAAAAAAACACACAAATGCTTGGAAACTACCAAAACAAACCAACCCAAGCTACAGCCTGCTAGCTAACGTCAGTCGTGTTTACTACATCACTGGAGCAGCTTTAGCTCAAGCTAGCGACGTTTTTACACCTTATTTGAATGAAAAAGTGCTCGAAATTTATCCTGCGACAGGACGACAGCAACTACAGGCTCTGTCGGTTCCTCCAAACTGTTTTTTTTTTTTTGCTAAGAAAACAAGACTCTTCTGTTTAACATTTGCCCGCCGGTGCAGACAGCCCAGCCCGCTCATTGCTCCTCCAGTGGTAGTGCTAGTGATGGCTAAAGGGCTAACATATAAATTAAAGATTTTTATTTTACTGTTCAGAGATAAAGAAACAAATTACTGTGTCTCTAGGGGGAAAAGTTACTTCAGAGTTTATCAACGTGTACAAAAACACAAACACTTTCTGAGCAAGGAATAACCCATATTTTGCTTGAGCTAGCTTAGCTGTGGTGAATTCTGTTGACTGAGTGTATTAGCTAGTGGAGCTAACTTCGTACTATTGTGCCTACTGGCTTATAATACTTGGACAATAAATGGTCCGAACATCAAGAAACACAGTTTATGGGAACGTGTGATCACATAACCAGCAGGAGAGCCTCATCTTAATCCAAAATTCACACTCCTAAGTTTAGCTGGGGAGGTGTTTTTGGGTGAAGTAGCTCGTCGTTAGCAAAGCTCAGCCTGACAAAAGAAGAAAAGCTGACTTCTGGAGATAAAGTTTGGACCACAAAGCAACCAACAAAATCCCTGACTGGCCTGAACCCGAGAAAACAGAGGGCTCTGCAGCCCATGCCCAGCCCAAAGCCCAGCTCCTGGATCTCCAAGATCTGCTGGATCTCCTGATCTTTACCTGGAGGTGAAGACTTTGGAGCAGCTTATGGAACTGCTCAGGTCGCACATGGCCCGGTAGTTCGCATCCCTGGATTTTTCACTCTCCACGTGGAAGGCGTACAAGGACAGCAGGATCCCCAAGAGGCAAACGAGAAGCCGGGCTATTCTCTCCCACCGAGGGGTGGACACTCTCAAGACGGGCGCCGCCATGTTTCCCCGGCCTTTGCTCGCACGCGCGCGCATACACACACACACACACACACACACACACACACTCTCTCTCTCTCTCTCTCTCTCTCTCTCTCTCACACACACACACACACACACACACACACACACACGCTGCCCCCTCCCGAGTTGCGACGTGGAAGTGTCGCTCCACGCCGTGCTGGGGCGTGTCTCCCCCATCCATCACCCCATCCCACCCCACCCCACCCCGTTTGACCACCCTGACGTCCAGGGTGGGCTCCCAGTGCCCCCGGACAGGTTACAGAACTTAATGACGACCCTCTGCATACTCATGGGCTGAGCCACTAACCTTCCAGAAAAGGTCTGTTTGAAATCTGCTAGGGGCAACTGTCAGTTTTTCTGAGAGAACCAGGTTCGCCCCTGTATTCCTTACTCTTGAGGCAGCTGGTGGCCTTGTGGTTAGGGAGTCACCCCTGCAATCAGAAGGTTGTTCACACTGTGCCTGACCTCATAAATGCTCTACAGGTTGAATGGGCACAGATTCCCACAGAAATTCTCCAAAATCTCTAAGAAGATTGGAAGCTGTTATAGATTCAAGATTCAAGATTCAAGATGTGCAAAAAGAGCTTAATGTGCAAAATTTACAGTATGAGGTAGGTGATGATGTTCATTAATTATACTCCTGTCCGCTGTTAAGGACTCTGATGGCAGTGGGGAAGAAGGAGTTGTTGAGTCGGGAGGTTCTAGATTTCACACTTCTGAACCTTCGTCCTGAGGGCAGAAGTGTGAACCAGCTGTCAAGAAGGCTCAACAGCGGCTATACTTCCTGAGGAGGCTGAGGAAGTTCGGTATGTCATATATATATATATATATATATATAGCTTCAAAGGGAGGGGACTAACTCTTTGTATAAAAGTCTATGTATTTGAATGCAATGTTATTAAAGTCCTGTTGGTCTAATGCTCAGGCGTCCCAATACATTTGTACACATAGTGTATGTCGTGTATGCCATTTTTGATTCCAAGAGTAGTGGATTCAGAAAAAGGTCTCGGTGTTTCATTTAAAACCAAATTACACTGTGAACCTGGGAGCCATTTAGTGCTAAAATGAGCCAGTTGATGAAGTGTTGATATTCCTCAAGTAGTGTACCCCCACATACCAACTCCTGTTCAAGTGTTAGGTAGACTAGCTTACAAACAGTGATATCATCAGGATGCATTTAAGTGTTTCTACCTTTAGTTTTAAATTTATTTCATTTTTAGGTACATATGATACTAAATCCAATGAAAAAACAATGAAAAAGTGTTTCTTAACTAGCTAACTTTTTTTTTTTAGAAATATAGACTATTCTGTTCACCTTTTATTAGGTTATTAGTTAACAACTTAATTAATGTAACATTAATGAACTCACAAGCACCCTCAGTGTGGCCCTTAGCTGCTCAACAGTGGTCTCCTAAACAAAAGCCACTGAGACGCTGGTACTGGCTGGGGCCAATCAGACAAGAGAAGTTTGATTACCTCTGTCTGACCACCACGGCAGAGAAGATGATACTCATGTGTGAGCTAAAAGGCATTTGTTCATTCATTTGAACGGCATTATGACTGTAATCTGTATTCGATTATGCTGCAGACACACCGCAGATTAGAACCACGGCAGATAAACAGATTAGTCCATTAATAAAACAAGTACAATGGATAATATTAATTTGCTGGTTTTTGTGCATCGATATCCTGTGGGAAGCACAGGTCTCTTGTCTTCTACGTCCACATGTTTTCACCCAAGGGGTCATCAACAACACTGAAGGGGTCAGGGCCCAGTGATGCAGTGAGAGTGGATTAGTTGTTGCATTTCTGTCTTAAAACACCACACCACCACCTGGTGGAAATAAGCAGTCTAACAATCTGATATTTGTTCAGATATTTGACATGTAAGGTTTTAATTTGTAACATTTTACTAAAATCTGGCTCAAGCTTAAGCTGTTATTTTGTTTGATCTAATTTCATGTCTTACGTAGAAATAGAACAAATACAACGTGGCACCAGGGTGTCCATGAACACAGATATATTTCATATTATGTGTGGAAGTTTAATGCTTTACATCCATGTAAATTTTTAGCAACAGGGTCTACTAAATATATGCAACAAGGCAAATCATTAAGAATGGACAAAAAATGTCACTACAGCTTATTTGACATTTCACCACTTTTTTCGTCAAGACAAATGAGGTCATGTCCTGTAGAGTTATTTTCTTTTTAGTGTGTGGATATTAGGAAAAGACACACTTACAGTAACGTGACTGACCTAGCGCCTGGGGAGGCAAAAACATTTTGTTATTTAACTAAATTATCAGGTAGTTCTCGTGAATTCAGATTTTCATAGCAAAAGGACAATTTGTTGCATTCAGTAGGTTTTGATTAGGCTGAAAATTAGACTGAAACGTTGGACCCACCCTCCTTGGACCCAGCACCTTTTCAGTTATGCAAAAGGTTCTGTCTCATTTGCTGGATGCTCATTCAGGCTTGTCCATTTCGTCCCCTGAAGCTCAATGGGAGAAAGATCTGGAGGCCAAGACAATTCTCAAAACTTTTACTTTTCTTTGGGCTTGATCCCAATTTGGCACAATTTTGAAGAACGCTTGGGATCATTATCCTGTTCAATGAAATTTTGTCCAATGACACCTAAACAGGAAGGTATTGTGTGATGTTGACAGCAAACTGAACCGGTTCAGGACATTATTTCAATGAAGGGGCAGAGCTGGCTTTACTTGCAGAGGAGGCTCAGGCCTTTAAATGTCTGTAGGACCATGCTGACCATGTTCTACCACTCTGTGGTAGAGAGTGTGGTGGTTGATGCAGCTGTGTGCCGGGGCAGTGGTGTGAAGGCTGAACAAGCTGATCAACTGGAGACCCTGGTGGAGGTGTCTGAGAGGAGAATGCTGAGGAAGTTTCTCTGCATCATGGACAACCCCTCCCGCCCCATGCACGCCTGTTTGATAGACCACCAGAGCACACTATCTAAATGCAGAACTGAACACCACAGGAAATCCTTTCAATCTGTGGCCATAAGACTCTTTAACTCCCCCCCGCCCCGCCCCCCTCCGCTCCATAGGTGATCTTTTTCAGTCTTTGTCATTCTGTTCAGAATCAAATTTGTGCAATAAACAACTCAACTGTTTATTGTGTGAACTGACTGAATGTTAATCACATCCCCTCATCATCTGCTTCTTTTATGACTGTGGTGGCATCAGCCATCTTTTGTGGTGTGGTCTGCTGGGGCAGCAGCATCTCTGCTGGGGACAGAAAGAGACTGAACAGGCTGATCCGGAGGGCCAGCT
>JBBPCX010000088.1:10821348-10838532 GCA_037974365.1 Hydrocynus forskahlii | reverse complement strand
CATAAGTAGAAAGTTTGATTTCACAGAAGTGTGATTGACTTGGAGTCCCATTGTGTTGTTTAAGTGTTCCCTTAATTTTTTTGAGAAGTGTATATATATATATATATATATCCGGGAGTAGTCTAAACCCTACTCTTGCAGTAGGAACAGTCTGTTTCTGGGACCCTTTTGATCTAAAATAAAATACTAAAACTCAAATGAATAGAATATGTGAATGTTAATGGCTAAAGCAGAACTGAGGAGAAAGATCATTGTCCACACATGAATCTTCTTTTTTTGGTGCAATTTGTATTCTCTTGGTGCAGCACCTCTCACTTGTCCCTGGAGTATGAATATTTTATTTTAGACCAGAAGGATCTAAAATAAGAAGAAGCACATGGAATTGAGTGATTGTGCCTGGTTACTTCCCAAGTCTATTTATCACTGCATAGCAAGTTTGAGGGCTGGGTGTGGATTTCAGCACCTTGGTCAGGGACTGTGAGAGGTTTGCACCAAGGAGGCACAGCATCACTGTCAGTGACACATCATCCATCCTTTCCTTCTGCACACAAAAAATAACATTACGTTTCTTCAATGATCTATGAAGAATTAAGAAAAGATACAGATAAACAGTTTATTACTGTATTGAAACTTTTCTGCTGAAAAAATGACTTTTTAAATGATTAAATAAGGACCACATGTGAGGCTCCTCCTTTCAGTCCAATCAGCATCCTACACATTTCTAGCTTGACCCTCTGTTTTCTGTGTTAAAATCTGTGGGTTTTTCCTCCCCCCTGCAGCCACACTTACTCCCTATTCTACAGTTACATGACTGAACTCAAACATTAGCTTTTTACACATCATTACAAAAATCTACCAGTTTGCTGCCATACTTATAATTTAAAACAAACAAATAAACAAAAAAACATTTAGCGTACATATTTTACCTTTAACTTGTATTGTTCCTTGTTTAAGCTGTTTTACTTTTATTGTTTTTTGTTTGTGTTTTAGACATTTTCAGATTTGTGTTTTTAAAAATTACATACTTTTATACTCCTTTTTACTTGTACTCATTTTTTTTATTTGTGTTTTAGAAATTGTAATTTTTTAATTTAAAATTGTACAATTTTTGCACAATCCCAAAAAAGGGAGTGGTTCAGGATACATTTCACTGCGTGCTGTACTACCGATAGAAAGGTTCATTAGGATTCCAAAAGTGGTTCTTATATGGCTCCAAAGAACCCTTTTTGGTTCCATTTGTCACCTTTATTTTGAAGTGTGTATTCACATGGTACGAGAGTGGAGGTGCAGTAGCCTTTTGAGGCTCTATGTAGCGGGCTTAGTTTATTTTTTCCACTTAAAAGACTCAGGGCACCTCTGGTGACCTTTTCTGGTTTATTAAACCTCCAGCACACTCCTTTGTAAACGACCTTGTGCCATGAGCGCCTTTGATGGCATATCATGAATCTCGCAAAACTCCAGAAACTACGTCCATTCATCCATAATCCGGGTCCCATATGATTTGTTTATTCATCCATCTGCCTTTGATCTGAAAGCCACGGGGCCAGACGAGAGCAAACAATAGGTCTCGAGTGCAGGATGTAATCTCGGGAGGCCAGCGGCTCTGTGAATTCAGGAAGGTGCAGGGAAACAAAAGATAAAGAACAGAAAAGAACACACAGTCTGCCAAATCCTTTGTAGTAACAAGCCTAGTCTCAGTAACAGACCAGTTCCGGAGGAAGGGTTGCCAGATTGATTGTTTTATTTCCCAATATTTGCTCAAAACACACCTAAATGCAGGAAAAACGTGAAATTACCAAACACGAAAGCAGTTGAAAAAGTCACTGTTTCAACAACAAACATGATACAAATGGATTCCACCAATTTTTTTTCCAAACCTAGTGCATAATAAAATGTTTAACGAGCAAACAACGTCATCCGGGTGCAAAATGCTCTGTTCATACCTTCAACAAATTGAATTGCATTGCTATTAATAATGGCATATTTGTTTTCTCTACTTGATTAAAATATTAATTAAAATGATTGACTGAAGTGATTTATGTTTGAGGTGTGTTTCAGGAAGCCACAATGTAACAGAATGTTACAAAACATTTTTTTGTAATCCCTTTGACTTATTTCCTATGAAAAACAGGCGACTCTCATAGACTTATCTTTTTATCTAACCCATGGGATTTGATATGAACAGTGCATTTCTGGGTTTGGTGTTTTTTGTAGTTTTTTTAACTGGAGAACGTTCCTTCAATATTTTTGGCATTTGAAAGAAAGACCATTAGACATTGTGAAACCTGACCGGAACCATAGAAAATACCCATTATCTAACCATTTGTACTTTAAACATGTTAGTCTGTTACTGATGAGTAACATATTACATACTTGCTCAAAAACAACCTAAATGTGTGAAAAAAAGTTAATTTACTAAACATAAAAATACTTGAAAGTCAATATTTCAGCAATGAACATGATATTCTAATGACGTCCTCATGTCGTAATAACACGAACATTTACAGCATTTAGCAGATGCTTTTATCCAAAGCAACTTCAATTCCCTAACTACAGGGGACAGTCTCCCTGGAGCAACTTGGGGTTAAGGGTCTTGCTCAGGAACCCAGTGGCGGTCTGCTGAAGGTAGGATTCGAACCCATAACCTTTTGGTCCCGAGGCAAGTATCTTACCCACTAGGCCACCATTCAAAGACTGAATTAAGATTTTGTTTTATACTTCATGCACAGTTGTCTTTTAAAGAGCACAGGGACTTTTATTAAATTAAAAGGAGTAAATACGTGTTCTTTAAATCCTGAGCTGAAGTCTAATCTGGCAAGAAAATCTACGTAATATCATGCCATCACACGTTCATGAAATGAAATATTGGCCGTGGTGCTCAAGGGTACCTCAGTGGTGCCACTAGCAGTCCTGGAATTCGAACCTACAACCATCTGATCACAGGGGAAACTCCCTAACCATCAGGACACCTGCTGCCCCCATTATTGTCACTTATAGGCCTACACTCAAACTGTTAAGCCTGCTGAGACTTTTGTGCAAGCTCTAGGACACAGTTGTGTTGTTATATAACAGTGCACTCACATCCTAATCGTTCTCATTGTAGTTAAATATTGGTTTAAAGCCTGACAGCATGGCATGAAAAAATGTTGGTGCATGTCAGGCCAGGCTGTATGTTTGCATTGTTTTCAGGCCTCCTGGCTACCATAGCTATAATGGACTGCCTGAGTTGCCTGTGGATTCTCAAACACTATGGTTTGCAAAGCCATCATTACAGTGTCATGTCAGCAACATACCTTGTTACTCTGACGCAACGTTACCTAGATATAACCACACACACACACACGGGTATCAAGCACAGACTCAAATGATGCAGAGTGATGCAGGGAGAACTGATATGGTGGCGATTCAGGATATGATTTATCTTGCATATTTTTCCACAACTGTGGCACTTAAAACAGATTCCACTCTTTTTTTTTTCAAAAACTGGTGCATAATTAAATGGTTAAGGTGCAAATGCATACATACACAAAAGTATTGAGACGCCTGACTATTACACCAACGAGGACTTTAATGACACTGCATTCAAATACATAGACTTTAATTTGGAGTTGGTCCTCCTTTGCAGCAATAACAGCTTCCACTCTTCTTGGAAGGTTTTCCATAAGATTTTGGAGTTTCTGTGGGAATTTGTGCCCATTCATTCTGTAGAGCATTTATGAGGTCAGGCACTGATGTTGGACAAGAAGGACTGATTCTCAATCTCCATTCCAGTTCATCCCAAAGGTGCTGGATAGGGTTGAGGTCAGGACTCTGTCAAGTTCTTCCACACTGAAACTCATCCAGCCATGTCTTTATGGAGCTTGCTTTGTGTACTGGGACACAGTCATGATGGAATAGAAAAGGTTCTTCCCTAAACCGTGTCCACAAAGTTGGAACCATGTCATCCAAAATGTCTTGGTATGTTGAAGGATTAAGATTGCCCTTCACAGGAAATAAGAGGCCTGGCCAAACCCTGAAAAAAAGGTCTGTCCCAATACTTTTGTTCACTTAGTCTCATTTATTAATTATAATTAATGGCATATTTGTTTCCTCTACTTGTTCTGGAAAAATACTATTAATAAAAACGATTGACTAAAATGATTTCTGTTTGAGGTGTGTTCCATGAAGCCAGATATAAAACAGCTATAAAACAGGTTTTCTTTTAGTCAAATGTGTGATTTGTTTATTTCCTATGAAAACAAAAGCTGGTTGAGCTTGTGTGTGTGGTGATTCCATTGTGTTTGTCAAGAGTTGTATTCATTAGGTTAAAAAAAACAACAAAAAAAAGACTAACAGGTGGCTCTCATAGACATATCTTTTTATTTAACCCATGGGATTTGACGTGAACAGTGCAGTTCTTTACAACAATTATTCACTAAGTGACAAGTTTTAGCCACTAGTACAGATAACTATATTACATTTCTGGGTTCATTTTTTTTTTACTTTCTAAATCAAAAACGTTCCTTCATCATTTTTGCCATTGAAAGAAAGACCATTAGACATTGTGGAATCTGACCGGAACCTCAGAAAATACCCATTAACTAGCTAACTATTTGTACCTTTGAACACGTTAGACTGTTACTGATGAGTAACACGATGTATTCTGTGAGAAAAGAAGGCAAAAAATACAAATCATACAAAAAAGAAAAATAAATGGCACTATTATTTCAATGAACATCATCAAACAATACACATACAGCAATCTCAAGGAACGATTTCTGATTGAAAAAAAAAAAAAAGAAGCCAAACAAAAAAAACCCCATGGTTTCAGGTAAATAATGCTATTGTGTAATTTTCAGATCGAGAAAAAACACACAAAATAAAACATTACTCATGTCCGAACAATGCGATGGCTCTGGTTTGAACTTTCTGTTAATTAATATTTGAGTCATTCCTTGATTAGGAGGAACAGTACAACATTGCTACAGTTTCACTTAGTGTCCAGAAAAATGTGGTGCATAATTTTTTTTTTTTTTTTTTTTTAACTGTTCATAAAAACACAGAGCAGAAAAGGACAAGCGCGCGACCCAGCAGGTGCATGTGGATAGTGAAGAGAATTGCTCTCTGCCTCTTACACAGAAAAGATTTTCCACACTGATCCAAGATAACCCCTCCTAACTGAACCCTCTCTTTACCCACATTGAGAAAACATACTAAAGTGTCCTCAGATCAGTGTCAAATGGCAACATGTCTTTTCAGTAACTCCCACACAAACAGAGAAAAAAAAAAAAAAAAAAAAAAAAAAACCCACCACATTCAAGCTTAGCACAGGCACAGCCCACCAGAAAGGACCACAGCGAGTAAAGAAACTGCAGGATTTTCTCCCTTTTGCTTGGGTTTGGTCTCGATTTCCCTCCAAAATGTACAACAGCTTATAGTGCACAAAAGTAAGGATACAAAATTAAATTCTTTTAAATATTGTAGCAGCAATGTCTTTCTTTCTTTCTTACTTTCCTTTCTTCCAGTGGTCAGCCTCGGTTAGGATGAGTACAAGGCTTCAGAGTCCCCAGCTTCGAGAGGAGATGAGAGATTGTCCTTTGAGGTGCATGGATTTTCGTAGAGCTGTGTATCTGGATTAAATCTGTGTGGTGCTGATGCACAGATGTAGGTTTGATTAGGTGAACCGATTTTGAGACTAAAGCCCCTCTCAGTTTCGAATTAGTGGACATTTGACTTCAGCCAGGTCGCCCCCTGGTGGACTGATTCCATTAGCCAGCAGGACGCCGGCAGGCTGGAGCTGAGAGCGCTCCGTAGCCAGAGAGATTAGTCAGCTCACCTCCGTTAAAAGAATAATAAAAAAATAAAAAAAAGACTGTCACACATCACCGTTTCCCTCTCTCTCTCTCTCTCTCTTCTGGACTCCACCCGAACATTTGTCCGGTTCCTCAAGTCCAGTCTTTGCCCCTCCGCCATAGCACAGCAGCTCATAACGACCCATGAGTCCTCCTCATCTCTCCCTCACGAAGTAGTGTGGGCAGGGACACCTCTGCCAAAATCAGGAGGCACCACTAAGGGCACCTACGCAGGGGGGGTCTGGGCCCACAGTGTGACTGGATGTGACTGGCACGCTCAGCTGGAGGCTGTGGCGATGGGCTTCTTGAGCTGCTGAGAGCGGAGCTCGCGCGTGCGGCTCTCCAGCAGTAAGTCGTAGCAGGAGTTACACACCAGTACCGGGTCGTACAGCTGCTGATCTGGAATGGGCAGCTTCAAGTGGCAGCAGTCTTTACAGAACACGTTTCCACAGTTCCTTTGAAAGCAAAGAGAGACAACGCACCCAGGGTTATGAGTGTAAAGTGTCCCATTTGTAATATGTGAACACACCACAGCATACAGTGTGAACAGTGTGAATTTCTTTCTCTGTATTTAACCCATTCACCAAGTGAAGCAGTGGGCAGCCAGCGATGCAGTGCCTGGGGAACAGTGTGGGGGGGACGGTACCTTACTCAAGGGAGCCTCAGCGGTGCCACTAGCATTCATGGGATTCGAACCCACGACCTTCTGATCGCATGGGCATCACCCTAACCACTAGGCCACCAGCTGCCCCCAATTAAAGTTTCAGGTTTTTTTTTATTTCGTTTCATTTAATTTCAGTTCATTTTAATTTTGTCAATATCATTAAAAACTAAATTTCCCAGCTTGTTTAAAAAGTGAAGTATGAAGGTGAAGTTTCAAAATTCTGTACCAAAACTAAGCCGCCAGAACAGCCTTTTTTGAATTCATGCTTTTCAAGATTTCACAAAATCCAACCCACTTAAATATCCACCTGATCAGCTTACAGCTGTTTAGACCTGCCAATTTTCATTAAACGTATAAGCAGTGTTTCAGGCTGGACTGATTACTGAATGTGAGACAGTACAAGGCAGCCAGAACAGAGGTCATTTAAGTAAACTTAGAAGCCACAGTAACAAAAGCAGCCTATTTATGATGAAAGAGTAGGAAAATGGTCATGTAAAACTTAACTACGATTTTTGAGAAATAAAACCATAAAAATGTTACAAGTGGAACTAAGGTGAAAAAGTAAAACAAGAAAAAGTGCAGGACATCGGCTCCTAAGGTCCTTTATCAATTTTTCAAAATTTTCCAAACTTCAGTCATTCCCATCTGATGAATACTGCAGGGCTAAACTAGCACAACAGTCCACTGTACTGTGTTAGGTTGCTCAAAGACAAGGTCTCATTACATGCTATCTTTTCATGAATCCTTTTTATAATAATTTTTCAACTATATATAACTTAAAATGCGAACTTCAGTGGTACCTGCAGTGATGGCGTCTCTTTGCGATCCAGAACTCACAGTCACAGTTGAAGCAGTGTGAGGCCATGTGGTCTGGTACCCATCTGGTAACCTGCAAGAATGGACAAAAAGAGACCGTCCTTAACAGCCAGGCTCAAATGTGACAAGCGAAACTGGTTCAAATCCAGCCTGAGGGAGGTAAGGGAGAGAGGCAGTCAGAGACAAGCAGAAGGTGATTTTTGCAGCTGATCAGAGAGTACTCAGAGATTTTAATAAAGGAAGCTGCTCTCAGATCAGTGCCATATGAGAAGCAGAAAGGCAGAAACCTGCAGCAGGCTATGAGGGAGGCTGACCTCGGTATCCTTCCTCTCTACGCGGTCCCAGCTGCCCTCGCTGAGCCGGTCCTCGCTGTGGTCTGACAGAGAGTCCTCTTTGTCACTGTCATCCGACTCCCGCAGGCACGTCTGAAGACGAGCAGACAGTACAGGTCAGAGATTAACACAACCGATCAGAACAAGAAACTGATTACAACATATAGCCACTGAAAATCGCTCAATGCCAGATGACAAAACGCAGCTCAGTGTTTAGGACATGGTATGGCATGTTAATTATAATACAGGGATAATGGTGTGTTGGGAGAGGATGTTGACACACGCAGCTGATGTTAAGAGAACATCTAAGTGATGCATCCTTAAACAAATAAAATAATTAAAAACAAAGTTAATAAAAAAACAAAAAGCCAAAATTGTATAGTGAAAACCATGCATGCAAGCCATGCATATAAGGTGGTATATAACAAATATAAGGTAGTATATAAGATGGTATATAATAAATATAAGGTGGTATATAAGCTGGTATATAATAAATATAAGGTGGTATATAAGGAGGTATTTAACAAATATTTAAAACATCAGTAAATCCAAAAACGAAAGCTTTCAGTAAATAAATATTTAACCCTCCATGTTCTTCAGTCAACATATTTCATCGGGACATGAACACTATTATTTTAATATCTGAATAGCAAAATATATTTGAAATGCCCACCCAAACACAGTGATACTGATGACCATGCAGACCATGCAAATCAGTGTAGTCTTATTTTCTGGAACTTTATCAAAACTCACTATGTCATCCTCGTAGTCGACGTCAGGTTCGGACGGTGGTGAGCAGTACTGCTTGCTCTCCAGCTTCAGCTGCAACTGTTTGACCTGCCGCCGCAGCACCTCCACCTCCTGCTTATAGCTGGCTTCGATCTGGCGCAGACGCTGCTGGACAGCATCCACCGCGACTGGAAGGCCGTCATCGTCCAGGTACGCGGGAGCTTGGAGCAGCCCAGGAAACCCGCCCAAAGAGGGCGAGGATTGGGGTGCCGGCAAGATCTGGCGGAAGGAGGGCCCCAAAGCTGACGATGAGGATGATGATGCGTAAAGTGCAGCGTAGCTTGTGTTTTTAATGGCTGAGATCCAGTTGGACTGGACTGGACTGCTAGGAGACCGAGGGGGGCAGCACTGGCTGTTGCTGGAGGTAACCCCCTGGGCACGGAGCAGCTTATTAGCCAGGCGGCGGCTCTGGAAGCCTCCTTGCTGAAGAGTTCCTCCGCAGGCAGACTGGACGAGGCCCTGCATGCTGTCCCAGTGCGAGCCCAGCAATGAGAGGTCCGTCAGCTGGCTCTGCGAGATCAGGCGCCGTGCTGCTCGTGTGTAGTCAGCAGAGGGCGCTGTGGCCTTTAATGGGATGAGATCAGTGCTTTTAACATTTGGAGTCCTCTTATCATCAGGTGGCGCCAGGCCCGAATTCTGGGCCTTGCCAGTGCTGGCTTTGTGAGCCAGATGCAACTCAGACTGGGTGGCACCCTGCTCTATCAGTGTCTCTGTAGAGTCGTCCAGTGGGGCAAGAGAGGGGTGTTGTTTAATGGCCAAAAGCTCCGCAGTGCTAGTTGAGGGGAAGCAAAGGGGCTCTATGGTGCCCTCTAGTATATCAGTGCCATTACACACTTGAGCACTGAGTGGATCCGCTGTAGCAGCAAGTGACAAAGTGGAATTAGCAGTCCTAGCATGCACTTCCTGTGGTAAGGGTAGGAGGGCAGGACTAGTGATTTGAGGCTGGGCTTGGTGCAAAATTGGCAGGGCTTGTGGCATTGGAGGGGCCTGGTTTAACGTTATGGGATGCGTCAAGGATGGCAAAGGTTGTGTGGTCAAGCAGGGTTCCACCCTCACATCCACATCGTCCTCGCTAGGCTCAGGAGATGCCGAGGGTGGGGTCTCCTCACAGGTCTCCACTTCCTGGTCCTCACTGCCCAAGCCAGTGTCAGAGGTGTCCTCCGGGCTGTCAGTCGAAGCGCCTCCCTGACCTGTAATTGGCTCCAGAGGCGGCCGCCCCTCTTGGCAGTGCTTGTTGAGGTTAGGGTCGCTGGAGGTGCGAGTGAGGGCCATTCCATTTTCGAAGGCGGAAACCAAATTGTCCATTGAGCGTGTCTTCGGAAGCCTGCGTGGAAAACAAATATAATATAAACGCTTTATAATTTCATTGCCTTTTGTATTATGATACACTAGATGTCCACAAGAGGGCAGACACTGCACCACTTAAATCAGCTGAAGAAAATATTTTCCTCAGTGTTTTTCCTGTTTTTAGAAATTTTGTCAATTGCTTTATTTTTATGAAATACATCCCTACAGTAAATTATAATGCAAAAATAGCCAACGGCAAAGGTACCAAACTTTTTACCTTCTGGGCCAACACAGCCCTCTTTAAACCTACCCCAGGTACTAAAAAAAGGCCTACAAAAGTTTAATTGAAGGCAAAATGCAAATAGTTCCAGATTCAAAAGGATATTGTATAACTGGAAGCATACAAAGCAAATCAGTAACATTATGCCTTTCTATTTTTGTGTGCATTATGAATGTGTTTCCTATTTATTTTATGGCCCGCATTCCAGCCGGATTGGTCGCAGTTACCCATGTTCATGTGTTCTGTTCTTTTACCAGAAAGATAACAATAATAGCATTTATATTAAATGTTGTGTACCTGCATAGCAGTACAATGTGAGTTTTTAAAAGTAATTCTGGCCTACTATTCTATGCCTCTGGTCATTTTTCCCATCTCTCTTCAGAAACGCTGATTTCCCAATCCCACCAAAATCATAAAAAACTGACATTCTTAAATCACAATTAACAAGTATAGCAGGCAGACTGACCTATCAAGCGAGCGCGAGGTGAGCTCCTCCCCTTGGGAGGAGGGGCTTAGGTAGATTTCCATGGCGTCTTCTGCTGCTGTGCATGGAGAAGAGGTGGGCAGATAAACAGCAGTCCACAACTGCAGCGCTCGCGTGTGACAAACTGGCTGCAGAACCTGCCACAGACGTCAAAGATCATGAGCATCCATCTTTCAAAATCAACCTAAATCCTTGGGGACAAAGTCTAATTTGTTGCACTAAATGATGCACTAAAAAGACGAATAATATAATATCTCATGGTATTTTAGGTTGAGATAAACATTCTTAGCAGAGACTGAGAAAACCCTCTTGTTGCTGTAATTTTCAACAGAAAAAGGAAATTAATAGGTTTGCTATGCTCTGCAATAAGTTCAAAATGAGTCTGAAATTAAATTAAAATGTTCTCGGGTGATAACGCTTCGATTCATGGGGTTGTATAGTGTGTGTGTTTCAAAATTACCATATCATGACAGGGTATATACAGAAAATTCTGGAAGTTCTTGTTGCCAGCACGGAGTAGGGACCAGACGGAACAGGTTCGCTTGTAGACGTTCCGAGCCTCTCGCTCACGAGCATTATTGCACAGAAACGTACCGTACAGGCACGAATATGTGTGCTGCACCAGCTTTACCTGTACACATGTACACACACGCATTAGCTTCTGACAGCTAGTTTTGGTACTCGAGACTTGATATGCAGTTATACAGTATTCATATAATAAATCTACTCCGAAGATTTGCCAACTCATGGTGAGACAATGGTCAGGTCACAATGAATGAGCGAATAAATTTACAAGTGAATGAAATACACATGAAATACAGTTGATGTATGCAGAGACAGTAACATTAGTCACAGATTAGATAGACAGATGGAGGATGATGAGAAGAAATAGCAGAAGGGTGGGAAGATAAATAGATGAAATAAATAAAAAGGTCAATAGGTGAGCCACACACCAGAAAGGCCTCAGTGAATTCGAACAAGCAGGGGAACTGCTTGAGGAGCTGATGGACACAGTCCAACCACTGCAGGAAGACTGGACACTGCTCGTTAACGTCCTCCGCATTCTCCCCGTGGCCGCAGCGGTCCGCAAACTTGTGGCCGAAATCCAGCCACTCAGTCTCCACAAGCACTTGGAAACCCTGTGAGCAGAAACATGGTGAGAAAAAAAAAATAGTACGCAGAATAAAAGAAAGAAACATGCAATTTAAATATTGATAACTGGTTGCAATGGCTCCTCTAAGAAGAGGATGAAATATAAAAAAAAGTGCTCAGAGTAACCATTGCAACCACTGTTGTGAGCAGAATGATACAGGTATGGTGAGAAAACCATCACGTTATCAGATAAAACACAGGTTTATAACATGCTTTTCTACCAGTTAGACTGCATGGTGGAAACCAAAGCCACTAAATGATAAGAAAAATAAAGCCACCATTCATCTGGACATTCGGTAGACTTGAGGTGCATACAAAACGCTGCATGTGATGGACTGCAACAGAAACAGCTTAGAAATCAATAATTTTCCCCTCACAGTTCTCTCACCTCAATTGTTCTGTAGTAAGGATCCAGTAGGACCTTGGCAAGAGCCACAATCTGAGGGGTGCGGTCCCATCCATCAGAACAGTGGACCAGCACTGGACGTCCTTCTCTCTCCACCGCAGAAGACACCAGGGTAGCGGCCTTCAGCATGACCGAGAGGTGCTGCAGCCAGCGGGTGCTCTCCAGAGCAGACAGCCAGCTACAGGAGGAGAGATATCAATACGATGCATAATGATATACTTGCTAAGCATTAGGATTTATTCAACTATGTTTAAGCAATCTATACAATAATCAGGGTTCACACACTTTCTTAAACATCAAATTAAAGGACTTTCCAGGCTCAATTTCCTCACGTTCAAAGGGCCAACATGACAGTTTGAGACACGGATCGAGGTTAATTTCTGTCAAAACACTGTTCACTTAACGTTAACTTTCTCAGTATCTTCATTCTCACTACGTCAGTCACTCATGCACGTTCGAGACCACTGCACTTTCTCAAGGCAGATAAAATAAGGATAAGCTAGATATATAAGAAATAAGGACGTGTAAACGCAAGGAGATACACATGCAGACAGCGAAAATTTTAAAATATATATTAAAAAAAATTCAATTTCTCTTATTGCACAAAACATAGAAATCCAAGCACTTCAGAGTCTCATGTCTGTGTCTACTTTCACAAATTTTCAAGGATTTTAAGGACCTGTTATAATAATTTATACTAAAGAAAATAACTATTCCAGGGTTTTACCAATTCATAATGGGACTGTATATTGTAATGATCAAGTAGTGATCAACTGAATGAATGAATAAGTAAAAATTCAGCTGATAAACACACATTAAGTTTTATATTATGGAGCAACATAGTGGTGACCTTAAGGGGGACACATCGGGGTCTTTCAGCTCAAATTAGTCCTGACCCAGTTACCTCTGAATCATGCCAGTGTGGGTCTATTTTAAACTTGGAAAGCAACATAACAGCAACTCTGTACATGGAGCTCTCTCTAAATGTAGCTCATCACTGGGCATGTGATGTCATTTACACCAAGTGCAAAACAGAAATGTGTTTCGAGTCTGTTTGCATAAAGGGACAGACAGTTCAACAAAAAGAACTTGTTAACAAGTCAACAGGTGTCCCATCTTTCACCACCCAGGCAAAATAATTTGTTATGCCTTCCTAAACGCAAACAGAAGAACATCTAAAAATAAGCTACTAGTGATGAACAAGAGACATAATAAGATAATAAGAACTGCTTATTGATGCCATAGAAAGTAAAAGACCTGTTGCTGGGTCTAGGCTTCCTACACTCTTCATGTAACTTAAAAATAACTGGCACTGTTTTCCACTTTGTTACTAAAAATATGCCTTGGGATGCAATGAATCTGGGCTACATAGAGAGATCATGTGATAAGTGTGATAAAGGTGAATGAAAAGGTCAGAAGTTAGCATTGCATACTCACTTGCCAGGGTCAGGAATCTGACTGCACACTGCTCTCAGAGACTGGAAACTGTTCCTGATGGAGTGGATATTGGCCATGCCCATGAACATCACCTCACAGTTTGGGTAGTACTCTACAGACAGACACACACACACAATGTTCTCACTCATTCAACATGTAACATCTGAGAATCTAATAGGAATTAAAACAAGCAGGCACTAAAGGTGAATTTGAGCTGGATTCAAAATCCAAGCAAACATGATTATAGAAAGAAGTGTCAAAAACCTACTCTGCAGGTGTACGTGCCTGCTTCAGAGCAAAAAAAAAAAAAAACAAAAAAAAAAACCATGTGCAAAAATGTGCAATGTTCTTATCAGGTGCTAACATTATCATGCAATATCTAATGTACAGTCTTATTATGTTAATCTCGCTACTTATGTCAACGTTACTGATCTCTACTACATACAATGACGTACTCCTAAGTACCATCTGTGTCATTAGGATTCATTTAACTGTAAGTTACTTAATTATCTATAGTTTTCATACCCAGCATTTGCTTATTTAGTATAGTGTCGTTCATATTAAGTTCTATTCTACAGATTTTTATTTCTATTCATTTGGACTATTATATTTTATATCGTTCTTGCCTCTGTGTCTCTGTTTGTGCAGTCAAACAATTCCCTCTAGGATCAATAAAGTTCTCTGATTCTGATAAGCACCACAATACAGCTTTTTTTTTTCTTCTTCAGGTTTTCGTTAATGTCTTTTTTGAGGAGAGGGGTGGTGGGGACACCATCACATAATTTCAAATTTCCAACCATGCTGACCTACTCAGTTAGCAGGCACTGTCTTATTCATTCTGATGTAATGCAGCAAAACCATGGAATTCACGTGCGTCACATGAAGTGTCATACCAGCATGACACTCCATGAATCACAGGACCCCTGGAGGTCCTCCACAGTGCAGCAGCGCATAGACACGTGTCCACCCAGGAGAGGTACAACCTGTGTGGGCTGCAGCAAGGCGGTGAAAGTAGTGAGGATGCAGACTGGCACTTACCTTCACACTCACAGCCACCTCCCTTGGCGCGGTTGGCCACTGCAGCAGTGTAAGAGCGCGCGTCCAGAATCAGCAACTTCTGTGGTGCAGCGCTGGCATCAGGACCAGGACCGCCTGTGAGGGATGAGTCTGAGAGAGAGAAAGAGAAACGAAAGAGAAAAGAAACAGAAAGAAAACGATAGAAAGATAGATACAGAGCGAGAGAGTGAGAGAGCGAGAGAGCGAGAGCGCGAGACAGAGCGAGAGAGAGAGCAAGAGAGAGAGAGAAATCAATAGCAGCTCTTTCTGATGATTACTGCAGAGAAGCTCCTCGGCGCCATGACCACAAAGACACATTGCCACCCCCGCCAATTTAGTGAATTATACGTGTTTTGAGTACCCAACAACAGTAATAATGCATAACTTAAGTGCACTTTTATTAAGGTTATGTTGCACATTTTAATGTTTAATGCTGTACCTGCTAAATTTAAAATGAAGGCCAAAGCTCTAAATTTCATAGTCCATTTCCAAGGTTTACACCCGAGAAAACAGTCTTGTAACCATTTCTGATTGCCATTTTTGCAGTGTGAGAACGTATCAGAATGACTGGTCCAATTGAAATATAATTCAAGGAGTTGTTACAGCAGCAATGCGATGTCACTCCAAAAACACTTCTGCATCAAAACTGTAGAAGTCCACAGGCCAAATTTCTATTCAATTAAAATCTCCAAGAATAAACTGGATAGAAGGCAACTAACTTTACACACATTCTGCATTCCCACCAAGACAAAAGAGAGAAACCAACTGGTGGGTGAGTGTGTGTGTGTGTATGTGTGTGAGCAAGGGCTAGACTTCACAGCTGACCTTTCCCGTAACATCCCCCACAATTCTTGGCCACCAGTGTGTAAACACAGTAAAAAACAAAAGAGTCTCTGCCACTTAGCCACTGCACATCCGCTCCAAACTGGAAACCATTTATCTTTTGCCCCAAAAAGAGTGCGAGTACGTGTGTGTGTGTGTGTGTGTGTGTGTGTGTGTGAGAGAGAGAGAGAGAGAGAGAGAGAGAGACGGTAAGTAATTACTAATGGCCCTCCACCAAGTGGTTATGTTTGCCTGAATAGGCTATATGCTGTTATTATCCAAGAGAACTGGAACCATTAGTGAATTAAATGGGGCTGATTCTGCACTATAACCAGCGCTGGCGGTACAAAGGCAGATTCTTGGCTTAGACCCCCATCTATTCATGTTGCTCATTTACTGTTAAACAGTAAAAGTAGGCACAGCATATCTCCCCAACTCGAGGCCTCTGTCTGAATTCTGAATGCAGTGTTAATGAGGAAAGGGGACTTTTCCATACAAAAAAGGAATCGCCACTATCTACAATTAACATAATGAAGAAGTAGTGATTTGTAAGGGCGAAAATTGCCAGTGAAGGAACGATATAATACTATCACAATATTTAGGCCACAGTTTTCACAATATTATTGCGATTCTTTGTACTGTATTCGATTCTGCACTCTATTTCTCCTACTGATTATTATAAAGGCATAGAAAATAACACATGACTCAATTTAACTTACTTGAATCTTCCTCTTAATTCCTTATCAAGGTTTTCAGAAGCAATGTAATCAAAGAAGACATACTAAAGACAGGCGTACTGAGAATACGATTTTAAAAATGACCTGAAACAAATAACTAATGTGAAATCAATAGATATGTAGCGATGCTTTATTGTTACGGAGATGTAAAATAAAATAAAAATGGTTTAAACAGACTTAATTCTAAAAGACCAGTTTACAGCTCTGAATTACCCTGGTATTAACTTTCCTTTCATTATCCATCTCATACCAAAAATCATTTGTATTTTAAAAGAAAGAAAATTAAATACAAAACTCAGTCACTGGATTTGCCATTAAAATATAAGATGCTTCTTAATATTCAGAGTGATGTCTCTGAAGACGAAGCTTTTAGAATTAGCTAGAAAACAGTTTAACACGCTGTAACTGATTGTGCTAACTTGTAATGACACATAAACATGAGCAATATACGACTCTATAGATGTTCAATGCCTAAAAATGCCTGACAAACACCTGTAGCAGGCAACAACAAATATACATGTTACATTTACAACATTTAGCAGATCTACAGTGACATACAAGGGTGCTTTGTGGTCTGGAAAGAAAATACGTCCCTCATACTAGTAAACGTAGACACAGCAAGCCAAGATATTCGTTTTTTTTTTTTAAGTTTGTGTTAGGTTTTGACATGAACATGTAGTCGTTATCCTCAGTGTTCAGTGAAATAGTGGGTCTTTAGTCTCCGTTTGAAGACGGTGAGGGTCTCAGCAGTTCTAATGTCAAACGGTCAGGCAAAGTTCCTTTTACCACTTCGGTGCCAATAAACAAGAAGAGACTTGATCCATGTCTTCCACGTTTGAGAAGAGATGGGTCAAGTCAGGCTGAGCTTGATGCTCTAAAAGGGTGAGCTGTGAGCCGTGGTCTGATCAGTGCTGACAGGAAACATGGAGCTGGACCAGGGATGGGCAAACTACGGCCCGCGGGCCACGTCCAGCCTGTTGGTCTTTTTAATCCGGCCCGCCGAAGATCGGTGTGTCGCAATAGGCGCAGTGATACATTGACAGGGGTTTACATATTTTTTTTGCTCTAGTACTCTAATGAGTACCTACATG
>JBBPCX010000088.1:10787799-10802676 GCA_037974365.1 Hydrocynus forskahlii | reverse complement strand
CTAATCAGTACCTCATAAAGCAGAATGAGGTGCTTGTGTAGGAATTTAACAGACACTGGCATGGAATGGTTATCATAATCATAGAGATGCTGATTTAAAAAGAAATCACAGTGATCTCTTATTTCTTTCCGGAGCTGTAGACATTAGACGTTACAGTTATAGATATTAATTGAAACTGAACCAAGCTGGAGTAATATAAATTCCTTGAGACTGCGTCTTCATGGTAATAGTACCCAGCTCAACATTCTGGTATCATGGCAGTCCTAAGAGAAACAGCTCTTTCTGGGAGGAAAGCACAAAGACGGAGAAAGTCAGTCACTTCAACAGAGAGCTAGCTGTTTCTAATTAGACAGCTAGAGTAGACAGTAAGCCTGCCGGATGGACAGTGACTGCTGTGTAAAAGAAAGTGAGGAGAGCTGGGCAGTCAGAGTTCCTGCTGCTGTAAGTCACAGTTTGGCAGAGAGACGGTCATTTGGTTAACTTCAAAAGGTACATGTCCTTCTCAGAAGAAAAACAGAAATATTCTACTCTATGCCTGGTACTGAACCCCTTCCACAATCCAAAAAAAAAGAAAGGCAATGACAGCCCTCAGTAAAGGCAGTCACCAAGTCTTCCCTATAATACCAACGTGGTGCCATGGAGTCCAGCATAGATTAGCAAAATAGCAGGCTTCATCATTTAAAGAAACCTGCAATAACAGAAGGAGGAAAACAGGCAGCACTGCTGAATCATGCACACACACAAAAAAATTACTTTTTTATTTTGGGGAACTGATCAAAGATAAGGGAAACCCTAATTAAAATGTTATTTTGACAAGTGTCATAATATCACTTACACTTGCAGTCAGCTCTTTGAAGGGTGGTGCAGCAGAAGGTCAAGTTAATCTATGGTCTTAAATACTACTGATTCATTTAGAGCATCTCAGAAACCAAGTAGCGTTCTTCCACACTGAACTCATCCAGCCATGTCTTTATGGCGCTTGCTTTGTGCACTGGGACACAGTCATGCTGGAATTGAAAAGGTTCTTTCCCAAAATGTCCACAAAATTGGAAGCATGGCATGGCCAAAAATGTCTTACAACACTGAAGCATTAAGATTGACCTTCACTGGAAGCAAGGAGCCTAGCCCAAACCCTGAAAAACAGGTGTCCCCCCAATACTTTTGTCCATAGTGTAACATTATGTGATTTAACTGTGTGCTGCTGGGTGTATCAGCATCTGAGGGCTGAAAGTGGCTTGCATGCTCCAAAGCTCTGCTTCGGAATGCAAAGTATTGCAGCTCCACTGCTAAGCCATTACATCACTGCTTGGATCTAAAGAAGACTCTCTTCTCTACCTAATGATTAGTGTTTCTCTCTTACAGACTTCATCAGGACCTCACTTTTCTCTCTTCAACAGCTGAAGCCCCAACCTGCGTTCTTTCACCACAATTTTTCAACCACTTCTTTCTTTCTCTGTCTGGCTACCTAATCCAGACCGTGTAATTGGCTGAGTGGTATAAGCCTTCTCTAGAATGAGCTGATGGAAAACTGTCTAAAGATTGCCTGGAGGCAGACAGGATGTTCACAGGCCACAGATGTGTGTGTCAATTTATATGACAAAAGGTAGAGGTACATTAGGTTCCGGGTGTAGTTTAATGGAAGAACATTGCAAGGTTACAAGAGAAATTTCATTCTGAACACTAACTTATGTGAGACATTTCACATCATCTCACATCTGTTCCACATCTTTTAGTTTCTCATTGAGCCCACAACAGCTTCCGATCATCAATAACGGCACAAGCCTAATATTGTGTAGGCTTCCCTCGTGCCACCAAAACAGCTCTGACCCATCCAAGTATGGACACCCCAAGATCTTTGAAGGTGTGCTGTGGTATCTGGCATCAAGCAGCAGATTCTTCAAGTCCCGGAAATTACAAGGTGGGGATCTCCATAGACTGGAATAATTTGTCCAGTATATCCCACAGATGCTCAAATGGACTGAGACTGGCAGGGTGCATTATCCTGCTAAAGGGCCCACTGCCATTCCCTGAATACCATCACCATTAATGGGTGTACTTGGTCTGCTGGCTTCTCTCTTATGTTCCTTATCATTAGTCTGAGAGAAGTCTCACATGTCACAGAGCGATTAGTCAAAGTTCCATTAAATTTACTGCATGTCAAAGAAATTAAATGTAATGTAATTAATTAATTTATTAACCCTTATAGTCACACGTGAACACACCACAGCACAATGTGAACAATGTGAAATTTTCTCTGCATTTAACTCATTCACCAAGTGAAGCAGTGGGCTGCTGCCAACGAGGGGCGCCCGGTGAGCAGTGTGTGGGGACGGTACCTTACTCAAGGGTATCTCAGTGGTGACACTAGCAGTTGGCATTCGAACCCACAACCTTTTGATTGCAGGGCTGATGTCCTAACCACTAGGCCATCCAGCTGCCCAGCTATACTAACATACAGTATTTAGGGTTTTTTTTGTTTTTTTTTTGCTTTTCCCCATTCCAGCGTTGTTAAACATTGTTTTAAAGTGGATATATGTGCGGCATATTAACTGAAAACAAAAATTTATCAATACTCCCCTCAAATAAAACTCACTGTACTGAAAATCTCAATGCAAAATCTACATGTATAAAAATAAATAATATAAATAAAATGTCACTATTTTGTTTATTTCATGCACCTCTATTGTCCACTGATGGTTTTAGAGCTCTTTTGCTGATGACTACTGCATATCTCTGCGAATATTTGATGTCAAACTACAAAATGTACACAGAACTCCAAGGTCAGTTCATTTGTTTGTTCCTGGCAGGGACTTGTGACTGAAATGTGAGTGAAGACTGGATCGTGAATGCGGCCGTTAAAAAGGCATTCAACACAAACGAATGCAAAACATCCTCAGAGACGAGCACGGCAGCTTGGGAAAATGGTGGCAGTGTTGGTTGGGGTTAACCACCTGACAAGAAAAAGAAGAGCTCACCTGCAGACTGTCGTCCTCTTTGACCAGCTCTTTCTGTGGGAACAGGTCCTTGGCCTGGATA
Organism: Hydrocynus forskahlii; assembly: GCA_037974365.1. NCBI lineage: Eukaryota > Metazoa > Chordata > Actinopteri > Characiformes > Alestidae > Hydrocynus > Hydrocynus forskahlii. The sequence goes on along the minus strand of JBBPCX010000088.1, from coordinate 10,799,640 downwards.
TACTCCAGACTGGGAGGCCCCTCCTCACCCTGCAATAAAGCAGTACGCACTGTATTAGCAGAAATCAAAACAGACGAGCACAAAGAGTGTGTGCTCTATGGTAATTCAATTGTTTAGACAACTGTGCACAAGTATGAACACATACATGTGATAGGATAGCTGCACATGTCACAAAAAATATCTCACTTGCACGTTCTGTGTGATGTTTAAACATTTAAGCACTGGCTGCACGCTTCCTTAAACACAGAGTAACTGCAGCATCAGGGTGACGTTCTAGTTTCAGTTTACAGTGCCAGAAAACACTAGCAGTCAAGGAACAAAAGAAATGATCATTAGCAAATAAGCAACACCATTATTGATTGCACCTGAAGCAAATTTATTATATGAAAATAATGTTCAGCAATGCAAAGTAAACCACTGAGGATTATGTTATGTCCACGCACACACCCGCAAACACCTTGGACTGTGCCAGTGCAGACTCCGTGAACATTTCTGTGAGGTGTATTGTTCATTGTGTGACTACATTTCAGGCCAGACGGTAATCTGCCATCACAAGGCAACGTGTTCACAGCCATCACGTAGCAGATTAAACATTGACCGAAAACGACCTTGAGCAATCGTCCACTTCATCACAGGATGAGGTGAAAGACCTCTCCTTGGCGTTGAAGACAGGTGCCGAAGAGAAATGGGCAGGAGTGTGTAGTGGCATTCCCACAAACAGGGGCTCTGTTCACCTGAGACAACACGTCACCAAAGCCAGACATAATGCTCTACGAACAAAATAATCCTGAAAGTGGCCTGCTTGTTTCAAAATCAAGGATAAAAAGTAAATGGGCCAAACACTGAGCCTAGAGACACTTGATCTTTGAACTGGGCAGCAGAAGAAAGAAGTAGCACATTGAACGCTAAGCCTGCTGCGTGTAAAAGTTGTCTTCAGTCTTCCCTCTGACTAGTAGTCGATGGTAGACCTGTAGTTATGGGTTTCATTATAACTTCATGCTGGTATGGAGCCCATAAATGCCAAACTTGCCTGAGGCTGCAGCATACATTTGGACACTTCAGTACAAACGCTTGGCTGTAATACATTGGTAGTGACAGAAGGCTGGCAAACATGTACCTACAAGGACACAGATACTAGTGAGAGTTATCCTGCACGAAAGCTACATACAAACTAGCACAGAGAGGGGGAAAAGTAAAGTAAAGTGGCCCCTTATATAGTCACGGATGAACACACCACAGTGTGAAAATTTTTTTCTCTGTATTTAACCCATTCACCAAGTGAAGCAGGGGGCTGCCACCAATGTGGGGCGCCCGTGGAGCAGTGTGTGGGGACGGTACCCTGCTTAAGGGTACCTCAGTGGTGACACTAGCAGTGCTGGGATTCAAACCCACAACCTTCTGATCTCAGGGCGAACTCCCTAACCACTAGAGGTGGTAACAGAGCAAGAGAACATAAATTGCAATGTTTTCGTCACTGTTGCGGCCAGGGGTGGAGACACCATCAACCTGGTTCATCACCTCAAAACAAAATGTGTTTGAGTATCAAAATTGCTTGTTGCTAAGGTCAACCGGTGGGGTCTGTAATACACAAGAATCAGAAACATACTCAGACCTCGGTGGAATCAGCATTTTCCCAAGGCTCTGCGTACGATTACAAAAGCTGGATCAAAAGGACATGCAATTTCACTTTGTGTATGTAAGGTCATGCCCAGTCTACAAGCAGTTTAGCATACTTTGTCTTTTAAATGTGTTTGTAAAAGATTTTCAGACGTTCAGAAGCAGTAGTGACAGGTATACCTGTCTCGTTCTGGTTTTGCTAGTTGTGAGGCATGTACTTTAGTTGGACATAGTTATTTGTAGTAAAATAAAAAAAACTGTTCTTTATGTAAAATAAAAAAAAGAATATGCTATTTGTAGGATTCTATTTTCACTACACTATGATGTACGCGGAAGTCATCAGGCCCATACCGCCCACTACTACCTCTGACATAAGTCAATTTGACGAAATAAACATACACACACCCACAGGCTAAGGCTCAGGCCTTGCAGAAGCACAACCCCCCTTAGAGATAATTATCAGATTTGATTTGTTTGCTCTTTCATCATATTCCATCTCACTCTCAAGAAAGCTGAAAAAGCAATCTCTCTGGCCTCTCATCAGATTCAAAAGGAAAACGCAATTTAGTTCTACGACAGTTAGAGCAAGGCCTTGATTGACATCAATGCTGCTGTTTTATTCTTGGTCACAGAAGTCAGTGCGCTCAGCTGCTGGAGAGCAGTTTGGATTACTCTCAGCAAAAAAAAAAAAACCTGTCAGTAAATTCAAGGACCCACAACACTTTAATTCTGTAACCTTTCATGCTAATTGGAAAAAGCAACATGGGCAAAAGATCAAGACATTTGCTATGAATAGAAGTGGAACTGGCAAAATGACCGTGGCCCCTTTGAAAAAGGCTATGAGCTTGGGGTGGGTTAAACTGCCAAAATACTGGTCAAACTAAATCCTAAAACATTGCCAAAATGGCAAACATAAAATGGCAATATAACATGTAAATGTAAAATCTGAAAGGAAGTTTCAGATTTACCGACACGGAATGTAAGTATAATTTTTCGGTCACCAAACTGTTAACACTAAGACCTGGACACCAGGGGGGTGGTAGTAGCCTAAGTGGGTAAAACACTTGTGAATCCAGTGACCGTAAAACTGTAGGTTCAATCCCCCACTTTCTACCATTGTGTGCTTGAGCAAGTCATTTAACCCTCAGCTGCTCCAGGGAGACTGTCCGTGTAACTAATGATTGTAAGTCGCTCTGGATAAGGTTGTCTGCCAAATGCCCTTTTACCAAGTGGTTAGGGCGTTCGCCCTGCGATCAGAAAATCGTGGGTTCGAATCCCAAGACTGCTTACGGCACGTCTGAGGTACCCTGAGTAAGGTACCGTCCCCACACACTGCTCCCTGGGCGCTGTGTTCCTGGCTGCCCCCTGCTTCACTTGGTGATTGGGTTAAATGCAGAGGAAGAATTTCTTGCTATTCACACTGTGTGCTGTGGTGTGTTCACGTATTACAGAATGGTCACTTTCACTTTACCTTATAGTCATGAGAGTAATAAGAAATATAAGTCAAAGACAAAGTTAAAAGCAAGCATGTCTGATATGTTCAAATTAGATATCTGTGGCAGGAATGTTTCAAATGTTCATGAGGACACTGAAAAACAGCCTCATCATTGCTACATCAATGTGATGGTCCTCCAAAACAGAATTTCTAAAGATCTAAGTAACAGGATCCATGGCTCAGCAAACTCTGTGCTAAGTATAAAAGGGAAACAGTGATACTGGTCTAGGGAAGCATCTCTATGTTCCTGTTAATGTCTGGCACTGGAAGATGTAATTTAATGACCAAAAGTGGCAATTAGACATAAATACCAGTCATCAGCCAGGATTTCCTAGGGATAGGCAACCGGATTATTTAGCACCTCATGGTTAGATGCGCCAGTCCATAAGAGTCAAAGGTCTGACTCTCAGGACACCAGCAGGTGGTTTAATGGTTATATGCATGAATGTGTCTTGGGAACAAAGACACTCAAACAGTATGGCACAAACGTTTGTATATGCCGCCTAAAAGATTCAAGAATAGTGCATAATTCATTAAAGCACCAGAAAAACATCTTACCTGAAGGGTGTAAAGCTAAGCAGCCTGCGCTGCAGTTTGATGGAGTTTTGTAAAAGTATCAAGAGTCTGTACTGAGGCACTGTTATGTCTAAAGTTAAGCTTCTTCAGACCATTCTGTGAGTTCCGTGCTTTATTGGCGAGGCAGACAGAAGGAAATCAGTCGTCCTGCCCTTTAAAGCCGTTTGTGTTAATAATAATAACTATACATTTTATTTATTTATAGGTGCTTTCTAGCACTCAAGGACACTGTACAAAAAGTGCAGAAAGAAAAAAGAAAAAAACGCAAGTGGATAAATAACAATAAAGAACAAAAAGCAGAATGTAAACAAGCATTAAAAACAGTTCTTTCCCATGTTCGAGAATCTTTTAAATTTGATTCTTTAAAAAAATTAAAATCTTAAAACAGGTTCTATACAGAGTGTACACCCACGTCAAGCACACCCAGATGTGAGGGGCAGACACGCAGACAGACATCCAGATGGCGGGAGAGGAACCAGAGGGGACGGGAGGAGTATGACCTTCCAAAGGCCTCTTCTAACCTCTGCTGCTGTAGCTCTAATTAGACTCAGTCTCAGGAGAGATTCTTGTCATTTTATTAGGCTTCACCCAAACAGCAAACAGGGTCATGGAACAAGCACACAATGGTGATTTTGCAAAATCATTTGTTTCTAAGATGATTACAGAATTCTAGACGACTCTTCATAAGTGATTTAGTGGGCAGGTTAAGCACAGGTTTTAGCAGGCCTAGTCACTCTTACATTATAAATGAGAACAAACAGTGACTCAGCATTCCTGCATTACCTAACCACTGATCTGGCCTCTTAATAATAATAATAAAAAAAAAAGCCAACCCACTTTTTATAGTTTTGTACTGCCTGTCGTAACAAACCCTGTACCTGCGACACCATAGCTTTAGTTTCATTTCACAATTTGTAAAAAATACATCACTTGTAATGCAGTTTAACAGATCAGTGTTACACTATGACGCAAGTTCTTTTTAAAAATCATTTTAGATACAGTGTCCAGGGAGTCATATGGGTGTCAGCCGTGCTCTCCTTCCCATAATCAGACTCCCTTTTTCCCTCTTCCACAGTCCCTAAGGCGGCTACTGAGCTCCCAGCATTCATCAATGCCAGCGTCCCGCCAGCCTGGAGACGGCATGGCAACATGGAGTTCTCAGCGCCGCCAGACGTGCCAGACACTACCCGCTGAGCTTAGAGAAATAGATCAACAGAGCTCCCGATACAGCTGGACAGACATTACCTGTTGGGTTCAGAGGACTGGGCCACACCAACTGGAGAGTCAGGTTTGGATGAACTGAGAGATCCCATCCCATCATCTCTGCAGGCATTTGCCTTGTTTTCTACTGTTTCTTGGGGCCAAACACGGTCTAACAACAACTGTTAACAAACCATCACCCCACTAAATTCTCTAACCAGTCTTTTGTGTCTTTAATTCAGATGTATGGCTCAGTGGAATTTATGGGTGTTCGTAGCCACAGAGTTAGCATATGAGAGACATTTCAGAAATTATACTTAATCACTGATTTAATGAAATAACTGACAGTACCGTACTGTTAACTCTGTGTTTGATTTTCTTGGTAACAAACTACATCCTTACCTATATAGTAAGTTACATAAACATTATAGGGACAAAAAATCAAATGTACACCAAAACATTGCTTTATAGGGTTGCACGATATGGACAAAGTATTAGTATTGAGATTATACTGCTAGGCATTCCAATGCCTTTAAAGGTAAAATCACCTTTCTGAAAGGTTAAAAAGGTTTGAAGCATTTAAATGTTTGTACATTAACCACCATAAGCAGCTAAAACAGGCCATTTTTTATTTTTTGTTGTGTCACAAAAACAACACATTTACATTTCCTTGTTTGGCCTATAGAATGTTAGCCATTCAGAAGCCCTACAGGGTGTTTCTGCCCTGTGATGTTTTTTTAAAGAGCTGCAATACAGGGTGGCCAATCAGAAAAGGCACAAATTACATATAGTGAGAATAGAAAAGAATCACTGTCTCCAAAATATCCCACATTTTCTTTGCAGCCTGAAATGAAAACATACACACAAAAAAGCAATTGCCTGATTACTCAAGAGCATCATCCAGCCGGCCTTCAAAGTCAGTCAGAATGGCTTTAAACTGTCAGTGGCATGTAACTTATGAGCCATGTGATCATATTTTCTTTGCACATGACCATTTATTTCATAACATGCTCCAGGTTTGATCTTCATAGCCATTTTTGCCACTGGCAAAGAACAGGAGGAAAATGAAAACAAGAAGAAGGTGGGAGATTGACAGATCCATTTTGGCTTTGGAATCTAGATTCCATCTGTGCATTCCAGCAAAGCCAAGACATGACAAGCCTGGCCCCTGACTCTACTTTTAGAAGACATGCTATTTGACAGACTGAGAAACAGTCCAGGAACACTACTGAGTGCATAGTATAGAAGGGAAGGAAGCCACCATGAGCCAAGCTGTGATCACAGTTTCAAGATTGAACAAATCCTTTCTAGAAAACTTTTTTGCCAAAGGTCTCAAATCCAAGTGTACAAGACACTCAAAGATCAACACTTCAGCACTGAAGTCTCTGAAGGTGCCATGTAAGAGCATCAATGAGCACTCTCACCGAACACCTGCCACTATAGTGATTAGCCACTACGTTAGGGCCAATCTGTGTGCTAATTCTATACTACAAATCCGCATTAGCTTGGTGTGGTTACAGAAGAAAGACGACTACAAAGAGACAGACAGTAGTAAAGAATACTTTTACAGGGTGACCTTCACTGCCAAGCCATAACATTAAGACCTCGCACAGAATAAAATGGGTGTAAAGACCACCGTGTTCTGTATGTGGCTGCTCAGCCGCAGACCAGCCAGAGAGCCCATGCCAACCTCAGTACACCAAAAGCACCTAAAACAGGTGCACACCTTGTTTGGGAATGGTCTGAAGAACATGTCAAAGAGTTCAAAGGTGCTGCCCTGGCCTCCAAATTCTTCCAAGTTCAATATGCTTGAAAAACAAGCCCAATCAGTGGCTGGCCCTCCTTACAATTTACGGCAGGTCAGAGCATGTGAAAGGCCAGCAACACAGTAGACAACTGGTAATTACGAACTAACCAAATGAGGTTGACACTAAGGTCTGCAAATGAAGCAGAGGGAGCAAAATTACTAAATGGCCCAGGTTATGCTTTCTGAGCTTGGGCAAAGGCGCTAAATTGCATCAGCCAAGAGAGTTGAAAAACGGCTCTGAGGAAACACCGTCTTTGGATCTTTGATGAGGAAATTCTTTTAGAGCCTTTAATGGATATCATGCCTCTTTCTCTCTTCATACAAACTTCAACCATTGAACTTTAACACATTCTCTCCTTTCCTTTTTCTTTCTTTCCTTCTCCCTCAGTGAAACAGTCAACCTCTTTCCAAAAGCTCCATTAAGTTGATGAATGGAATTCCAGCCTTTTCATTTACACTTGGTATGAAGCCAATGTGCAAGAGATGGCAGAATCTTAAAGTCTTCCATACAAGTGGTCAATTAGCAAATGGATCAGCACAAGGGCGCGCCTCTCAGCAATTCCCTTTAAAGTCATAATTTTTTTCTCCAGGAACACTTAAGAATGAGGTACAAAGCAATTCCACATTAAGCCATTAAATTCCATCTACATCAGACATGACGTGGGATTTGCAATCAAGTCTGAGTGTTTAGACTAAGAAAGAGTTTTGCTCCGATGCGCATATCAAGAGGTGAACTAAAAGAAGGTGAAAAACTTAATTCTGAGATTTCTCATTTTGCAAAAATGAGCCAACAGTCTGTAATATCCAGTAAAAGTTCTGGTGCAACACCAGACTTTGTTTAATAGAAAGCTTGGACCGTTTCTATGATTCTTAAGCCAGGAGCCATGGTGGGTTTGATCAGTGGGAATGACGAGATGGCGTACAGAGAAAAGGTACAACAGCTAATGGACTGGTGAAGAGCCAACAACCTGTCTCTGAATGCGGGCACAACAAGAGAGATGGTTGTTGACTTCAGGAGGGCACAATGTGATCACTCTGCACTGAACACCATCGGCACCACAGTGGAGATCATTCAGAGCACCTCGCTTACATCACCGAGAACCTCATATGGACCCTCGACACCAGCTCCATCACCCAGACGTTCCAGCAGTGTCTCCACATCTTGTGGTGAGTGAGGACAGCGCACCTTCTCGCACCCAATTCTCACAACATTCTCCAGAGGGACTATAGAGAGCATTCTCTGTAGTTGCATTCTGGCTTTGTAGGGAATTGTGCCGCATCTGATCACAATACCCTACAGAGGATAGTATGCTGAGAAGATCTTTGGGGTCTCTCTCTCTCTCCTCTGTGGCAGACATTTATACCACACACTGCATCCCTCAAAGCAGAGCATTGTGGATGATCCCACACACCCCTCCCTCACTCTCTTTTCTTTCTTCCATCTGGCAGAACGTTTCGCAGCATCCAGGCCTTCACTACCAGGATGTGGAACAGTTTCTTTCCCTTTCTAAACCAGAACCAAGCAACCAACTGTGCATTTCTCTAACACACACACTGAACTGTTCCATCATAAACAAAGAAAACCTACTCAAATGCCACTGTAAATACCCTGCATTACTTATATACCATACAATTCAGTCGCTGTTATTTTTGCACAACTTATTGCTGTCTACCTCAATCTTTGCAATTTTTGCACATTTAATGACTCGGACACAAAACAGTATTCCTGTCCTGCCCAACTGACCCCAATTCTTCTTTTGTGGGTGGGAAATATGGCAAAGTGGTAACATGTCATTACCCATCCCTGTCTGCATTCAACACAATATGTATTTATCCGTGTAAAAATCACAAAGAAAAAAGCAGTTAGGAAAAGTCTCCTCACAACTCTCATTTGGTATTCTAGGAGAAACTTGTGCCTAGATGTTCTAGACAGAAGCAATAAATTATGAAGTTAGGGACTGCAAGGGAGAGAGAGAGGGAGAGAGAGAGAGCGCGAGCACATGAGATTTAATACCCCCATCCTCCTTCATTCCCTCCCACACATCCATCTTTCTCCAGCTCTGTCCAGGCTCTCACTCGCAGGATGACCAGGAGAGTACTGCTGTGTTAAAATTAGGGCTGAAATCTTGCTTCTCTTTGTAGTTCACTTCACTTAACACAGATAATTGTTATGAGCATGGGTGGATACGGGTGGACAAGTTTCTTTCTGCATCAAGTTCTCCCCATGTCTGCATGGGTTTCTGCGGGGTGCTCTGGTTTTCTCCCACAGTCCAAAGACATGCACGTCAGGTGAACTGGAGAGTGTTTGTGTTTCTGACCTATGGTGGTCCAGTGAACTGTGACTGATGGTATACACTCCAGCCCAAGCAGTGACTACAGTTAGGAAAACCGGTTCTGATAATGGATGAATGATCTGTATTAGTAACAGACAATACTCAAGGTTCTAACGTCAGCACTGGAAAAAAGCGGCATCATACTATCACTACTGTATCTGAGTTTGAACGCAGAATACAACGCGTGTATTGACCCTGTGCTGTTGTGAGAGAACAGCTAGATGATTTCTTCTCCCAAATCTGGTGAGAAACAATCATAGTGTACTAAAATAGTAACTGTTCAAAAACCAAAGCCTTTGTTGCTAAAACCCAACTGATTAACAAAACTAATGCAGCAAAGTTGGTTTCGATATTTGGGGAGATTTTTGGAATCCTCTCAGGCTTACTTACTAAGTAGGCACGTACTAGTAATGCTACGCTCTTGCTATGCAGTCACAGGTGAAGCATGCTGTCAGAACTAGCTTATTACTCAAGAAAAATAAAAAGCTGCGTTAAATCTGAGTCTCCCGAGGCTGAAAGTGTGCATTAACTCTTACTGCACTGAGAGGGCATGTAATACCAAAATGAGGTAAGACTGTTCACTCTGAACGAGGACTGGTCACACAGCATGGTGACAGAGTTTCAAAGACTGACTGCACCCAGACAGACTGCTCTCAATCTTACACTCGTGCTCATACATACATCCATGAAGAGAAAGAAACAAAAAACACAAACTCAAAGAACTGATACAAATGTGGTAAAAGTCATGGCAAGGCTTAGAACTGTTCAGGATGTAAAAACTTGCCCACAAACCATTTTAGAAATGATATGCAGTAATGTGGCACTTCTAAACACAGGAAGAGACATTACTACACCAAACAGACTTACTAATTACTGTACATCGTTTAGAAACTAATATGCAAGTTGTGTAGGGATGAGCCCACATAAAAGATCCTTAGGAGGGACACACAATATATTGTTTGTTGTGAGCCGGAGGGAAGAAGCAGCGTGTTCCCACCGGACAAAGATGGAGGACACGGTGTGTCTGAGACTCTGCGCTTTCTTTTTTGCTTCGTCACTCCTCTCCCTCCTCCCACCATTCTTTCTGAAGAGTCATTTCCTGATGTAGTTACTATTTTAAGGGATGGCACAAAAAGCACCAAGCACACAGTCTTCTTGCATAATGCAGGTTAGCAGTATATATATATATATTTATTTTTTTTCTTCCGCCACTTTTTCGTACTCTCGATTTATGGCACGGGAGAATGTGCCACCACAGCTGTTTTCTCAATGTGGTCCGTGCACCTGCTCCAAGGGTGTGTGTGTGTGTGTGTGTGTATGTGGCTGAAGGGAGGGGGGGGGGTTGATGTGGGGCGCATGGCAGGAGGCACAAATTTGTTTTAATTCACTAAAAGGCAAAACTGCCCAGTTTTAATCCTTCTGGAACAAAGAGGGAGCATATTCATTTTCAGAGGTCACCACTGCACAACTGAAAGAATGACAGAGACAGAGACAAACAAACAAACAAAAAAAAGAATGAATAATGGGTTAGCGTATTCAGACCAGCAGACATGCAGACTCTCAGACACCCATACACACACATCTGAGAAGACCCGGTGAATGCATGTTGCTATGGAAACCGCCCCTTGTTTCCCAGGCCCCCTTTCTTCTTTCCGAATTGGAGTTCACACTCCTCCCTGGTTCCTCGCACATCCTTCAGTCTGCGCGTTACTTCCGTCTTTTTCACCGGCACGTTCCCACACAGAGCTGGCAAAGGGAAACACATTTAATCTGATGAGGGGCTTTGCTCTGGATTAGAGGCTCTCTCCCAGATTAGGACATTGCTAGCAGTCAATCTACACTTACCGCCGCAGCATATACATGCAGGCCTATAAATGTGGCCCTGGTTTTAAGAAAGATTAACATAAGAGCGCAGTGAGAATACCACAAAGAATCCAGAGCTCTCTAGCAATCATTGACCCTGGCAGATACACCTTAACATCTTACACTTAACATCTTTGTGGGTCCCGATGGTCATAACAATACTTAAAGATTAGTCTGGTAGGTGTTCGTTTATCATTTACTGTAGTGATTGAATGGTAGGTCTTCCCTCTGACATAACTATCATTGTGGCTGAATAATAAACCTATAGCTTAGGGACTACAATGCCAGATCGTCAGCAGAACAGTAGCACTGTTGCAATACATGGTCCACTATGGTCTCTCAACTATAGGTTACACAAATTATATGTGAAATGTTGCTAAAATATAGGAGAAGTAAGTAGTGACCTAGTGGTTAGGGAGTTGGCCCTGTGATCAAAAGGCTGTGAGTTTGAATCCCAGGACTGCTAGTGGCACCACTGAGGTACCCTTTTACATTGTTCACACTGTGCTGTGGCATGGTCACATATGACACATGGTCACTCTACCCTTAGACCTACAAAAAGTCTGAAAACACTGATATTCTGCACCCTGATTTATTAATCATACATTGATTCATTAATTCCTTGGTTTATTCTTTCATTTATTCATTCACTCCAAGTGTTATTTAGCAAAGCAAATAGTCTCCAATCACTCGGATTAAAATGTTGATACATTAACCTACATTAAAAGTTAAAACTTTCCTCCTTTTCTTGCAAAGTAGCCAATTTGGAGATACATGGCCTTGTTCTGCCTGTGACAAAACAACTGAATGTTTAAATGAACTAATGCATAGAGACACAGCTGAGGTACATATAATTGAAAAACCTTTGGATGGTTTGGTTCTATAAACGACAAGCAGAATGATGAGGACAGACAGAAGGGGGGGGGGGGGGGGGAAAACCGTTGTTTATT
>JBBPCX010000088.1:10735980-10776516 GCA_037974365.1 Hydrocynus forskahlii | reverse complement strand
CTCATTTCCAAATAAAAATACTGTTCTTTAAAGCATCATTTTAAAGGAAATGACAAAACATCAAAATAAGAGAAATGATGCAGTGTTTACAGAATTTGAATAATAAAAGACAATAAATCTCTTGTTCGCTCTTAAACAAAATGGCAATAATTACCTTTGACGTATTTCTAGTAGTGTTTTACCATCCAACGGGTCACATTGTGAGAGGAGAGTGTTGATTACAGCAGTTTTTATACTTTTCCTAATTAAATAAGATGTGAATCGGGTGATCACTAATCAGCACCTCATAAAGCAGAATGAGGTGCTTGTGTAGGAATTTAACAGACGCTGGCATGGAATTGTTGTCATACTCAAGAGATGCTGATTTAAAAAGAAACTGCAGCAGTCTCTTATTTTTTTTTCTGGAGCTGTATGTATGCTGGCCCGCAGTCAGACCAGGACACGAAGTAAAACAATGCCTCTGCGCCCTGTGTGATTCAAAGTGCAAGTTCCACTCACCCCATGTAACTCTGACCGGATTCTGGGTTTGGCATTAAGCAAACCCACATCAATGTTCTTTTTTGGAAAAAAAAAACAGCAGCTCCTTTTAAGGAATAGTTTAGAAAAAATTCTCTTATACACAGTTTTGACTATTTATTGCAGCGGACCGACCAAGAGCCTTGCAAGGGAGTTAGTCTTGTGCAGTTACGAGGCTAATATAGCTGCCTAAATTATGACGCGTTACCTGAATATTGCCTGTATTTTTGTCTGTTTTCAAACATAATGGAATGACAACCATATAAACTAGGGAGTGAACTAGGATGAAATGAAAATCTTTGACTGAAAATTAGATTCACAAAAATATGGTCAACAATTTACAATTAATACAAAAAAAAACACAAAAAAAAACAACATTGTTTCATTATGTGCGCTACAATAAGTGTCAAATGCAGTATCCTCGACAGCAGGAAGTGGTCGGTTATCTAAGGGAATTAACTTTTTTTTAGTTATTCTTTATGCTTTGGCTCTGCAGTGTCCACTTTTGCTTTATTTCAAAAACTATGGCTGCAGGGCGCATGGGTGGGCTAGCAGGTAGCTTCATTTATGTTAAAAGACGAGGTGGTAGACATGCCTGTCCCAACTTTTTGCTGGCATCAATTCAAATTGAGCATAATTGTTCAAAAGTTAAGCATTTCTCAGCTCCATCATTTGAAGTGATGTTTCAGTTCTATGTCCAATTAAACAAGGGTTTGCATAATTTGCATGTTATGGTGTTTGGTTTTTATTAACATGTTACACAGCGTCGCAACTTTCTGAAAATGTGTTTGCGCAGTACAAAACTACTGGTCTCTTTACTTCACTTTAATTCCCCTCCACAAAAGTCAGGTTTAGGTGAGGTTATATGAAGTGTTTACATGTTCCATGTTGACCGCCACACCCCTGTCTTGCTCTACTGACACTCCAGAGCTGCTGCCTAGGGCTGTGGGCCTGGCGAGGTAACTGTCCTCTTTTCAGGACACGGGATGTCCCTGAGAAAGTGAGGTCTACCCTGAGAAAACGAGAATACGGCCCATTTTGTTTCAGAACAGGACAAAGCCAGAGTGGAGTGGAGAGGACAAGGATTAAACGAAGCCATACGGAAAAAGATTAAAATGGCTGTGTGGGGATGAGGACAATTGCACCCTCATATGCACGTGAGCAAGCACACATCATAAACACACACAAATTTTGCATTGAATAGACCTTAAGAGAAATTCCCAGAACTGAGGTACATGTGTATGGTGAAATATTCACCTGTTGTGTATGAAAACACCGAGTACAAAGTAACTGTACTTACTAGAATTGCATATTCCACACTGCAGACAGCCATAATATTAATAATAATAATAATAATAAGATGCTGGGTCACCAGAGTGAAAACAATTCAAAAGGATATTAAAACAAAAGCTGGCTTCAAGATTGCAGCTATGAATCATTTTAGCAATGCAACATCTTTAAAAAGATGTACAAACAACTTTCGCAAAGAGTTAGAACAAAATATACGAAAGTTTGTGGTTACTTGACAACTTGTTTTGAAGTGACTGTGTAATGCACAGTAATGCATTTATAAATTTACTTGTTAGGGTCATAAGCCTCACAGCTTCAGAGCATCACTAAAACAGCAAACCTTGTGTTTGAGGTATTACTATAAATATTTACAAGCAGGGGATTCTCACGGTGAGCGGCCACGCTTGGCTCCAGAGGTAAGCAGTGGGGTCAGGCCTGGGCAGAAAACGAGGCCTGTGTCCATTTAACAGTGCCTCGCTGGGCATATTGTCTTGCTGCTGAACAAGAATTAAAACCGCTGAGCAATGGGACCAACAAACTCTATTCAGCGTGTCAACCCGACCAGAACTCAGAGCAGCCACCATGTCCTTCGCTCCTTGCGGATTTCTGGATTCACACGAAAGAGGCAGACAAAAAGGGAAACTCATATTTACCGCCATAAACTGGAAAGGGTATGTATACGGTGCACGCTTCAGTTCCACAATACATAACTCCCATATTAGTTTCATATTTACCAAATAATTTAAACCAGTGACTAGATAATTGGCCATAAGAATATTAACAGAAAAATACGAACGAATTTCATTTTGTCTTCTCTCTAGTGATGTAGGTACACATCTGTTTTTTTAATCAGACTAAAGGAACACAATCCACACTTGTACTAATCCACCAGTGTATTCCATCCACAGATGCCATATCAAGAACATTAAAGGGTAAAGAGGACATTTGGCTGCACTCTTATCCAGAGCGGCTTAAAATCATTAGTAACAGGGACAGTCCCCCTGGAGCAACTGAGGGTTTAGATGTCTTGCTTAGGGACACAGTGGTAGAAAGCGGGGGGTTCGCACCTGCGACTTTGTGGTTCACAGGCAGGTGTTTTACCCACTTGGCTACTACCAGCCACATTCTTTGCTCTTTATTTATTATTTTAAGTTCGGAAATGGAATTAAGTTGCTTATATAAATACACAACTAACTCAGTTTATAGTCCTTGTTTGTAAATATCAGCAAAATGATGCATTGTGATACATGTGCATCAAAAAATCTAATGATAAAGATACTGTACAATTATATAGAATAATCATTTCTGTCATACTGCTCCAACTTAAATTCTATGTAGAAATACATACTCAGACTGAGCCAGAACGAAGCCATGTGAGCTTCAGATGCGCAGTGGCATGCAACTTCTACTTCAGCTCAAGAAAAAAGGTTCTATTCTGCACAGTGGAAGTTGGCACCGGCTTTATTTTGAACCTCCGTGCTCTGGACTGTGTCAGGGGTGCAGCCTGGCAGCAGTTAGCACAGGCCTTAAGCAGCAAGTGCAGAGGCGGCAGCAAGAGGCCCGGCCACAGATGCGGCTTTGTTTACAGAACGTGCTAAGTATTTAATGATCGCCGCAGGGACGCAATGAGCGTCCTCAACGGAACATGACAGCATAACGAGTGGGAAACTTGACCAACCATAGCCACTTAGTGTCAAGAGCCATCTTGAGGAGCGGACTGGGCAATGACGTTTTCGTCTGCATCCGCTGGACCTGCGGTAGAGGAGCCGACAACTACCCACCACATCTCCTATCCTACCACCACATCTCTTAACTACCCAGTGTAAGAGATGTGGTGGTAGGAAACTCGCCTCTGGTCCAAGAGGTCATGGGTTCGAATCCTACCTTCAGCAAACCACCACTAGGTCCCTGAGCAAGACCCTTAACCCCAAGTTGCTCCAGGGAGACTGCGCCCTGTAGTTAGGGAATGGAAGTCGCTTTAGATAAAAGTGTCTGCTAAATGCCGTAAATGTAAATATTAAAGAAAAATGAACATTCAAAGCAGTATGGAAATTGGAAAATGTATCTGACACTCCCTTCTGACTATCCCTCCTTTGCAATCATGACAAAACATGAAAAAACTAGGCATAGTAACTTCTAATCTATTAATGTCTGACCTTGGACGCTTTAATTATGCTTTCTTGATATGTGATATGTTGATATTTCAGGTTCAGGTAGATAAAGTATAGGGTTTGTACTGCTTATACCATAACCAAGATGATGTGGACTATATTCTCCGAAGATAAACCATCTCATAAATAATTGTATATACATAAACATCAGTAATGTGGTATTCTGATAAGGGTTTGTGGACATTTTTACCTCAGAATTATAAATCATGCACTGTTACTCCCCTTGTGAGCGTAACGGTTTACTGGAGTATAAAAGGTTCCAAAGGAAAAACAATCACAGTGACAGTAAAACCATTAGGACTCCACTGTAAAGTATATAGTGGTGATATGAAGCAGAAATGCCATAAGCTCCATATGTCTTAGGGCAGGTCTATGTACTGCCATAGCCTAATCTAGAATCTGATTTATATACTCTTATAGCACATGGGTCTTCACAACCACAAGAGGGCATTGTACATTCTGTACAAATCAGTGCTACAGCAGAAGGAAGTTGTTACTCACAAGCCAGAAAAATCTAATCTCACTGATACTGGATCAGATATACGATCCACTATAAAAAAAAAAGAAAAGGCACCCAAGCACCATGACAGCCTTCCAGTTCTTCCTTAGACCAGATTCCACTGTGCCACTGCTTGCAGCAGTCTTTAGCACTTTCACTTTGCAGATATTTTTAACAGGAGGGAGGAAAATGCTACAACTCCAGGAAACTAAAGTTCCCTTGGTGCACAAGGAAAGCATTTACTGGATGCTCTGAATGCCAAAATGGCAGCATCCGTGAGCTTTAAAGAGCGGATGCGTTGAGAAGGAGTCCTCCTTTTCCTCTCCGCATACACACACATGCTTCAAAGACTTCCTTACATCTCCTCACTTAGCTTAGTGATTATATGAGCACTTCGGCTCTGAATAAAAAGAGAAAGACCACCCTGCAACAAGACTATATACTTACAAGTCACCACTTTAAAACCATTGAATAACACTGATTATCTTGTTATAATAGAATCTAACAATGGGTGGGATATGTGAGGCACAAAGTGAACAGTCGGTTCTTGAAGTTGCTGGAAAAACGGGCAAGCGTAAGAATCTGAGTCACTTTGACAAGAACCAAATTGTGGCTAGACCGCATCTGAAGGGTTAGTACCTACCAAAAGTGGACCAAGGAAAGACAATCAGCGAACTGGCGAAAGGGTCATGGGAGCCAAAGGTTCAGTGACGCACAAGTATAGGAAAAAACTTGCTCATCTGGTCTGATCCTACAGAAGAGGTACTGTTGCACAGACTGCTGAAAAGTTCACGCTGGGCATGATATAAAAGGTATCAGAGTGCATCGCAGTTTGCTGTGTATGGACCAGGTTAGCCACAGACCAGTCAGAGTGCCCATGCTAATCCCGGTCCACTGTTGAAAGTGCCTACAGTTGGAATGTGAGCATCAGAACTGGTCCATGGAGCTATGGAAGGTGGCCTGATTTGATCAGTAACATTCATTTTTTATATCTAAATGCATATGCATTACTTACCTGAGGAAAAAAATGGCAGCGGGATACAGTATAGGAAAACAGCAAGAAAGCAAAGGCAGTGTGATGCTCTGGACAGTGTTCTGCTAGGAAACCATGGATCCTGGCATTCATGTGGATGTTTGACACAATGGCAGTGGCCTCTTTCAGTAGGATCATGCGCCCTGTCACACTGCAAAAAATGTTCAGGAATGGTTTGAGGAACATGACAAACAGTTGGTGTTAACTTGCCCCCCAGATTACCCAAATCTCAATCTTCGAATGTGTTGGACAAACTAGTCAGATCCATAGTGGTTCTTCCCCACATTACAGGACTTAAAGGATCTGCTGCGGACATCCTGGTGCCAGATACCAAAGAACACCTGCAGAGGCCCTGTGGAGCCTCGACAGGTCAGAAGTAGAATCGTCTTGACAGTGGACCTACACTATTTTAGAAAGGTGATTTTGAATGTTAAGGATGTTCGGTACACACACACACACACACACACACACACCCACTCCACACCCACTCCACACCCACCCCCGGTCAGGCTGGTTCCCTTGACATAATGAAAACCTCAAACTACAAATAATGTAATATACAGTACCATGCTATATACGGTAGGAAATGTGCAGTCCAGGAAATTCGCTATATAGGACCGGAGTGAGTTCTCAGCCTATAGTAATCTCATAATAAACACAAGTCTTTTTCCCCCCTGCAAAGTGATAGTAAAGGCCTTGATGTGTGCTCGTGCCCAGCGGGTATTGCTGCACTCGGCATGGTGCCAGAATACACTGCTGCTGCCGCTGCTGCCAGCACACCATGTACATAGGCCTCAGCTTACAGTTCATGCAATTCCTTTTAAAGGAAATAAGCATAAAGTAAGATACTACAACTTGTGTATATTCATAAAAAAAATGGAGGAAGCATACAATTGTGAGGACAAACATAGTAAATGGTTTTGTTCTTTCGCAATTCCTCCATTACAACTCACTGTACTGAGTCACGCCCTTAAAAATAAGAGGCGATAAAAAAGAGCTCTCTGGAGTAATGCCATTTAGAACCACTTCTGCTTTGCTAAAGCTGGTTAACAAACTTGTCCTTAGGGCTCCACTCAGACAGTCCACATTTTTGCTCTGAACCAACACATAGGAATAGAGAAAAAATGTTAACTGCCTTGACTTCTACGACCCTAAAGAATCTCTTGATGGAAGGTTGTCAAAAAAATGATTTTTAAAAAGTGTGGAGAACCTCTTTAAAGTTTAAAGAACACTGTACTATTGCATTTTGCTACTAGTTTTTAAACACAACAAAGCAAAGAACCATTTAGGAACCTAGGTAGGGGATTCAGTCAAATGCAGTACGTTGGCATGGAGAGCTAAATCAAAGTATGTATCTAAATCTGTTCCTGTCCAACATTTTATCCCATCTACATTAAAAATGTAAAGGAACTCTAAGAGCTACATGCATTCTGCATGTGGACAGAAGACAGGTTCATGTTAAGATGGTTTATGGTAATCACCTTGTTGGGAAAATTGGGTTGGCATCCAAATTTAAGACACACTTTTCTGTTCAATTCAATTATATGAAAATAGGACTTTTTGCAATGCTGTCACAAAGCAGGTTAACAGGTCTGAGCCCCTAGTGAGCAAACAAAGGGCAATAGAGATGAGGAAAAACATCCTAAAGCTGAAGGAAGAAATCTCAGGAGGAATCAAGACTTAAAAGAGGAACCCATCCTCTTCTGGTTGATCCAGAGGGAGTGAGAAAAAGTCTATTGAGAAAACTAACGATAGAAGGCCTTCGTGTACAAACTTCTCACTGTTGGACAGAAATCTATGGCTAACAGTACAGTTAAGCGTCAACAGATGCAGTTTTTGCTGGAAGAGTAGCTTGAGAGTGTCTAGTCCATAACAACAGCAACAACAATCGCAACCAAAACTTTGAACAGCACCTGCCCTTGGATGGGGGAGGAGCACATGAAGAGTCTAAACTGTCTAATGTAAATCTCTCTTTTGGCATATACCAAAAAGTTAAAAAATGTATCTGCATAGTGCATGCTCTCCACGCTTCACATGTGACGGTGGAATTGAAGCCATGTTCAGTATGAATCAGTAAACACAGCCAAGATACTTCTCACACCACCACTCCGATGACTACAGATATCGAAAAGGCTAAACAGCTTCATATTTAAAGAATCTTATGATTTTAGGGTTTAGCCTAAAGCTAAGCGTAGTTTTGGAATAGATCATCTGTCTATCAAACTGACTCCCAATGTGTACACTTTTATGACAACAATATTACGCTGTGGTTAGTAATATGATGCTTTACAGTAGTTTCTGCACATGTATGCACCATACGCACAACCCAGACGCCACACACATGCACCACAGACACTCAACACCGGTTGTGTGCCACATTCACCCCTGCATATCTAGAACACTCCTACCATGTTATTGGCGGCTGTCGTGTTCATCAGGTCTCGGCTCCAGCTCCTCCCGCACTCCTCCTCTCTCTCCTCCCCTCTCCCACGCTCCTGCTGTGGCTTTGCTACAGCTCCTGTTGAAAAAGAAAGCATAAGACTAGCCAGTCAGGAAACACAGCACAGTGTCTGACATTCAACAACACACACACACACACACACTGAAATCAGCATTTGGCTCACAATGAAAATTATGTTGATTTTGCTTCGCCAAAATGTTTAAAGTCTGTCAGTTCAATTACATTTTATTTATATAGTGCTTTTTACAACCAATCTCATCACAACGCAGCTTTACAGAGTCCAGGTCCGAGCCTCTAGTCAGCCAAGAGCGACAGAGGCGAGGAAAACTCCCTAAAGCTGGAGGAAGAAACCTCAGGAGGAACCAAGACAAGCCTTGGCCAGTCAGAACAATAAAACTTGCTCTGCAAATTTTTATTTTACTTAAACTGGATGCAAGGTTTAATTTAGCTTCCCAACAAGTTAAGAAGGGTGGTCCAGTACAAAACAAGAATACAGGCTGGGTCCCCTCCAATACTTTCATTTCCATCTAGTTTAATCACGTCCATTCTGGACAGCAAATAGCCATCTCTATACACTGATCTGAGGACAGCATCTTTAAACAAAAACATCACCCACTGTGATGTGGGCCACTCTTTTCCAGACAGTTTCAGATTCATTCTGTGTGATGCTCTCATCGTAAATTGGTGCCAGTCAGAGATAGTCTGCTTTACAGTCCTAAGACTGATAGATAGCAGATTCGGAAATGTTTCAGAGGATTTTTTTAAGGCAGCCCTTGGGCGCCGGAGCCTGTTTTCCCTGGGAATGCGTGGCATTTCGGGTTTTATCTGCTTACTGTCAACCTCCCTTGTATAAAGGAAAGAAAACATTCAAGCTTCCAATCTGCCGCTTTGAATTTGCTGAGAAAATATGAAGAAGGCCCAAGTAGTCTTAAACACAACATACAAACACACATAGTAGAGAAAGTTATCAGTGTTGTGACCGTGAACTACCTTGTCAGTCAACAGCCAATATTAAGCACACCAGACACACCTGCGTAAGAAAAGAAGGTCTGGCTGTCCAATTAACCGTACTCTCTGAGCTATTTAGAGTCTGTGTGTGTGTGTGTGTGTGTGTGCATCTGTGCAACACAGGAGCAGACACGCACATGGCGACATGCACTGCTTTACACCACCCCAACCTGCCGAGCCGACCTTGATCCTAGTGCCTCCTTAAAGGCACTAATAGGATGAGCCCTGATTTACAAGAAAGGGAAACTGAAAACGCCACATGAGCCCTGACCTCAAGAGGCACTGCTACAAAACACAGCACAATAAAAGGGTATGTTGCAAGCTTCCTTTACTTTGCTTGGCTCCGAGGGAAGTTCTTTAGTTCCAATGTAACATTTTAGATCCTCATTTTGCAGAAACATGTAATCCAAAAAAAGGCCTCATAACATCGCTGTACTTCCCAAATACACCATAGTCTCAGGTGTTTAAGTTTGCATTAATAAAGATACCGAACCCCACGCTAACTGTGTACTGCGTCTCCATCCTTGCAAACCTGACATACCCTGTTTTGCTGCACCTTCTCCTCTCTCAGACATTTCCCTTCAGTAGTGTGGCGTATTTCTGAGTGAAACTCTATCAGGACAAATCTCTGAACTAGACTTCTTCACTCTGTGAGAGGTGAAACATGATACTCGCTGAAACGGTTTTTCCACACTCTCTGGTGATGTAATAAAAGCTCACATAATGTTTTCAAGTCAGGCAAAGTTATTATATCTAGATGAAAGAAACCTGACACTTAAACTTGAAAGAGTATGGGAAAACTGGACTTGATATAACCAGGGACATGAATAAACAAGGGTCATTTAAAATAAAGGAAATTAAAAAGTCTTTTTTTTTTTTTTACTTTAAAATGACACCAAAGAGAACTACATAATGTTTTAAAGTTAGAAACAGAAAAAAAACTACCAGAAATAAAAAATGATTATGTATATTAAACTGGTTTTTCAGAGAAGCCTAAAGCACTGAGAAACTGTCAAGCGTGGATATTATGAGCAACACAGAAAATAACTAAATAAAATGGAAAACAACACTGTATCAAGCATTCGATACTCATTAGCAACTATTTGACTATAATATAAAATAAGAGAAGCCTTTATTAGGCCCACAGGTGGGAAATTTGCATTCTTGCAGCTATGTGAATGTTATACAGTGCAATTCAGTTCACTGTGTCTGATTATTTAAAAACTGATCATAGATCAGCCATAGGGCCCACACAGACCACAACAAAACCAAAACAGTGCAGAGAACTGAGCCTGGGACTTCCCGACACCCACTCGTGACCACTTCTCTCTTCCTCAAACCCACACACACAGCCTTTCTGATTAAACCCTGAAGACTCTAGAAAGATTAGAAGAGGTTCAGCTAGCCTACCTGTGCAGGAGGAGCTTCTCTCAAAGAGAATCAAAATAACACAGTGTCCCTAACAACCTGTATAAACACATTCAGCAAGAGTGTTTCACACAGTCGATCAGTAAAAGTGCAAACTGAGAAAAGTACGAAGAGCTAAAACGCTGCGAGTGAAAATAAAACGAGCAGAAGCTACCTGCGACTCGACACACACGCTGTCCACGCCAGCTCCAGTCCAGTTTTCCGGTTATAGTGCTGCTGGTGTGTGGGTGTGTGGGTGTGTGCGGACCCTGAACACGTGCACGGTACTCTCCGAGTATTTGGAACGAGGGATTCTTGCGGGTGTGGTGTACGTGACGGCGCGGGGACGCGCCTCCCCCACCCCCCAACCACAAGAACACAATAGACCCCCCACTGACACGGAGTGTAAGATCAGCAACATAACACGCTTTGGAGCAGTTGAGGGGTGTGTGTGTGTGTGTGTGTGTGTGTGAGAGAGAGAGAGAGAGAGAGAGAGAGAGAGAAAGAGAGAATGTTTGTGTGTGTGTATTTATGTGTCAGCGCGTGCGTGTGTATGCGAGAATGAGTAAGGTCAGCAACACAACACACTTCGGAGCAGTAGTTATTTTAGCATTTCGTATATATTTCATACCACAAATACTTCACTCCTACCCCTCCTTTAGTGGAAAGAGCTGTTTTTAACCAGAATCAGAAAACTTCATTGATCCCGGAGGAAACTGCTTATGACAAACAGAAACACGGAGACAAGAACGTATAAAGACTAATACATTCAAAAACTCTGTAGGAAAAAAACCTCAATATTAAATAAACTATGCTATATTCACAAATGCTGTAGTATTAATACCATATATAAGTAACTTACAGTTAAGTAAATCCTACTGACAGGTGGTAGTTAGGAGCACTGTACTCAGGACAGATTGGTTGTAGATCAGTAATATTGACATAAGTAGTGATTTTCACGAGAGGAACATTGCACATAACATACTGCACATAATTAAATGATTTACCACCCATTTAGAAACTTCATATGACATGTTAAGACTATTACACATAATGTTTTACTACCCAAAAAGAACATGGCACATACTATTAGCTTTAATTGCATTTGAACATGTGCCTATTCTTTTTTTTTTTTAATTAAGTTTTCACATTTCCTGCATTACTGTTACATTCCCCCCCCAACAGCCCTGATGTCCCTTAAAAGAATGCGTTAACAGCAGATGCCATGTGATTTCATTTTGAAAGAATGGTGGATTGTGAAATTTGCACAAAGCCGGTGACCTTTAAAACAGGGCCAAGAAATCCATGAGTGGAATTCTGTAGCTCAATTAAACCTCGCTGACGTATCGGTGCACAGGACGGGCCCTGCCGTACTATGGTAGTTCCAGTAGAGCGTCAAACCACAGCAGTGGATGTGGCCCGGTCTGTGACCCAGTGGGGAAAAAGGTCACATAAACAAATACGGAGTTTGAGAGTTTTAAAAACATTATTAGCATAACCCCAATCCCCAATATCAGAATCTACACAAGGGCGGACTACTCTGTGTGTGGCACCCACCGAAGTCTAGCCCTCTCATTAGACTGACTTGACCAATTTACAGACTGGTTTTCTCTAATGAGAGCTCTCTGTTTCAGTAACATGCATCACTGAGTGCGTTTTTAGGGAGGGGCATTGATAGAAACACTGTAAACCGCAACATGCTAGACTAACTTCATATGGCCGCCGCAGTTTCAAGAAGAAAAGTAATCACATTTGTGCTGTTATGAGGGATTTAACTTCCTTCATAACAAAAGTCTTCCTTGCAACAAAAACAACCTCACAGAGCCAGATTCCTACTAGGTGAGGTGAGAATATTATGCAAGCCATGGATCAATATAACCACTGATCACTTTGTAAAGTGAGTTGAGCTTAAAGTTTACTGGGATTATCACCTTTCGGAAATGCCCATGTTTTGCTTGCAAAATGATACTTACAAAGAGATGACAGTACATTTATGCTTGAAATACATAATAAATTACTTAATACTAAATAACACAAAATGAAACAATGATATGAGACTTAATATAAATACAATATTCATATTTAATACTTCAAATACTTAATACAAACTGATAATATAATACTTAATGCAAATACAAAATTAATACGTAATACTAAATGATACTTACAAAATGAAAATATGATGCTTAATAGAAACACAATAATAATACTTAAAATAATAAAATGCTTAACACAAAATGATACTGACAAAATGCTCTTTAATGAAACTCCTAGATTGTCAGAGAACAAACCTAGTCATTTGTTAGAGCCCCCATTCGGTGAACGCTGCTATTAATAATAAATTGTTTGCAATTGCTGTGGGCCTACTCCTAAACACAATGCATTAATTGCAGGCTTTAGACAGTATCTGGCTTCGGTTGCTAACACGGTTTATTCAATGAATGTAATAGTGCACAGCCCTGACACAGGGTTAAACGAACAGCCTTCTGTTTGCGTTGACTTAACAAGCTATAATAGATTGTAGAGGCCATCTAGATTGCAGAATAGGTGTTCTGTTCCTGCAATGGAGCTTACAACACACACACAGACACACACAGACACACACACACTGCCCTGAATGACACACCCCCCTTCAACCACACTGCAAATGACTGCCATTGTAGTAAATCTATTTCAGTACTTTACCAACAGACAACAGCTTTAAAATTCTGGTCTCTTCCTCTCCTAGTACGTTCTCACCTGGGCGAAGAGTGGTGGAGCAGCTCTGTGGCCAAATCCAGAGGGAAGGAAAGTTTGAGAAAGTTTTCCACACTTAGTTTATGGCGTGTTAGTACTCCGCTTCCGAAGTGCTAGCAAACTCACTCCTCCCTCACTCACTGACTCCCTTGTCCACTCCCACCATACCTCTGCCAGTGAGAGAGTGAGAGAGTGAGAGAGAGAGAGAGACACACACACCCTCTCTCCACCTCCCTCTCCTAAAAGCTTGCTCTCTGTTTATTTGTTCCCACCCTCTTCTCCTCCAATCTCTGACCATGCCTGGACAGAAGTCGTCCTATTTCTGACATAAGCAAAAAAAAAGTCCATCAAACGTTATTGAAAAACTAAAAAGGGCAGTCTCTGCCAATCTAGCAAAAAAGTAATGTAGTACTTCACCAACTATTTGTTCAATTAATCGAGTAATCAGATACATTTGTCAAGAAAAACTGGATCTCACTGACCAATACAAACGACAGTGTTCATTTTTTAAAACTGAAAAAACACTGTGGTTAAAAAAAAAAAGTATATGCTTACATAGAATGTGTCCACCACTTTATTACTGACTAGAAGGAAAATAAAAAATATGCATTATCGTCAAGCAAACTGCAGAGTAAGCATTTCAGATTCGTTGGGAGGGTACATACTAATGTGATTTTTTTTCCTCCCCAAATCGTGTATACCTAAGTAATCCTAACAGTACCACACCTGAATAACCTCAAGAAAACATATTTAAAGTTTTGATACACGAATGTTAGGCTAATTTAGGTCACCCTCCACTACACTCTTGTCTTTGCTAGCTTGCTATAGATTCTGGCAGGACTCCCATTCTTTGCAGGCCATGGTTTACATTCCCCAGGTCACACCCTCTACAGTGGGAAGCACGTTGATTCATGCATGTCCTCAGCTGCCAGTGCACTGGGTTGTACTGACAGTAGACTGGCCGCGGGCGCCTGCGCCTCACTCTCCTAAACTGCATGTTCTTGCCTTTACTCCCACCTATCCTTATCCTCTATTCACTCCAGCCGCTACCAAGTGTGCTTTCACGGCCAGTTCACTCAACACCAAGCACGACACACCTGGGCCTCCAGTTTGCCTTCATTCAGAATCCACAGAGCAGTCAGAGCAAACAGTCCTCGTCGCCAAGCAAATTCAACTCACAGGCCATCATGTTACTGGGAAAAGAGCATTTAGAGCCCAAACAGTGAAAATGTCATTTTTCCCCATTCAAGTTTAAGGGAATAGGCCTTTAGGATTACAATCGATGAATTCTAGAACTGCTGTTTATGGACTACAGAATCTCAGTTACTATTCCAACAAAATGTACGTCTATGGACTCTTAGTGCTTCCAACTCTGTTAGCCGTAGACGGCCAATCTGTCAATAAGCTTGTTCATGAAGGTCTTCTCTTGTTATTTATCCCCATAAAGACTCTCTTTTCTTTCTCTCCAGGTCGACCTGGGGAGGATGGATTCCCCCTTTAGAGTCTTGGTTCCTCCCGAGGTTTCTTCCTCCAGCTGAGGGAGTTTTTCCTCGCCCCTGTCACCTTTGGCTCTCTAGGGGCTCCGACCTGGACTCTGTAAAGCTGCTTTGTGACATCTTGGTTGTAAAAAGCACTATATAAATCAAATTGAATTGAATTGAATATAAGGGACTTACCGTGGGTTAAACATTGACATAGCGGGATGCTAGTAAAACTCATGAAGGATGAATTAAGATAAAAGATAAGATAAGGGATGGCCCTTTCTTAGTCCCATGTGTGGGAAATTTGCATTGTATGGAATTCAAGCTTGGGGTGGCATTCTTAACTTTATCGTACCTTAATGCAACAAAATGTTGTTCTAAGTCATTTCAGACTATTTTTGTTGGTATATATTATTAAACGTCCTGGGAAAAGGATAAAGTAAGTTTTGGTAATTCAGCGAGGTCTTCCAATTCGGTCTCAGTGCTGTTGCCTTTGAACAGTTCAGTGGCATGACTCAGGAATTCAAAAACCCACATGCTTTTGAAGTTCTGTCACTGATTAATGACAAGTCTGATATTAAGTCACTTTTTGCAGTTATATTATGCAGCAAAAGATTACACATTAAACAATTTGGCCCACAGAGAAATCAAGTGATACAACTTATCAACGAGGTCTTTAACAAATGCAAGGTCCAACCATTTGGCACGGTGATCTTTTAGCTATTAGTTCTTGGATAAACGAAGATTATTCATCAATGCAAAAATGATTTTGGTTGCAAACACTACACCTGCAAAGCAGCAAACTTTCCACATGTTTGCTAATCACAAAGGTGAAACTCTTCATGTGTACTTTAGAGACTGAAGATCCACAGAGACTAACAAATTAACAACAAACGCGATGACGGGGTCATCTTCACTTCCTTACATCAAGAAATTAAAGTTTCACTTCTGGTTTCTTTGGAAGGCATGCTAATGCGCAGGTGGTGTTAATGCTTCACAGCCGTCCTGCAACTGTTTACCAGCTCGAGTGCATGGCAAAAGTCTGGTCTCAAAGTTCAAGGCACGATAAAAGCACATGATAATTTGGCTAAAGTATGTTGTAGCCATTTGGGCTGATGCAGCTCACCCTTATCAGGCAGGAGATATGCAGCGAGAGGCCTGCAGAAACAAACAAGACGCACTGGAGTGCACCGAATGGTGGCTTAAGTGTGTAACACTTTTGGCATTAAAGTTAACCTGGAATCAAAACTGACCTTTTTACCTTGCTAGTCCCTTCCTAGTCACATTAAGCATGATTCATCAAACCGTAACATTTAAATGGTAAGATTCTTGTTCTTTGAGTGTCAAAATGACCTTTTTGTATCACTGTGCATCAGCAGACAGGGAAAAAATCCCATTCCTTAATAATATGTTTCAGTTCTCCTTGCCACCAGTCCCACCTAACACAGAGTAAAATCACTCAGTGAGCTCAAAGACCTCTCCTACATTTTCATGATCTTGGTAAAATATTATCCAATTAAGGATGCACCAATATCAATATTTTTTGTGCACATACACTATATGGACAAACGTATTGGAACACCTGTTTTTCAGGGTTTTGGCTAGGTCCCTTTCTTCCAGTGAAGGTCTTAATGCTTTAGCATACCAAGACATTTTGGACAATGCCATACTTCCAACTTTGTAGACAGAGTTTGGGGAAGAACCTTTTCTATTCCAGCATGACTGTGTCTCAGTGCACAAAGCAAGCTCCATAAAGACATGGCTGGATGAGTTCGGTGTGGAAGAACTTGACTGGCCCGCACTGAGTCCTGACCTCAACCCCATCCAACACCTTTGGGATGAACTGGAACGGAGATTATGAGCCAGTCCTTCTCATCCAACATTAGTGTCTGACCTCATAAATGCAGTACAGCATCACCCCACAACCTTTTTTTCGCCACGGACCAGTTTCATGTGAAACAATATTTTCACGGACCGGTATAGATACAACTACAAACAAAATGCATTTGTTTTTTATAAATTTTTGCTAGCTAAATTTTTGATGTACCGTATCACGTGACCTTTTTTTTCCCCAAAGTAAAAGATCCTTCAGACTCTGATGAATAATAAAACATTTTTCATTGTCTTTCTGTGCAGCCCGGTACCAAGTGACCCACGGACCAGTGGTTGGGGACCTCTGCTCTACAGGATGAATGGGCAGAGGTACGCAAAAATCTTGTGGAAAGCCTTCCAAGAAGAGTGGAAGCTGTTATAGCTGCAAAGGGGAACCAACTCCATATTAAACTCTATGGATTTGAATGCAACGTCAACTGGTCAGGTGCCCCAATACTTTTGTCCATATAGTGCATCTGCCGATTCTGATGGCAATACATCAGCAATAAATTGGCACTAAACTTCGAAACTGAAATAGAACTAAGTCTGTGAGCACAGTTGTGTTTTTTCACTATTGAGGAAAACTGAAAAGCATTCCATTTGCTGAGACTTGGCCTGCTTGCTCCAACATGTCATTCGTTCCTTAGAAGACAATCACACATCTAAATCTAAGCAATGGCTGCACAGCAATCTTGCATAAATCAAACTCCCCATGAAAATGCCAGTAGAGCCATTGTTTTCCTCTGGCACTGCTGACTACAGAGATCTGGGTTCAGAATATTTCAGTACTCAGGACATTTGCTCACAGCCAGAAGATTCTACCATGGCTGCAATAAAACAAAGTGTGGGAAAGATGAGGGCTATTGTCTGGATTTAAGGGCTACGCCTTCCATAGCAACCCAATAAACAAAATGACATAACTGCCACTCTAACTGTTTTTAATATTTCATATAGCAGGATGTCTCAGTTAGCTGGATAAGTGAGGCCAAAAGGGAGGACCCTCCAATAGCAATGTCCCTTCCAAAAGGAAAGGCCATGGGTTCGAATCCCTAGTGGCACAACTGAGGTACCCTCAAATAAGGTACCATCCCTGCACACTGCTCCCCGGGCGCTGTGTTCCTGGCTGCCCACTGCTTCACTTAGTGAATGGATTAAATGCAGGGAAAGAATTTCACATTGTTCACACTGTGTGGTGTGTTCATGTGTGACTATAAGAGGCTTCTTCAGTTTACTTTACTGCCCTCCAGGCTAAACTTTACATAACTGCATTGAAATGATGTATCTAACCTAACTTGTCATAAAAGCATCGCCATAAAATATTGCATTTTTTATTTTAAATGCTCTATGGAAACATCAGATTAACATATGGTACATTTTCAGCAACTACTTCATTTTGTTGCATTGAAATAATGTTGAAAATTGCATCAAAAATCATAGCAGCCCTACAAAATAATCCCCAGTACTAAATTTTTGTTTTGTCCATTTCCTAACTCACCAAAGCTTGGTAATCAGCATTTTTTTGACCCTTGGGACTGGTTTCCCAGATCCAGATTAAGTGTAAGCCTGTAGGGAAAGAGTTTACGGTGGTGATTCCGCACTGGCACTGTAAATTAGACCAGGCTTCACTCACATCTGTAAATTAGACCAGGCTTCCTTCACGCCTGTAAATAAGACTAGGCTTAATTAAGCCCACAACTCAAGGTCTGGACTGAAAACCCCTGGACGAGGAACACTGATGAGGCCCAACACTCTCATACCTTCATATGCACCCAAATGTGTTTCCACCTGTTTTGCTCCCAAACTGTAGGCCTAATTCAAGATTAGGGACAGGAAGTCAAAGTATTGTGTGGCCACTTACGGGACTGTATTTCATAAACCACTTAGATTCTTAGCTTCATTGCATAACGAGGGCTTACCTCATGAAGAGGGGCTTAAAAGCTACTAACTAAAAAACAGTTCGCTCTGACGCCATGTCCATGCCAAAACTCTCACTATGTAATTACTATGGAGATAGACAAACATATGGCCTTAAGCTGGGGAGGCCTGGATTCAGTCCAGTCCAACAGCAAGTCACAAGGCTATTTAAAGCGTAGGTTGACCTGTAACACGATCACGGCCCATCAATTAGGCATTTCAACTTAGGCAGTGGTGCTTGGCAGGTTTTGCTGCCCCGACAGAGTAAATGGTGGAGGAGAATAGCTGGAAATGAGTACTACAGGCAGGTCAGTACTTTTGGTTCTGGCTAATTCAGTACTGGTATAATATTAAGGCCACGCTTTCTCCTATAGCATAAAGTGTAAAATGTCCATTTGTCATACGTGAACACACCACAACGCAGTGTGAACAGCACAAAATTGTTCTCTGCATTAAACCCATTCACCAAGTGAAGCAGCGGGCAGCCAAGAACACAACACCTGGGGAGCAGTGTGTGGGGACAGTACCTTACTCAAGGGTACCTCAGTGGTGCTACTGGTAGTCCTGGGATTAGAGCCCACAACCCTCTGATTGCAGGGGCACCAGGTCCATTGTCAGCGTAGTATTCATTTTTGCATAGTATTCGGCAAAGTTTGCTCTGCTTGTTTCTGGGAAGAGTGTGGAGTGGTAAATGCACCTGTTTGGAGTTAATAATCAAGAAATGAAACAGCCTACTTACAGACATCTAGTCCGGAAACTACACAAATGCTTGTGTCACATTTAACAAGAATGCAACGGAGGGGCATACCCACCGCACCCACTACTGATCTAAAAATATTAGCAAAAACACCCAGCAACAGTGCATCACAAGTTTCAGTGAACACAGTCACTGTCACTCACTAACATATGTTCTATCATGTGAAAAGCACATTTTATGCTTAGTAGCCCATGTGGTTTGCAGTTACCTAAACTGCAAAGAAACACGCAAGATGCAGATTCAAGATCCTGTTTCACTTTCTTCAATTTATACAGAAACCACTGCAGTTTTTCCCCTCCCGGTACTGCTGATTTCCAGGTAACTGCCAGAATGACCTGAATTCACAGAAACCGGAACTGAAGCAAAGAATACATGAAGCAGCAAACAAGCATCTTCATAAATAACACTTTCAACCAGAATAATAAAT
Source organism: Hydrocynus forskahlii (assembly GCA_037974365.1). Classification (NCBI taxonomy): domain Eukaryota; kingdom Metazoa; phylum Chordata; class Actinopteri; order Characiformes; family Alestidae; genus Hydrocynus; species Hydrocynus forskahlii. The sequence goes on along the minus strand of JBBPCX010000088.1, from coordinate 10,756,944 downwards.
GTGAGGTTACACAGCACCATTTCTCCCATATTAAACATATTTTTACACACATGTGGGGCAGCCAGTGGCCTAGTGGTTAGGTAGTAGCCCCTGCGTTCAGAAGGGCATGGGTTGAATCCCAGGACTGCTACTGGAACCTTTGAGGTACCCTTGTCCCCACACACTGCTCCCCAGGCGCTGTGTTAGATGAAGAGAAGAATTTTGTGCTGTTCACACTGTGTGCTATGGTGTGTTCACGTATGCCAAACAGATCCTTTACACACTTTAAACACATTTGTCTCAAAAACAAGCCGGCGCCTTTTCACCAAAAGTAAACTTAGTTGTGCAGTGGAGTTAATACATCCAAGCCTAGGCCCATCTTAAAAGATATTGAATGACACAAACTTACAATTATTTTTAAGCAGCATTAGCCTTGCAGCTAAAGAAGTACAAACATCTTGTCTGACTGACTATATTTGGGGCAAATCTAAAAAAAAAAAATTATTCACATTATTTTAGTTCGTAAGCCAAAAGTCTAACTTGTCTAATACAAGAAGTAAAAGACATCCCTATTAGAAAACACCTGCTTTTGGCTAACAGGGGAATTCCAGCCTAAACATACCCTTTAATGCGCTGTCATGTTATGTAATATGATGCAGCACACAATTCCCAATGTTGTACCCTTTCTGCCCATGTTCTCTCACTAAAATAACCAACGTGGATTACACAAATACAGCATGCATCCATCAAGAATCCCCAATGCTGTAATAAAGAGATGCACTGATGCAGAAGCTAATAAACACAGAGGGGATATTCAGCTTCCTAGCAGTAACATAAGTGATCTGGCATACTTCCGCAAAACAAAAACTTTTTTGACAGCCTGCCTCAAAGCATCTGTAGTTTTTGCAAAGTTCCTTCCACCTTCAAGATACACCTCTGGAGGCTTCTGCAGGATGAGCACACAGACAGTTCCAACAGATGTAGTGACTGAGTTCTTTCACTGTTCCATTTTAGGTCAGTGTTTCCCAGGCATGGTCCTGAAGGCACACTGCCCTGCACATGTAAGTGCTCTCATTGCTTCAACACACCCACAACAAGAGGGAGTGTGGATTTGTTAATTAACTGATTATTTTTGACTGACATGTGCAGGGAGCACTGGGAATACTCAGACGTGCAGGGCAGTGTGAATCAGAATCAGAAAACTATTGATCTCCGAGGACACTGCGTATGTTATGACTGCACAGAGACAAAGAGACAAGAATAACAAAACATACTCGCTAAATAAATCCAATACAAATCTGTAGAAAAACCTCAACACACTATGCTATATATACACAAATACTGGGTATAAATACTTTAGATAAGTAACTTATCATTAAGTGAATCCTAATGACAGATGGAGTACATTATTATACATAATAGAGATCAGTAGTATATAAGTAATATTAACATAAGTAGTGATATTCACATTGTAAGACTATTGCACATACAACATACTGCACATAGTGATAATGTTTGAGCATCTGACAAGAACATTGCACAACATTGCGATATGACTAGCTTTAATTGCATTGCATAATTCCTTTTTTTATTTTAATTCATTATTGCATGTTGTAGAGATCAGTAGTTTATACGCAATATAAGTAACATAAGTAGTGCTGTTCACTTGGTAAAGCTGAAGTAAAGAGAGGCCTTATGGTCACACTAATGGTGAACACACCACAGCACACAGTGTGAACAATATGAAATTCTTTTTCTGCATTTAACCCATTCACCATGTGAAGCAGTGGGCAGCCAGTGATGCAGCACTCAGGAAGCAGTGTGTGGGGACAGTACCTTGCTCAAGGGTACCTCAGTGGTGCCACTGGCAGTCCTGGGATTTAAACCCATGAACTACTGATGGCAGGGGCAATTCCCTAAGCACTAGGCCACCAGCTGCCTATTGCACAAAATAAGACATTGCACATAATGAAATGCCTCCATAAACAGGGCTGCTTTTAAGCTTCAGTGGGGATTTCCCAAAACAGTACTTTTTTAGGTAAGCTGGTTAAACGTGGCCTGGTGTTTAGGGAGTTACCCCTGCGATCAGAAGGTTGTGGGTTCGAGTCCCAGGACTGCTAGTCGCACCACTGAGGTACCCTTGAGCAAGGTACCCACACACTGCTCCCCAGGTGCTCCTTTTGGGGGCTAGTCACTGCTTCACCTGGTGAATGGGTTCAATGCAGAGAAATAATTTCACACCGTTTACACTGTGTGCTGTGCTGCTCACACGTGACTAAAAGAACCACTTTACATTACTCCCTCGAGCTAGGTGGGTTATTGGTTTAAGTCATCTGTCTTCAGTGAGAGACTGCTCTGTGAAGCATCCACCCCTTTGCGAAATACACCCCATGGACATGCAACGTTACGTAACTTGGACTGTTTTGAACTCGTGGGTTCCTCTGAAACTCAGACTGAGCTCTCTTCACTGCAGCTGCTAACATGAGAGCCTGACACACGCTTGGAGGGGGGGACCCCATCAAAAAACCCACAAACCATCAAACACCAAGCTTTAACGGAGCACCCCGACGCGGAGGAGAGTCTGAGACGAACGCCATATCTGAGAGGAGCAAAAAAGAAAGATTTTAATCGCGTTACTCACTCAGAAAGACAGCAATCAGCTGATAGCAACGGTGACTCAGGAGACGCCACGACTTCCGCCTTCGATTTCAGGAGCGACAACCAATCCGCAGTGACCTACACACCCCTCGTCGACCAATAGCGAGCCGAGGCGTTCGCTGCCATGACGTCAACCACTCGGAGCCTCCGGAGCCAGAGTGCCGGAGAGGCGCGAACACGCCCACGCAGCAGCCAATCACAGCCCGGAACGAGCCCAAAGAGGGCGGGGACTCTGGTCGATTGACAGAACGTTGCACCAATAGAAAATCACAGCGCGGCACTCGTAGGTCACGTGACACGGTCTCGTGGCGACAAGAGGATTTTTTTTAAAGGCGCGCGACGCCCTGGCACGCGGCAAGAAAGGAATGTTCTAGATAAAAAAGAATTCAAGAGTTTCTGCACGTTTGAGTTTTACTACCGAAGATTAAAATAACAGGAGCAATAAATAAAGGAGCATTGAGCATCTGAGTATCGGGAGATTAATTTTATTATAGTTGTACAAATGTATTATGTATCGCCAATTTATATTATTTACAAACATTTACAATAATTGATTGATGCTCCTGTACTAACATTATGTATTACAATGTGTACAGTATGTTCAATATTTATACTCCTGTATCACAATAACAGGAGCATAAAGAAAGGAGCAATTAATATAATACATTATTATTTTTAAAAATCCGCACTATTGAGTTTTGTTATTGAAGATTACAATACCCTGGGATCAGTTGAAACCAATGTTGATCAGAGCAGCTTTCACTTCACAGATTTTTATCATGTAATTCACAATCTTATGAAGGAGGTTTAAATAAACTGCATAAATCAGGGGTGTATAATCCTATCTGTTAATGGTCAGTGTGTGACTGCAGGTGTTCGTTCAAAACGAACATGATTTATTAATTAGTCTCAGTCCACCAGTGGCGGACCAGAAGTGCTCCTGCTTTGTTGGAATATAAATCTCTAACCTCTAACACAAATCAGTGCTTGGATCCTGATGTGAGCTGTTTCATTTCCTTTCCAGAAGAACCACTGAGCACGTGCCTTCTGAATTTTTTATGTACATTATATGGACAAAAGTATTGGGACACATCTGTTTGTCAGGATTTAGGCTGGGCTCCTTACTTCCAGTGAAGGGCAGTCTTAATACTTACCAAAAATACTTATGAAACATTTTGGACAACACCATGTGGATACAGTTTGGGGAAGAACCTTTTCTATTCCAGCATGACTGTGCTCCAGTGCACAAAGCAAGCTCCATAGACATGGTTGGATGAGTTCGGTGTGGAACAATTTGACTTGACCGCACAGAGCCCTGACCTCAACTCCATCCAACACCTTTGGGATGAACTGGAATGGAAATTGTGAGCCAGATGGGCACAGATTCCCCACGGAAACTCCAAAATCTTGTGGAAAACCTTCCAAGAAGAGTGGAAGCTGTTGTAGCTGCAAACCTGGGACCAACTCCATAATAAAGTCTATGTATTTGAATGCAAGTCCCTGTTTGTGTTAGGGTCAAGCGTCCCAATACTTTTGTCCATATAGTGTATGGTGCTGATAATAGTAAAATGCTGTGGCCCAGAAAAAGCTTTCTGGGCACGTATTTGCATTAGAAAGACCTGTATGTACCTCCCTGCCACAAACAGTTTAAAACTGTTAAGGCTGTTTTAGGCTTTATCTTGTTTCAGGCTTTATCTTTACTGCAAAACCAAGTACAATGACTCGGACACCAGGCAACAGGTAACTGTTAAACGTTATAATTTAATATTTTTGTGTTAAGGACTTTTGACCTTTTTAGACGTCTAGTTCCTATCACCTGTAATGTTTTTCACGGAAAGGTAAATAAATGGAAGTGGAGATTTTAAAACGGTGGCTTTGTGAGTGGGTCATTTATTTATTTATTTAGTATTAAGTACTTACTTAGGAGGCTTATACAGAGATCTATTTAAAGACCTCTCAAGGGAAAGCAGTTAAGGGATGTCCCACTACACTATTTGGAGTTTCTGAGGGAATTCGTGCCCATTCATTCTGAGGTCAGGCACGTTAGATGAGAATTCCTGGCTCTCAGTCTCGTTCCAGTTCATCCCAAAGGTGCTGGATGGGGTTGAGGTCAGGGCTCTGTGTGGGCCAGTCAAGTTCTTCCACACAAAACTCCTCCAGCATGTCTTTATGGAGCTTGCTTTGTGCACTGGGGCACAGTCATGCTGGAATAGAAAAGGTTCTTCCCCAAACCGTGTCCACAAAGTTGGCAGCATGATGTTGTTCAATATGTCTTGGTATGCTGAAGCATTAAGATTGTCCTTCACTGGAAATAAGGGGCCTAGCCCAAACACAGAATAACAGGTGTGTCCCAGTACTTTTGTCCACATAGTGTCTGTCCAGCTTGTGTCTCCAGTGGCTGCTTTAGCAGCACTTCAGTTCAAAGGAATTACAGTTGTGATAGTATACATAGTGCTGTTCATTATTAGGGCAAAGGAGCATTTGAACATCTGAATATCCGACCTCTCAAGAGCTTTATTTTATTATAGTTGTAGCACTACACCTTTCAATTAAATGCTCATGTGATTGCAGCTCTCCAGCAGCACGGCTCCATCCAGGACAATTATTAACAGTAGACAAACAGAAATGCTCTCAAGAGGAGAGGTCATTATGTGGTAGGTGTGTGTTCTAACTGGGCGTGGGCTCAACGTAGGAGATTACCATGAGCTGCCTCACATACACACACATTCATTTACATGCAAGGTGTGTTTGTGTCTGTCATAATTTGTTATTGTGACCAGATGGGTCAACTCAACAGGCAGACCGTATGAGGACAATTTACAGATGACCTAGAATGTGTGTTTTTGCACCTTTGGCCGGGAGTCCAAGACAGCATGCTCTCTCCCTCACTGGGTGGCCGTCCCTCTCTCCGTTCACTCAGCGTGCTAACCCAGCTGGACTTTTATCTGTTTTTTATTCTAATGTCACACATTTTTTTTTCTTGTAACAGGGAAAATGATTGACTGTCCCACTTTACATGAACAAATTTAGGAGGCTTGTGACAACTCACAAAATCCCTGAGTTTATAGGTTTTAATGAGAAGCTTCTGTTGAAATAAAAAAAAAAAAACAACAAAAAAAACCAACACCCACTGGTGTCCTGGTGGTTAGGGAGTTGTTCCTGATGAACACTTTACACGTACACGTGGTGTAGAGATGGTTGCACCTCTCAAGATCCTAAACTAGTTTTTTTTTTTTTTACCTTTACAGAGACAGTAGCTGAAAATAAATAAACACACAATAAATACAGATACTCAAGCAAGCTAAACGTGCTGAAACACATCAGTAATCATTCAGAAGCATTTCCAAAGAAATCTCTGTTCTCTAGGGCCCTATAGTTAACATGCTACAATGAACCAGCAGACTAGTATCTATTTAGCAACTGTGCTTGGGACTGGTAACATCTGCCCACTTCATTCCACACTTCACAGGTGCTTAAACATTTTGAACCAGTTTGCTGAAACCCAGTCTTAGACCATGGACCTTTAAAAAATCTGTGTAAACCTACCCCAGACAGAACACATGTCTTATGGACATGCTAGCAAGACAGTGCTAGCAGGGTCAGAACTAATCACACGGTCTGAGCAGCCCTGACTATAGTTATACTGATATAACTTCTCAGCTCTTCTTGTTACTGTACAGCAAGTGTTGGACTACAGAGAGCGCGTCTACTTTCTATAACCTGATCTGAGTGTTCTAAGAGAACCTTACGGAACAACACACAAAGCAGTCATAGTTCACAAGAGCCCCAAAAAAGCAGTTGTTTTTAATCGCATTCGATTTATCATTACAGCTGGATTTGTTTGTCTTCTGGGCTATTGTACAGGCAAATCATCTGTGAGCAACTTAGGATTTTCTTATTTACTGGGTTGCTAAAGGGGCTGCAGAACATTTTCAGAAGTTCTATCTCGATCTCTGAGCAAACCAGGAGAATCAGCAAGAAAACAGCTAAAATTCATTCATCTTATCAGTTAGATGTGCACCAACACTGCACAAAACAAATAAACATATTGCTGTCGGTTTATTCTTGCAAGTAAATGTAAGTGTTGACCAAGCGTAGCCTTTTCACTTTATCTTACAACAGGAACTGTCTGAATCTCTTGTCACTTGCCATTTTTTGGTGATCTGTTGACAATGCTCTTAGCTTAAACTCCAGCCACGCCAAGCATGGAGGCAGATATGCTTTCAAAGCAAACAAAGTAGCAAAAGGCAGCTAAACCTTGTTCAGGGCTTAGGAGCATGACAATAAGTCCACGCTGGAGGCTAAAGCACTTGAAAACAGCTAGAAGACGAGGACGTTGCATGCTCCCTGATGTGTCTGGGTACAGACAAATGCTCATTTTTACTATTATAAGAAGTTCTGCGCATGATTAGCAGAATACTTTCCCAAACGCAGCAACCACACAGGGGCTGGTAAAGTAACGCCCTCTATTGTCCAAGTATGCCACTGGATTGTGGTTTTCTGTAGACTAAATGAGAGTCAGGTTGGTTAGGCAGGTTTGTCGTGTAAGGCTGCGCTCCACTGAGCATTATAAGCAACGTTCCTTTCAAGAATGCACGGTGAGATAATTTAGTGACAAATGTAAACAGTTTCCACCGCACTGTGTCTGAAAAGATCGACCAAGATGAGGGATGGACTACTGACAGGGCCAGTGGTGCAAGTGTCCAGGAGTCTCTAATTGCCAGGGATCTTAGGGGTCAGCAGACGTGTAGGTCCAAGGGGGCTCAAATGCTCAAAGACAATCCATTGCAGAGGTACACAAACGAGAAACAGCACTGTAAACATACTCCCTGCATTAAAGTGGCCCTTTATTGTCATGCATGAGCACAGCACACAGTGTGAACACCGAAATTCTTCCTCTTCATTTAACCCATTCACCAAGTGAAGCAGCGGGCAGCCAGCGATGCAGCGCCCGGGGAGCAGTGTGGGGGGACGATACCTTACGCAAGGGTACCTCAGTGTTGCCACTAGCAGGCCTGGGATTTGAACCCACAACCTTCTGATTGCAGTGGCAACTCTCTAACCACCAGGCCATCAGCTGCCCCGCTTTTCAGTTTCATTCAGTTACATTCAATATACCTCTGAAAAATGATTTTAAAATTCCATGATTTGTCAGGTTTATGTGGGCTTCTGTGTTTTTCTAACGCTTTTAAATTGGAACCTGGAAGCACCAACTCAGAATATGGCTTAAATGATCTCAAATAGACTTGCTGGCACTCTCACTGGCATACTACTAGCTGGAAAAAAAAGCATACAAAAGAACCTCGTACAGCTAAAAACAGGGGTAGCGTGTCTGAATTTGGTCTGCATTTTCTTTCTGGTCCCAGGTAATGTTCTCCTTTTCTCCTTGTTTGGTCAAACAACCCCTCAATTTGACCTTGGACAGACAAAGTGGTGTGCAGAAGCGCAAGCACAGACGCCGCTTTTCAGAAGCCAGGGAAAGACAAGGATCGATACAGTCTCGGAAAGTTGACAGCACCAGCGTTTCCCAACTGCTCAGTCGTACTGACCTTAGATCAGCTTTGCTATAACTGTTACAGCAGTTAACGGTACGATTCAGGTGGGAGTCACCATCTCCAGGTCAGCGTGACAGCATGCGTGTGGACCGCTGCTGGAGAGGGAGGAGGATGAAGGGGTGTTGACCTGAAGACCAATCACCACAGGGTCTGAGGCCAGTACTTATCCACAGACGAGTGCGTGCGCCGATCGCGTTTGACCATCCGTCCTGGTGAGCAGAGCCCATCTAGAACAGCAGAATGGTAAGTCATTCAAAGCCAAAGTCAACCAACATCTGGAACAGACAAAGAAAGCTTTGCATGGCTGATAGAATGATAAACGCAAATCCGGCCACGTTGAAGTTATTACATTTCTCTACATCTGACATTCTCATTGGCCTCCATTCTTGTTGAGTCATCAAAGCTTTTACTGTAAGATGTGATTCAGGTTCCAGTTACTAATTTGTGAAAAGGAGGGCGGTATCTTGACAAGAAGAATGAAAAAGATAATAAGGATTGCCTTAAAGACGTTGTCAAATGTATTTACTGATATATTCATATTTTCTGTCTCCAGACAAGCTACACAGACAAAGGGGAAAAGGTAAAATACCTTGTTTGTACAGCAGTTCAGTTACTGATACGCTGATTGTCACCAGACACAGCTCATATGCTACAAAAGTGGCAACTGATATCAGGGTGCCTTCACTTTTTCTCGTTTTTGTGATGGGCTGACAAGACAAAGTAATATATAAATAAAGAAGGCAGCCCTGATTTAGACTGTAGCACTACTGGACAACATTCAGTTCCGTTTCATTGCACTAGGACCATTTGTCCTGAGAAAAATAATATTATAAGTGCTAAAATATTTATACAATAATAATAACAATGTTTGTATTGCTTTTTTGTATTTCAGCCAGAGAGAGGCAAATTTTTGAGGTTCCACCATGTGAAGTTCTGGGTGGGCAATGCAAAACAGGTATGTCTAATGAAATCCACACCAAAGTATACATCAAATGAAAAGTTTCTATATGCAGGACCCTACAGTCCCTATTATTACCAAAAGGATGAAAAATCCTGAAAAATAATATATATATATGATGAAATGCTGAAGATTTTTAATTGCGATTAATCAAATGGTTTTCTGCGATGAATCGCATTTGTTATAGGCAAAATTTAAAAAAGTAATTCAAAAGTAGTGTATTGCACACTTTTATTTTAAAAGTTCTGCTATATGAACAAACGTGCAATAACATTTGGTTTGCAAAAACTCTAAATCAATAAGGAGCTTTTTAACCGCAGTTTTCCCTTTAACACAGTCACACAGCTGCAGTTCAAATGTTTCTGTAAATCTCAACTTAAACATAAATGTAATCAATTCAAAACCATTATAGCAGCTGCACAGGAGGACCAACTCCACATGAAAGTCTAATGTGGCTGAATGCAGTGTCATTAAAGTCCCTGCTGGTGTGATGGTCAGGTGTCCCATTACGTTTGTCCATCTAATATGGACAAAAGTAATGGGACACCTGACGCCTGTGAAAACCAGATTTAAAAAAATCTTGTGGTTTTAACCCCATTAAACTGCAAGGCTCTGTACGTGCGCCAGCATTTCGGTTCCTTGATTTCCACTTGATATCTACTGCCTTACTGTACCCAACCCTTATGGTATTTAAAACCCTTAATAACGTTGGTCCAGCATTTCCTCCCAATGTCTTGGTATAGCCTGTCCAGCATATATTAAAATATTATGGTAGAACAGCAGATCTATAATCCAGATTAAAAAACACATTTGTTTAAAATAGCATGTGCCTTGTGGATTAGGCCTGTTTTGTTGTTTCTAATTGCACTGCTATTTCATTCATCTTATCTTCAAAGTGTTTGCCATTTTTGTTTATCATCCTGTAAGAGGAGCTATATAGACTACTTCCGTAGTTGAGGAATGATTTATAATAGCCGCTGGATAACAAGTCATACCAATAAAGTAACTGAGCGTTTTTACTTCATTAGGTTATGTCCCTGGTTATATTAAAAACAATTAATTTCCTTAATGAAAAATAACATCTACCAATAATATCAAATATATGTCACGGCATGAAAGGAACACACATTATGATTTCTGATTCACACTGACTGCATAATAAGTCAGTTGTTATTAGGGTTAAATGTCATATAGGCCGATCTCTGCTAGATGGAACGTAGTTTGAGTCATTCAACTTGTACTTCTTGATCACGTACAGTGATCCACTCTGACCTATATATGAGGACACTGAAAGATAAGCACATTACCAAATATGAATTTGGGGTCTTTGCTTGCCATATATTTATACAAAAGACATCAATAGGACACAAACACTCAGTGGTGTCCTTTGTAAACATGACTCAACAGTAATCCGGTCAAAGTTAAGTTCAGACGTGATAGTGATGCAAGACTGATTGCCAGGATGATAAGTAGCTTTTGCATGTGTTTACACAATAATCAGGGCCTGCGTGCACTGGTGGAGAACACAGGCATGTTCATCTGAGCTGAGAGGTTTTTTTCAACATAGACTAAAGGCTTACAGGCGGTCGGGCCGGAAATCAAAACAAACAGTCAAATCAGTTCATTAATTCCTTTATTCAGTCTTTGGAGCCTTGTTTGATGCATGTGTTCATTCATTCACTGAACATGACATCACCGCTGTGCTGGGCAAACCTGACCGATCAAATGAAAAATTGTTGATTAAACACCGGAAAGTTCGTGGCATAAGATGATCAGGGTAGTTTCCTGGTTATGTAGCTGCTAGTTCGAACCTGCATGGGGTTTTACATGCATTAATGAAGAAACCAATAGAGAAATACTGCAAAACCTCTCTTTACTGCAAATTTGAACTCTAACACACGAACACACCACAGCACACACTGAAAATTCTTTCTCTGCATTTAAACCCATTCACCAAGTGTAGCAGTGGGCAGCCAGGAACACAGCGCCCGGGGAGCAGTGTGCGGGGATGGTACCTTGCTCAAGGGTACCAGTGCTGCCACTAGCAGTCCTGAGATGTGAACCCAGAACCTTCCGATCACTGGGGCAACTCCCTAACCAACAGCTGGCCAGCTGCAGGGCATGGAGCCAAGCTAGTGACATTGCTTCTATATAGTCATAGGGCAGCGGGTGGCCTAGTGGTTAGGGGGTTCGCCCTACTATCAGAAAGTTGTGGGTTTGAATCCCAAGACTCCTAGTAACACCTTTGAGGTACCCTTTGGTAAGATATGGCCCCCACACACTGCTCCCTGGGTGCTATGTTTCTGGCTTCACTTGGTGAGTGTGTTAAATACAGCGAAAGAAGTTCACACTGTGTGCTGTGCTGTGTTCGCATATGACATATGGCATAAAGGCCATAACTTTCTGAGCCATGGCCTTTATGCCTTTGGTATTGGACAAGGGAAAAATTCAGTCTAGTACTTTGTACTGAATTTTTCCCTTGGCTGTTGGTCCAGTACCAAAGACGTGGCCACTCCCCTCCGTCTTTGCTACACTTGCAGGCGAAGCCAACAATGATTTAATCAGTTCTTTACACGTTCAGGTGAAAAGAAAGTGACTAAGCACTATTACCTGAAAAAACAATGCATCAGAATGTAGACTGGAATGATATGTCCGAACCCACAACCTTCCAATCACAGGGGCAGATCCCTAACCACTAGACCACCAACTGATTGCTTATTACACCAGAATAGACTTGCTTTAAAATAGATGTGCACTTGTGTAATTTGCATATAATGATAAATAATCACTGTAATTATGATGTTTCCAGCTCATACAAATGTGAAATGAAACGGTGGTAGAAAACGTCTATTATGTCTAGATATAGATTGCCGCTTATCCTGCATTTCCTCAAAAATCAATAATATTAACATGGAGTTTGTCCGTCCTGTGGTGGATTACCAGCATTAGAGCATTAGTGAGATCCGGTACTGATGCTGGATGATCAGTTCTGGATTAGAAATGCAACTGTAGTTCATCCCAGAGGTACTGGAGGAAGCTCCATCACTCCAAAGAACACTGTTCCAACACTCCACCGCCCAGTGCTCGTGTGTGGCTGCTCCTGTGTGTTCCACTGAGTTATTAATGTCTGGTGCCACTGGCCTGCATAGTTTAGTGTTCAGGAGTTCAGTGAGTGATTAGAGAATTTTGATATAATTGAGACATTAACATTTACAGTATATTACAAATTACAGTGTATTACAAATGTGACCGGATTAATTAAAAACACAATCGATTATATTTTCTTTGTTTGAAAAAGGCCTGCAAATTTTATTTTGACAGAAAAAATGAGCGCACACACACACACATACTTCAATTGTTCTGAAGTGTGTCTCTGACCTTACACACACACACACACACACACACACACACATATGCATTTCTAAACCCCTAGAAAACACTACTGTGCAGGGCAGAAGGAAAATAAAGCATTAAGAACCTCTGTGCTAAATTCTTTTATCCACCGGCTTGTGTCCTGCAGGCAGCGGTCTTCTACTGTGACAAGATGGGCTTCGAACCTCTGGCCTACAAAGGCCTGGAGACCGGCAGTAGAGAGGTGGTGTCTCACGTCATGAAGCAGGATAAGGTGTGTGTACCAACTCACACACACACACACACACTCACACACACACACACAAACTCACACGCACACACACACACAAAACCTCTTACAAAGTGTATATTTCTCATATTATTCATTAGTCATTTTATAAATAATGACTGCATGTACAGTGTACGTTTAAGTAGCATGAACAAAACAGGTTTATTTTCCCTGTTCAATATTCCAGGTATTCTGGGCATTATAAATGAAATACAGTACTTATCTAATGACTATTCAGATGTTATAAATAATAGACAGCTTTTTAGCTGTGGCTAATGATTTGAATGTGTTGCTTTTTGGCAATACTGACATTTCAAAAATCACATTCATAATTATGTTTTTCCAGATTATATTCATCTTCGAATCTCCTCTGAATCCTGGAAACGAAGGTAGTCTCTTATCCTGATCACTTCTATGATTTTTATTTAAAATAATAGTGCAGGAGCCAGCATGAAGGCACTTGTCCTGACTCCCCTCTCTCCACACAGAGATGGGGGAGCATCTCATAAAACATGGGGACAGCGTTAAGGACATCGCATTCCAAGTAGAAGACTGTGACTTTCTGGTCAAGGTACATGAGCTGATGTTGTAATCGCACTGGATTTGTTGTGTAGACAGAGATCAATCTATAGAGGTGACTCAAGGCCACGAATATGGAGTGAAGGTAAATGTCACATTTTGCCATTCAACCACTTGATGGCAGTATTGTAGTGTTACTACCAGTATTGTAGCCTCCAGGCTTCAAGAGTGCTTGTCTGGATTAGGCACAGTGTCGCTGTGGCACTGTGGTGAACAGTCCCTTCTTGAAATGATAAACATGGCGATAAAGTAAAGCGGCCCCTTACAGTGACGTGTGAACACAGCACAGCACACAGTGTGAACTTCTTTCTCTATATTTAACCCATTCACCAAGTGAAGCAGGGGGCTGCCACAGATGAGGGGCGCCCGGGAGCAGTGTGTGGGGACAGTACCTTGCTCAAGGAAACCTCAGTGATGACACAAACAGTGCTGGGATTTGAACCCACAACCTTCGGATTGCCGAGGCAACTCCCTAACCACCAGCTGCCTCAAACATCTATAGCCAGAGAATATAGTCTATATCTAAAGAAATGATGGGAATTAGATTATGTAGTATCACAATTGTTACAATATGTACGTGTGTGTGTGTTTGTATATAAATATATATATATATATATATATATTATTTTTTATTTTTATTTTTATTTTTTTACAGAACTTGAATAATTCAAAGAAAACAAAACTCTTGTTCACTCTTAAACAAAATGGCAATAATTACCTTTGGCATACTTCTAGTAATACACACAAACACACAAACATATGACTGTTATATATGACTGTGACCCACTGATGTAGAAGCTAATAAATATGACTCGGATGCTAGCTATCATTAGTGACATACACCATATGGACAAATGTATTGGGACACCTGACTGAAAACAAGTTCTGCCCAATTAGCCACCTTGTAGTCAAGTTTACTGTAGTACCTCCTTCAAAATATTTAAAGGTATTTAAGACAGACTATGGTGGCACCAGGATAGGAGTAGGCATGGTTACAAGAGATGTTATTTTTTCATTTTGGCCAGACCGTCTTTTTAACAAGGGTCTGTCTTTGTGTATGTAATCAGAAAGCCAGAGAGAGGGGAGCAGTGGTCGTCAAAGAGCCATGGGTTGAACAGGACAAGTATGGCAAAGTGAAATATGCTGTGGTTCAAACGGTGGGTAACACACATACCAACATGTTAAATTCTTTTAAAACACATAAGTAAACTGTAAGCATGACCTCAGTAACCTAAAGGAATAGGAATTCTTATCTTCTGTATTTCTGGGGATATTTAGTCTCCAAAAAGAGCATGTCCCTAAAAGCCTCACCCTAAATCTCTGCTTTTGCTTTGTTTTCTCAGTATGGAGATACAACCCACACGTTTGTGGAATACATGGGCCCATACAAAGGCCTGTTTCTACCAGGCTACAAAGAACCTCTCTTCAAAGACCCACTGCTTCAGAAACTGTGAGTATGTTAACATGAATGGGCTGCGATGTCACAGAAATCAATGGTTAAGCTTGTTGTGTTGGGCCAGTTGTAAACTCATCAGAGACAATTAATAACTGTAGGATGAAGGACACCAAGAAAACAAAATATCGACTGACCTCTACTGTAAGAAACGCAGGGATGGATTGCTTGAGTGTTTATTTATTTATTTATTTATTTATTTATTTGCTCTCTTCCTTGCAGGCCTCCAGGCTGCCTGAGCTTCATCGATCACATTGTGGGAAACCAGCCAGATGATCAAATGGTGCCGATATCAGACTGGTGAGAGAGCAGACGCAGCTCACGTACTGCTGGCACAACTCCACAATACACAATCGATAATGGCAGCAAAGGACTCATTTATTTAAAAGAGAGGGAAAGTTCCATTAGAAGTTATTTCATACATTATACAAAAATACTGGGACTTTGCATTCAAATACATAGACTTTTAGTACAAAGTTGGTCCCCCGTTTGCAGCTATAACAGCTTCCACTCTTCTTGGACGTCTTTCCATGTATACCAATGTCTTGGTATACTGTAACATTAAGATTGTCCTTCACTGGAAGTAAGGGGCCAAGCCTAAACTCTGAAAAACAGGAGTGTCCCAATACTTTTGTCCACATAGTGTATAAATCAGACAAACCTTGGCCAAAGTTTGACTTAAAAACCCATACTTATCTCTCACTCCTCCGCTATATCATGGTGCATTGGTGAATGATTCTGTGTTAGTTGCCGTTTTATTATTTGTTCTCGTCCTCTGTCTCTCTTTCAGGTACCAGAAATGCCTGATGTTCCACCGGTTTTGGTCCATAGATGACAAACAGATCCACACGCAGTACAGTGCACTCAGGTCTATTGTGGTCACCAACTATGAGGAGACCATCAAGATGCCCATTAATGAACCTGCTGCTGGAGTAAAGAAATCACAAATCCAGGTCTGAAATGTTTTTCCTAAGTCACTGGACACCGATTTAACACCAGCTTACACGAGAAAGCATACAAATGGACTCATATCAAAGGAAAGACTCATGAAGCATCAAATGCACATACAGTACTGTGCAAAAGTCTTGGACACCTGAACAAATAGCTTAAAACCATTTGTCTCTACAGTAAGTGTGTCTTTGTCAGTAAAGACATTATATTAGAATAAATGCAAACAAGCATGAAAGCAGTAATGAGGAAGAATTTCTTGTTTCCTGCAGTCAGAAAGAGCACACAGGTGTGTTACAGCTGAAAAGAGGCAAAAGTCAAGTGTCACTATGAAACACAGTGTACTTAAAATGTGCTTAACCCTACTTTAATTTACCCCTGAAAATACACCAAATGCACCAATCCCTTCATTTGAATTAAGTGGCTGTTAATTTGTGAAACTGACCCCTTAATTGCACCTTAAATTAGATTTAAGGCATGAGTGTAAAACCCTTTAATCTTAAATGTAAGACATTAATTCAGGAGGTTCTATTATTTAAGGGGCAAATTTGAAAAAGTAAGGGGAAAAGTCTATAGTTTTACCCCTTAATCAGCTTTAATCTGTGCACTTTTCACCTTTATTGTCAAAATGTAGGTAATCTTAAGGGGTAAAATGAATGGGTTTGGTTTTGTAGTGTGTTGTGCATTCAGTGAAGGGTTTTGATTGCTTGCTCTTGGTGTTTTGGTTTGCTGGAATAGTGAAAACATGATAAACCTGGCAATAGATAAAAACAGCTTAGTAAAAAAATGACTCAGTATTCAGGCTACTGTATGTGCCAGGAACTCCATGAACTCCATGAACTTGATCATCCAGGGCAACGAGTTCCAGTATTAGTTTATACTGGTTATGTGCACTTTGGCTCTGTCGTTTGTGGTACACTTGCTGGGTTTTGGCTTCTGTTGTTCTGATACAGTGCTCGAAAGGTATTTGTTATCATTATTTTTATTACAATTAAGGTTATTTGTAAAGGGCTGGCTCTAGACTTCTCCCCAATTCCTCCAGCAATTACTTGAATACAGTAAAATTCACCACCAACCAGCCTGCTTATCTGAATGAGGTACTGATCAGTCAAACTGGGTACTCGATTGCAACTAAAAAACAACTGGAGAGGTTTGGAAATTGTTAAATGAACACACTGATATACTTAAAGTCACTACTTCTTGTATTTGTTCTAACATTAGCTATTTTCTGAAGAAATAGCTACTTACTGCCAAGATTACTAACTTAAGTCTTCCTTTTCTTGGGAAAATCACTTTTGCACAGCTCTGTATGTGAATATTAGTCATGAAGTGCGTGTGCTTTTTGGTAGTACATTTTACCCAAATCCTTCTTTCTCATTGCGTGCAGGAATTTGTTGACTACAATGGAGGACCAGGAGTGCAGCATATTGCCTTAAACACGCCAGACATCATCAAAGCAGTAAGCTCCTTTAAGATTAGCCACTCACGACTACAAGTAAAAATCACTACAATTACACTGTACAATGTATAAGCATACACTGTATAGACAAAAGTATTGGGATGCCTGATCATTACGCCAACAGGGATTAAAATGAGATTGCATTAAAATGCATTGACTTTAATATGGAGTCGGCCCCCCCTTTTCAGCTATAACAGCTTCCACTCATCTTCAAAGGCTTTCCAGATTTTGGAGTTTCTGTGGGAATTTGTGCCCATTCATTCTGTGGAGCATTCATGAGGTCAGACACTGATGTTGGATGAGAAGGCCTGGATCACAATCTCCGTTCCAGTTCATCACAAAGGTGTTGGATGGGGTTGAGGTCAGGGCTCTGTGTGGGCCATCAAGTTCTTCCACACCGAACTCATCCGGCCACGTCTTTATGGAGCTTGCTTTGTGCACTGAGGCACAGTCATGCTGGAATAGAAAAGGTTCTTCCGCAAACTGTGTCTACAAAGTTGGAAGCATGGTGTTGTCCAAAATGTCTTGGTATACTGCAGCATTAAGATTGTTCTTCACTGGAAGTAAGGAGCCTAACCCAAACCCTGAAAAAGAGGGGTGTCCCAGTACTTTTTTCCATATAGTGTATAGGGTGTTTAGACATGTTGTGCATAAGAGCAAAACTAATTGCAATTCATTATGAGAACCATGTCTCTGTTTCTATTTTCAATCAGATAGTGAACCTCAAAGCCCGGGGGATGGAGTTCCTGTCTGCTCCAGATACTTACTATGACAGCCTGCGTGAGAAGCTTAAGACAGCCAAAATCACAGTGAAGGAGGACCTGAAGACCCTGCAGGTAAGACTTAGCAGACTGCAGTCAGGGACCTTGATCCATGATGGAGAACCAGCAAATGAAACATGTTCAAATCAAACGTGTTGAAGTAGGCCTTTAGCTTTAGGGTCAATCTGCTGTCAAGTTAACTTGAAAGTTTACTGATTAAACTGGCCAAAACTGGTTTACTGATTAGAGGACTGGCCAATCCACGTTTTTCATTTCACCCTTCCTTTTCCTCTCCTTTTGCCTTCCCATTTTTGTCTGCACAGGATTTAAAAATCTTAGTAGACTTCGACGATAAGGGCTACCTGCTCCAGATCTTCTCCAAACCTGTTCAAGACAGACCCACTCTCTTCCTGGAGGTCATCCAGAGGAACAACCACTTTGTGAGTAGAGACAGAACAGCGACAAAATGTGGTCAGAAGTCATTCCCTACATACATCGATATTTCGCATCTGTTTTTGGTGTCCGCTTACAGGAGGAGGACATAAAAATGACTGAAATTTATTTACCTGTTAGTGGCATGAGACAGCTCCCACTTACTGCAAGACTGTCCTGAAAATCCTTAAAATATGAACGAGAAAAATCTAAACAAATATTTGTATCATGTTTCTATGCAACAGGGATCTAAGTCAGATTTTCTCAGTAACTTAAGTAACAGCTCAGTGGGTTTGTACTTTTCAGATTAGAGTTTTTCAAATACTGATGTTACCTCAAGTATATTTGTATACACAAGAAAATAACATACCTTTTAAATTCATTTACATTTTACCTGTTCACACTGAGCTCCTAAATCACATTTAGCCTTTAATTATTGTGTGCTGTGTTGGTAATTGTATCTTGAGGTGTCTGCTGCTGCTCACACTTTCAAGCCATTTCATTAGATTTTTTGGACAAAAGGATCTCAAAAAGAGAAGCATAGCTTCTAACAAACCTCAGCTCCTATGCAGAGAGATGCTGGAGGTACTAAGCCGTTCCTCAGCAGTCCTGTAGCACACTAAGTAGAAGCATTTTTTTAACCTGATGCTTTTTAAAACTTCTATTGAAGTTGTTTTCACTGTACTACGCTGAGCCATTGCTTCTGCAGAGCATTTATGAGGTCGGACTCTGATGTTAGATGAGAAGGCCTGACTCGCAATCTCTGTTGGATGGGGCTGATGCATTTTTTTTTACCTGATGCTTTTTAAAACTTCTACTGAAGTTGTTTTCACTACTTCTTTGCTTCTTTGAAATAACAATACTCGCACTGGAGTATGGGTTTGTACCATAGAGCTACCATAAACATAACTTACCCAGTTCACAAAAGGCGCTCATCGAGGAAAACTCATGCCGAGCATACTGACTTTCAAACTGGGACTGGTTGAGCTGGAGGCCCCTTCAGATGGCTTGTTCAGACAGGCCCAGCGATTAACTAGGGGGCATTTTCAGTCCTATGAAGTGGAGGAAATGCCCAAAGACAGGACATTTCTGCCCCAGCCACACTAAAGAGGTGCTCATACTTAAAAAGGGCTTTCACTTTGATGCTCAAAACATCCATTTCACTTCCTTTGAAGAGGAGAAAGCAGGTTTTCCAAACAGCCCTAAAAGCCCAGTCTGTGACTGCGCTTATTAATTAAACGCTACCTTAGGACCAATGACGAAATTATCATGAATAAGATTAAATAGTATACAGAGTAAATGCATATTTAGCATTTCACTTTTTAACAGAGCTGATCCTCTATGGAGTCTACAGGCTCTTTTTTCCCCTCCCCCAAGATCCCACCTAAAACTAGCATATACATCTCTGGAAAAAAATAAGTCTAAATGTTCAGTTTCTCAGGTTTTATCTTTTGTAGGTGCAAGTATTGAACTGAACAGCTTTGTCTTCGTTTTTAAGAACTGCTGACAATATTTCTCCTCATTTCCAAATCAAAATATTGTTCTTTTAAGCATAATTTTAAAGGAAATGACAAAACATCAAAATAAGAGAAATGCTGCAGCGTTTACAGACCTTGAATAATAAAAACAAATCTCTTGTTCACTCTTATTTACCTTCGACGTACTTCTAATAGTGTTTTACCATCCAACTGTTCACATTGCGAGAGGAGAGTGTTGATTACAGCAGTGTTTTTATACTTTTCCTCATTAAATAAGATTTGATTCAGGTGATCATTAATCAGTACCTCATAAAGCAAAATGAGGTGCTTGTGTAGGAATTTAACAGACGCTGGCATGGGATGGTTGTCATACTCATAGAGATGCTGAATTAAAAATAAATTGCAGTGGTCTCTTATTCTTTTCCAGAGCTGTATGTTATGTTGTTGTGTAAGTAAAATCCTGCAGCGCAGCATTGCATCCCTCACCTTAATCAATTTGACAGAATTCATGTACAATTTTTGTCCATCGAAGTCCCCTCACCACAGTCCACAGACTGCATTACACTAATATGCCATGCAAACATCAAGAATCCCCCCACTATGATGAAATAAATCCCGGTGACAAAGTGTAGCCACCCCGATATGGAAACTCATCAGTACTAAAGGTTTGTAGCAGTAACTTAACTCTACATTCAAACAGTCCATTCAAAAGCACTTGCAGTTTCTCAGGGTACGTCATCACCTTATTTACAAACCGGAAAAATTGTGTCTAGAGACTCCAGCGACACTGCCATAAGACGAACAGCAATAGTGGTGGTGCACCTTTTTAATTTAGCCTCAAATGCAGCCCTATAAGGTCCACTTTAATTTGCGGGGGTTACGTTCCAAGAGCGCCCACGTATAGTGATGTGGCTTTTCTTTTTTTTTTTAAATGGCTTTTTTTTAATTGTCTAAACCAGGGGTCCCCAAACCTGTCCAGAAAGGGCTGCTGTGGGTGCAGGTTTTCGTTCCAACCAAAAAGAAGCCACACCCCTGACTAACTGAAAACCAAGACCAACTGATTA
>JBBPCX010000088.1:10716326-10732402 GCA_037974365.1 Hydrocynus forskahlii | reverse complement strand
GGGGGGGCATTGCCCCCCCCCCAGCCCCCCACCCCGTAGACACACCCCTGGGCTAGCCTTTGGGTTTAACAATACTTTATTCATTTGAATCAGGAAAAAAGATGAAAAAGTCAGGGGGTATATACCATTATATACCAATTATAAAACTCTCAAACATGTATTTTCTAACATTTCCAACACTTAAATCTATCACAGAATGTTAACCCATCCCAGGAACAACAGCTCATCTTAGCAAATATGCAAAAATGTGGTTAACCAGCATCCACAGTAGTGGCATAAGGGGACATTAAGGACATTCTAATCATTTACTTAAGTTTTTAAAGGGATTATTTACAATCGGACTGTCCTTTGGGGAACAGGGTTGTGCTTTCCAAGTGACCTTGTCAGCCAATCTCACAATATCGCTTGAAATGAAGAAAATAACGAGGAAACCTCCCCCCCCCCCTCCCCATCTTTTAATAAAGCATATGACTTGTGGAATATTTAAGAAAGGGGTCAGTGTAATTAAGAGAGTTTAGTGAATGTGACTCTCAAATATTCATGTTTTAACCTGGAGATGTCGAACTCTTTATAGCTTTAATTTTAATTTAATATGTGGTTATAGAGGGCTGGGACAGGCAAAATTTGCTTTAGACTGTTTATCTGAAACATACACATTGTTGTGAAGGACAGTGGACTTGTTTTAGCGTACGTAACGTAGATCTATGCACGCTCTACGGACAAAAGTATTGAGACGCCTAACAACTACAGCACCAGGGACTTTAATGACACTGCATTCAAATACAGAGACTTTAATATGGACTTGGTCCCCCTTTGCAGCTTTAACAGCTTCCACTCTTCTTGGAAGGCATTCCACAAGATTCTGGCGTTTCTGTGGGAATTTGTGCCCATTCATTCTGTAGAGCATGCATGAGGTTAGGCACTGATGTTGGATGAAGTCGCAGTCTCCGTTCCAGTTTATATTAGTAGCATGTAAATGGCCCTCCAGTCAATAAATAAAAAACCTACACACCCTTAAGGTAGCTTGGGGGCCCTAAGAAACAACTGTATTGTTTATAGCAAAGAACGATCTGTATGTATTGCCTGTTCCCTAAATGTGACCCTCAGCAAAAGCACAAGAGAACAGAAGAACAACACCAAATCTTTCTCATTTTATTTAAAAATAATTTATTTGTATATAATTGGAATGATGCCAGGCTGATACATCTATGATGGCAGTTGTAAGTTTCATAAAGATAAAATTCCAAAGGAGGAAAAAATAAATTTTTTTTTGTTTCATTTTCTCAAACCTGGACAAAAAAAAACAAAAAACAAAACAAAAACAATGGATAAATATATTAGTAAATAAATATATTAGTGACATTACCATATTGAAATGTTTTTTTTTATTATATATAAAAATGTCTATTATATATAAAATACAACACTTTATCTCATTAAAGTTTGTGTGTGTGTGTGTGTGTGTGTGTGTGTGTGTGTGTGTGTGTATGTGTGTGTGTGTTTTTATATATCGAAAATATACTGGCATATCCCTTTCGCTTTCTGGAGGGAATTTGCTCTGTGAAAAAAAGGCAGTTTCAGCTCATTCGCCATTGAAGAAACAAATGAAAATAAAAAATAAAACAAAAAGCAAATAATCAATAGACAAAAAAAAAGGAAATAAAATCACTCTTAACGTTCTGTGTCATTTCGTTGATTTCCGTGATGTTTCACGGTACCGGAGGCTACATAAATGCTAAGCTTGTTTTGCTTCGAGTTCCTCTTCGAAATCGTTTCTAGTCTCTAGTCGTTTTTACGTCCTGATCGAGTAATGTTAAGACAAAGCCGGTGAGGAATTAGATCGAGGCACCGCAGAAGATTAAAGGCAACAGAGAAGTGTAAGGCAGGCCTAATGCAAGTTAAGTCCGGGGTAATTCGAGGTAAGAGCACTTAATTATTAACGATATGGTTTTGTCTGAGAATCAAAGGGTCCCACGCTTGAATGGATGGATGTCAACCCTTTCATCACTTTCCGTGTCATTCAATTTGAAGGCCTTGGTTTGGGAACGTCACTCTTCTAACATATCCAGTTAAAATAGGTTGAAATAGGTTCAGTAGTGGTTTAGCGAGACACAGAAAAACATTCCACATTTTACAATGTTTTGCGTTGGATATTCGTCCCCCAATAATTGGTTGGGCCATAAGTAGAATTTGCAGCCTTCTAAGAAAGTGTCTGAAACAAATGACAGCGAGGGAGACAACAAACTGCAGCATCCGTGCTTAAGGTCCGAACGCTCCGGGCCTTGGCCAGATTGACCCTGTACTGAGAAAAGCCAAATACGTTCATGTGAAATTTTGAAGGTTCAAAACTTTTAATTCTAAGGAAGATTAGAATCATGCACGTAAAGTGTTTAAATAATAGGAAAAAATGACTTCTTCAAATTTGACAATGAACATTATCAGGCACAAGCTACATACGTATTCATTTCGGAGCCATTTCCAGTGTTTTACTGTTTCTGTCTAGATTTTTGAAAGAGTCTTCCTCTTTAAGGGGCAATTCCTTCTATTTTGGAGGGAAAAAAATTGAGCCTAAGTAGATCATTCAGAGGGGTTTGATCTGAAACGCTCTGTTCTAGTGAAACTGAGTCACTGCTCACAGTGCTTGTGATAGGATGTGAGGTGTTTAATGTGTTTAATGCCTCTAAAAGCTATGCTTATGAACACAATGCCTGATGCCCAGGATACAGTTATGACAGTTTTGAGGCTTTTTTTTAAATGTACCACAATCAACATTATGTATGAAATCTCAGAAGTAGGTTAGGTTCACTAGTCGTTCTGGATGGGAATGTCTATATTCGGTCTGTACAAACTAAGAACCCTGGCTTCTACGAACACCACTATAAAGTATCAGTTCATTTCTCTTCAATGAAGCTTTTAGTCAAACCACTCTGAATCGCTATTCTCAAATATTACATTATGCAGGAATTTTGAAAAATCAGTGGAATTCCCCTTTAAAAAAATGACAGACAATACCTACTGGTTATCTAGCCACAGCAAAGTGGAGAGATGCTAGATGCTACTGACATATTCTAAAACTGAAAGAGAATACTGCTTGTTACACTATAAATGAAGGAAGCAGACCAAACGTTGGAGAGTGCATTGATTTCAGTATTTTGAGGCCATTCATTAAGTCATATTAGAGGAACTTTTTCTTCGTTTATTTGTAATCTGTTTTTACTTTTTTGAGGTTCCGTGTCACCCCCCCCCACAAATTTCAAAATGAGTGAGTGATTGAAAAAGAGGCGCCTTTGGCAAGCTTGTATGCTGGTGACTGTTTCTGAAATGACGATGTCCTCGCGGATACACGCACATATTTACTCGAGAGCGTCGCACATGAGGTAAAGGGCTCAGAGGTGAAAGCATGCACGTGTGGACAGTGTAATCCTTCCTCGTCCTGAGCTACACAACAGGCGCCGTGGAGGCCGAAGATCACCAGCCAGTGTGGAAAGACGATCGAAAGTAGCTTCTCCAATGCTCGTGTCTCCGCTAAAGGCTGAACCGCTTTCAGTCAGTTGGCTTTTTGTTTTCGACCAAGAGGACAAAAATCCACACAAAAGAAGACAAACGAACAAACAAACAAACAAAAAAAAAAACATATGAAACAAATGACAGCTGCCTTTCTAGAATTAACAAACACAAGACCCTAAAACCATAATGACCTCTGGACAGTCAGCAAATCCTTTTTTTTTTTTTCTTTCTCCGAGGATAGATTGATGTAAAGCCCCCCCATCTCTCTTCTGAGTGAATCAGAAGTTGGCAGATAGGGGTGCCAGGCATTAAGTTTATAATTTGGAAGTACCGTCGTACAAACCAGGACTGATTGGTTATCTGAGGTAGGCTGGAGAGAAAGAGAGAGGAGAGAGAGACAGAGACAGAGAGAGGAGAGAGAGACAGAGACAGACAGACAGAGAGAGAGAGAGAGGCACGCCTGCAGGCAGGACGCCGAACGCAGCATGGTGCGGTACATCAGCGATTAGGATGACATCATGGCTGCCGCAACAATGCAGGTGCGCGGATAAGATCGCAGGAGTAACAGGGCTGTGGACTTCCGAGTGCCTTCCGTCACGGTTCTAATTCGCCTTCAAGGTCCCCGTAGCCCACAGGACATGAAGTCATATGGTGGTGCAGAGAGTATTGGTTTACCAGTAATGAACAAAGGCATCCTTGTATTTGTTTCTTTTTTTTTCTTCACTTTATCACCAGCATCACATACTGTCAGGACCGTGTGCTGCAGGCGAACCTCAACGCTAGTGAACTCACTGAAAGGGGGGATTTGTAAAGATTGTTTTCTCAGCAGGTTAACACTCAGCTGTGGGTATGTGAAAGGCTTTTGTGGCGACGCATTGAGGTAACTGAGGAATTCCCGGACTCGTTTTCTTTCAATTAAGCTACTGAACGGCTTCATCGAGGGAAAGGAAACACAACAAATACAAAAACAAATGACTTAACCCTTTTTTTCTTTTTTTTTAAGAAGTTCTCGCCAGCCTCCCCCAGTTCGCCGAATGACTCATGTTGAACCTGAATTAGTGCAGAAGAGAACTTGTAGTGGCAAGTATTTGCTGGACCCAATGTTCAAACGACCCGCAGAACGTAGTACCTTAACAGTACCGTTAATGAGTCGGAACTGAGCTCGTGGTCAGAACTGGCTCAGTTCCAAATCACTGTCAGCCCTTGAGTTAGAGACATCTTTGAGAACTGAGGGACGCTGGGACATAAGAGCTGGATATTTGGAATTTTTCGGAAGACTGAACAAGCAAGTGATCAGTTAAAAAAGAGAGAGAGAGAGAAAGAGAGAGAGAGAGAGGCCGATAAGTTTTGTCCATTTCGGCTCTTGTGTAGCAGCGTGAGGTTTTGGGGATGGAAAGAGTTCTCAAACACCGGACTCTTCCTCTGATCCTGCCGAGAGAAACACACACGTCCTTAATGTTAGATCACAGTTTTAATTAAAGTTAGATCACAGTTTTAAATGCCATTTATAATGCAGCTACAAAAAAAAACGATATCTTGGCAAGGGAAATCACCTTCAGCCTAGAGAAGTTCAGCACCACCCACATACACTGAAGTAATAAGTGTTTCAGCCTGGACCGCTTTTTGGACCGCCACAATCAGGGTAGCCAATCAGAACAGAAGTCATTTACATATATATATATATATATATATAATATATGATCATTTACATATATCGGTAAAGGATAAACAGAAAAATGTATGATATGAATGTGGTGCTACAATTTATTCAAGCACACTCCTTAACTCTATACAATTTGCTGCAGTGTGTGTGTAAAATGCACAGGTTGCTATTCTTTTATGAACTTGCAGTGTGAGCTGTGTAAAAAACGCCTCCATATGTGTTGAGTGCAGTAGTGTTTGTAGAGCAGCTTTTCTATGTGCTGTATTCCAGCAGCTTCACTCCAGCAGCAATCACTATTTTAATCGTTGCAAGATGTAATATAAGAGTGTTGTGTAGTTTAACATTTCCAAAGGATAATAAATTATTTATATGTATTATTTTTTGCATTTTCTCTGAACATTTTTTTGTTTGGAATTTTGAATCAACTGTGGTCAATAGAGTGTAAAACAATAGTGACATGCACATTTTACATAGACACACTTCCACAAAATATAAAAGCAATAACCAAACAAAAGCAATAGCTAAACTCAACAGTGTGAGCCTTTTGGTTATGCTGGACGAGTTACTTTTAGCTAGTGGGGAAGCGCACAGTTCTGTTAAAGGTGTAAAGGTGTGTAAGTGATTGGTGAGGGTAATGCTAATAGAAACTTTAATGTAGAATTACTGTTTATTAGCTGTATTTAACATGGGTAAATTGCGGCCTTTTAACCCTAATCCTGTATAAAATGAACTGTGCCTTAAAATCTGCAAACAAACGGCATATTTTTTTCCCCATTTGACCAAGAGCGCGTATTTCAGTCCTTTATTGGTCTTGATGCGTCTGTGGCATACTTCATCATGCTCCTACAAGAGCAAGTCCTGTTTAGAATCACATGGACAGGCCTAATTAAAACATAGATTTAGGACCCCATGGTCTTTAAATCTGCGTGGTATGTAATATTGTTCATTGTGAGATTGCTGTAAGACTATACAGTCACAACCTATTTTTTCCTATATTTTTTTATAGAAGTTTTACTTGTTTGAAGTCACTTATGTAGTAAAATTATATGCATACAGAATATATTTTATTGTAATTTTTGCCAGATGAAAATAAATCTAGAAACTATCTTTTATTATTGTTACAATAAGCTCATAGTGATGAATGATAGGTATTTTATCTAGACTTTAGGATCTAGCCACTTGCCAAGATATTCGTTTTTGCAGTGTGAGTGGAAGTACGAGATGTTTTCAGTCAAGTTGACAGTGAACGTACGTGTATAAGAGAACCTGATGTACTTACCCTGATTATTGCATACAGTTTGGCAGTAGCGACAGATGTCGGCGGGCAGCTCGTGCCCGGGACTGTGATGAGCCCTGCACAAGGGTCTGTCCAGAGGAGTGCTAGAGCCCAGCAGCTGGGGCTCAGAGCGGGCTTGCTGCACCTGCTTCTGCCACACCCTGTGCGTCCCGCCACAGCAGGGCCAGTCCCCCAGGCCACCTGAGTCCAGGATGAGAGGCACGGGTAGCAGCGTGGCGCCCATATCCGGGGGCACTGGGCAGCAGTATCCCCCTGCGCCTTGCCCGTAGTGGATGTGAATGCTACAATCGTCCTGAAGGTCCACGCTCTGATGGAAGTGCACAGCTGGGAGAGGTCCCGCAGAGGCCTCCAGGCTGCGGCTGATGGTCTTCCGGCGGTGTGGCCGCCCCGGACCCTGGAGGCAGCAGGCTGGCGAGGGAGAGGGGAGAGCAGAGCTGGAGACCAGCACAGAGGGACCTGAGGAGGAGGATCCTAAGTCCCGATCCTCCGTACCTCCAGGGCTCAGCTTGTCTGTAGAGTCCGGTCGTGGGCAGTGGCAAGGGTAAGGACTGAAGTCCTGGGTGCCTGGCGAGTCCTTACTTACAAGCGCGTTAGCAGAGCCACCTGCTGCCACTCCTGCATTCCCCTGCTCCTCATCAGAACCTCGTCCTGGTCCCTGTCCCGGCTCAGCCTCATCGTAATAGTGGTGTCTGTGTCTGTGGTAGTGCACGTGGCTGAACACAGCCTGTTGCTGTGGCTCCTCAAGTCCAAACCCTCCGCCTCCCCCTCCGGCCCCCGTCTGGTTTACCCCTGAGTCCAGCGAGCGGGGCCTGGCAGCAGCTAGAGGGCCGTCCATGCTGTCCCGGCCATAATAGACAAAGGGGTCATACTCACTACTTAATGAGCTGCGGAAGGTGGAGCGGCTGCCATAGACGCCCTGTAGGCTGACGTCGGTGCAGTTGAGCACCGAGTCGCTGGACGAGCCGTGGCACGGGCCCGAACTGGAGTCACTGGCAGGCCCATCAGGGAAGTAGCCGCTGCGTTCTGTGCGGTAGCTCGCACCTGAGCAGCTGCCATCATCTTGGCGACCCTGGGAGCCTCCACCCCCATGGACCCCATGGTGATGGTGGTGGTGGTGGTTAGTGGGGTTAGCGGCCCGGTTGCCGGGTGCACGGTTGGGGGAAGGGCAGTGGTGACAGGAGCGGCGGGGGGCAGGGCAGTGGTGTCCAACGCCACGGCAATTGTGGCCCCCAGACGTCCTGTGAGGGCGACTCCGGTGCCCTTCTGGGGCAAGGTGATAACTGCAGCCAGCGCCTAGAGGCCTGCTAGTGAGGCAGCGCAGGCTGCGAGGATGGAGGGGAGGTGAGCTGCTGTAGTGGCCCAGCTGGGGGTAGGGACCAGATGGACCTCGTGGGTAATGAGGCCGTAGGGAGAAGGGAATGGGGTGCTGGGGGTACGAATGGGGAACAGGGTAGTGGTGCGTGTGGGGATGCAAGAAGGCCTGGCTGTGCTCTGGAGGAGACTGCAGGCGACCTCGCTGAGGCTGACGAGCGGTCAGTTCTGTACCTGTTAGAGTCATTAGAAGAAAAAAAAAATCCATCAATATAGTTAACAGTTCAGATACAGATAATAATCAGTTAGATACAGTGTGCTTATGTTATCTGTCTCAGTAGGTTTATGGGTTTAATGTACTAAATTTAAAGCTGTTTGTTACAGGGTTTCGTAGAGATAAATGTTAATTGTTTCTGGGTTAGCCTATTGGAACTGAAGGAATTGTCAGTACAAACAACTTTTAAACCAGAACTATCCATACATTGACTGAGAACCTGTGCCTGTTTCACATCCCACAAAGGAAGAAAGTAGCAAACCTGGGTACAAAAGCAGGGCAATTGCAGTTTACCTGTCAATGACCTGCACTGCACTAGTTCAGCCCATACGTCCTGGTTCAGTATGCTTGGTACCCTAACAAAGTGTGCGATAAAGGATTTATAACCATACTGTGCCGTGTAGAAGTGGAGGGGTAGCAGCCTAGCAGGTAAATCACTTGTCTGTGAACCTGATGACCACTAAGTTGCAGGTTCAACCCCCCCCCCCACTTTCTACCATTTTGTCCTTGAGAAAGACACTTAACCCTCACTTGCTCCAGGGGGACCAACCCTGTAACTAATGACTGGAAGTCGCTCTGGATAAGGGCGTCTGCAAAATGCCCCTTTACCTTTTATGATGATGAAATAATAACGTAACCATCTTAAAACTTAAACTCTGATGTCATTTTCAGCTTGTTCACAAAGAAAAATGCCATAATTGAAAGCAAGCAACGTTAAGTTGAAGTATGAAGTTGTGCATAGGTTCAAGCTGGATGCAAGCGCACACACCATTAAGCAATCTGTTTGAATGGATGATGGCTATGTCTGCTGTGTACACGGTTGATGACTATGTGTTGGCTGGAGAGAAGTTGATCTGGTGCTATTTACCCATAATGTTGTGCATGCAGAGTGGGCAGGTCCGGTGCTGGAGCAGCCAGGGGTCCACACACTCCTTGTGGAACTCATGTGCACATGAGATGATCCTCAGGTCCTTAGCCAAGATGGAAAAGAAGCTTTACTGACCGAAATCATGACTGGCCCTGTCTTATAACCTGAAATAGATTGTGCCTTGCTCAAAACAGAAGTATTTTGTCCAGACATGCTAATGTGGCAACCACTGAATTAAAGCTAGTGAAGAAATCTTGCACTGTGAATGATGTGATCCTTTAACCATTTCCTGCTCCAGCTGCTGTTCACTGGACTGTATCTTTTGTTTCTTTTCTTTTCTCATTTTCTCACTTGCTTAATAGCTCACTCTTCCATCCCTCTTAAAAGGGTCCTTCGCCTTTGAACAGTTCCACAGAATAACCACTTTTGGTTCTTTAAACCATGTCAATAAAGAACTATCCACTGAAAGGTACTTTTATGGCATTGTGCAAGGAAGCCATTTTTGCCACCTTTCATTTTTAGGACTGATCCGTCCATCCTTACCTGTCCGTCCAGGAATTCCTCGAGGCAGATGGCACAGACTGGGGTGGAATTGGAGCTGCTGTTGGAGCTCCGACCCCCACGGGAGCGCTGGGAGCCGCCAGAGCAGCCCTGAGAGCTGTACGTCCGTGTCTCCAGCCTGCTGATAGCACGCATGGTCTGCTGATGCACAGAGTCCTACGACAGAAGACACAACGGCTTTCAGAGATGCACTGGACTTTGACTGTGGTGGCCTGCTATGAAGTGCACTAAAGTTACAGTTTGGTTTCAAATTAGACGTGAAGCAGTACTTTAACATCAGCCTCACTAACATCATCAATCTATATCAGTTCAACATTAACCACATACCTCACTAATCTAGACTATCAGTTTAACATTAACCACATACTTCACTAATCTAGACTATCAGTTTAACATGATCCATATACTTCACTAATCTAGGCTATCAGTTTAATATGATCCATATACTTCACTAATCTAGACTATCAGTTTAATATTAACCACATACTTCACTAATCTTGACTATCAGTTTAATATTAACCACATACTGCACTAATCTAGACTGTCAGTTTAACATTAACCACCTACTTGACTAATCTAGACTATCAGTTTAATGTTAACCACATACTTCACTAATCTAGACTATCAGTGTAACATTAATCGCACACTTCACTAACCTAGACTAGCAGTGTAAAATTAACCACATACTTCACTAATCTACACTAGTATCTTAAATGAGCTACATGATGTTTCTCAGATGCATGTGCAGTCAGTCAGTCTGTGTGATTAGGGAAAAAAGGAACGCTAAAGTGTGGCATGGTTCCTTACCCAGGTTCTGTTGGACCTGCAGCGAGAGCGAAATGCGAAGATCATGATGATGGCCAGAACAACCAAAACAACGGTCAGCAGGATCCCCACATCATAGTGAGGCTACATAGAAGGAAATATCAAAATTATACAAACTGGGAAACGGCATGATTGGATCCTAAATGAGTGTGTACTGGGGTATAAATGCCTCTATGTGTCTGGGTGTGTTCATGTAGCAGGCCGCTCACCCATTTTGGCGTCTCCACCATGATGTTGATCTCGACCTTGGCCTCCTCGTTCTTGTTGACCAGTCCCATCAGCTCCTCAGCATCTGCTGCCTTAACCAGGACCACCGGCTGTGGGAGGGAGCCGGAGTCACGTAGCTGCGTGTGTATAGAATCAGAAAACTTTATTAACTGCTTATGTTATGACTTCAAAGACCCACAGAGACACATATAACATATAAAGTATAAATAAAATTTAAAGAATCTGCAGGAAAAAAACCTCTGTATGAAATACACTATGCTCTATACACAAATGCTGGGTATAAATACTAAAGATAAGTATCCTACAGTTAATTTCCAATAACACAAATGGTGGTATAGTAGTATATAAGTAGTATATAAGTAAAATTGACATAAGCAGTGATATTCACATGGACTACTGCACATAACAGTAATAAGATATTGCACATTATGAAATGATTTCGCGCCCCTTTAGAAAACTTCACAGATGTATGAAGAAGAGAGACTTTGTCAAAGCTTCCTATTTGAGAGCCTTCAGCCATTGCTGCCTTTCATCCATGCAGCCTAGTTCTATTTTCATTATTTTTCTTCTTTTGCACCAGTCTGTAAAGGTAAACACAAACATGCGTACCTCATGAGCAGCGCCAGCATCATCAGTGATGTCAAAAATGACAGCCTTAGCGCCCCTCTGCAGAGCCAGCCGAGCCTGAGTGGGTGAGAAAGAGTGATGAGGAGAGAACCTGAGATCCTATGAAAATTCCCAGCATTTCCCCAAGTGTGGACATCATACTTGCCACTAGATGGTGGTGCAAGCACAAAACACTGCAGTGCTGCTTCTAGGCTAAAGTGCAGTCATTATGCAATCTCATTACCCACCACCACAAGTGACCTTATGTGTGTGGAAGAGTGTGTGAGTGGGCGTGTTGGGCCACGTCCTACTGGCCACCTTTGCTTTCTACCCATGAAACAGGCGAAAAAGTGCCAAACGTTAGTATAGCCAAACACCAAACCACTTCCAGGTGGATACAAACATGGATTCATACTAACACAAACCCACACACACACACACACACACACATACATACAGACACACACACATACACACACACACACACACTCACACTCATGCAAGATGTAGGCGGAAAGCTCACTCAGCAAAAGCATTAATCACCAGTTAATGAGTATACTGCCTTAAGGGCCTTGGCCCATCTGAGCCTTTAACACTTGAAACATCTGAGAGAAAGAGAGTTAAACCATGACTAAAAAGCACATACTCACTCACTTCCTCCCACTGTATACACTAACTGTCACCCCCCTCCACCTTCCCCATCCATTCTCAGCTAATGTAAAGGGCCTTCTGCTGGTTCTGAACAGATAATGCACAGGACAGCACTCCACTTGTGTGTTTTAGTGGAGTTTTACTGCAATTTGTTAGAGGTATAGACAATTGGAGGGCTGTCGTATCTAGCCATTACTTATCAGAAAGCTCTTTTTGGCCATTAGTACATTAGAAAGCCCTTTTGTGGCCATTAGCACATCTCAAGGCGAGACCACTGGCATGTTTGACTGGGTTTATTTTCTTCAACCGATGCCAAGAGTTTTTCTGGCTCCTCATTATCCGCATAAAGTTGAATTTGGAAGAAACTAGCAGAATGTACCCACAACATCAGAATATATCTCTTGTTTTGTCATTATGGGGATGTTTTGTCCTCACCACAAAATGAGGAAACTGGAACAAAACTTGGGAATCCCGACCCGCCAACATTTGACATCCCACTGGTGGAGCCACAGAAACCATTTCCAGATCAATTTGAAATATAATCCACGCCACTGCCTTTATGTGGCCATAACACTATTAATCTAGATATACGTCTGACTCCAAGCAACACAAATGCAATGGCTTCATCTTTACCGCAGGAACCACTTGAGATTTGTTTCGGTCCAACTCTATTGCTATAAATATGGAAGCGGCATCACACAATATTGATAATATACTATTAGAAGATGATGAGACGGAGGAGAGGACAGGCTGATTATTCGGCTTTTGTTCATCTCTAACCATGACTAATCCCATGTGAACTGAATATGTCTGTTTCTGAACAGGGCAGTTAAAGGGTTATTGGAAAGCTCAACGTAGAGGAGAACACTAACGGCCTGTTCTGTTACATTGGTTAGCACTGGGCTGAGTAGTGAGGGGAGAGCCGCCTTAGGCCTTAGGCCCCCTTAGGACTCCCAGCCACAGACGGTCTTCCACTCGATGGCCCCTTTTGTCCATTTCCAAAGGGAATGCATGTAATCAAAACAAGCTGCTGTCAAAGGAAGCTCTGATTTTTCTGATTTCTGCACAATGAAATTGTTCAAACGTAAACAAAGTCAGACTAATTTGTAAAGTGTCCCCTTACAGTCACACACGAACACACCACAGCACACATTGTGAACAGAGTGAAGCAGTGGGCAGCCAGGAACACAGCGCCCGGGGAGCAGTGTGTGGGGACGATACCTTGTTCAAGGGTGCCTCAGTGGTGCCACCAGCAGTCCTGGGATTTGAACCCATGACCTTCCGATCTCAGGGGCAACTCCCTAACCACCAGGCCACCAGCGGCACCAGTTGTAGCGAAACGAACAGTGTCAGTGCTAGGAGCCAGACGTCCAAATTACTCTAAAAGCTACCGACAGAAAGTTATGAATGAGTTGCCTGATGACTGAGATACTGTTTTGAACTAGAAGGGTTTTTTTTGGTGGGAATTTACCACTATTGTACCATCATCATTAGATCTAAAAAAATAATTTGCTGCCAGTTTTGGAAGGTAAATAAACATTGATAAATAGACATTGGGAATACACATTTCGAACAATCCCCTTTACTTACATTTTCAAACTGATGCCTAACCCCAACAGAACCTGGCTAAGGAACCGTGCCACACTTGAACTTTCCCTTTTTCCTAATCACACGGACTGATTGACTGATCTGAACTATCCTTCTCTGACCACATCTCATCTTTCTCTAAGTCATGTCACTTTGCCTTATACAACATCAGGAAAAATCAGGCCATACCTGCCACCTGAAGTCCTGGTACAGGCCATGGTTATCTCTTGCCCCGATTACTGCAACGCTCTCCTAGTGGATCTCCCAGCTTGCACAGTAAGACCCTTCCAGCTGGTTCAGAACGCAGCAGCTGGGCTGGTCTCCAAACGGTCGCATGTCACCCCACTGCTGTTTGACCTACACTGGCTACCGATGGCTGCCCGAATTAAGTTCAAGTCACAGCTCTTACCTACAGAGTGGCATCTGGGTCTGCACCCAGCTCCTTTAACCCCATCATTCAGCCTTACGTTCCTACAACCTCCCTCTACCCACCAAGGAACATCATCTGGCTCTGCCCTCCCTACACACAAGGCAAACCCAGTCCAGACTCTTCTCTTCTGTGGTTCCCTGCTGATGGAACAAGCAGCCAAAAGCAACCAGAGCAGCAGAATTCCTCTCTATCTTCAAAAACCTCCTGAAGACTCATCTGGTCAGAGAGCATCTCCTCTCTTGATCTATTCTCTTACACTACTTCCTACATATAGATTTTAGTACTTAGAACTCTCCTCTGGTTCTCACACTGTCCTGAAACTTGAGTGTTTCCTGAAATAGTAAGTCGCTTTGGATAAAAGCGTCAGCTAAATGAATGCAATGCAATGTAATGACCCAAACAGTCCACTTTTCCGCAGGTCCACGGCGCCTAGAATCCTGAGCAAAGTGAAACTCCAGGATTCAGGATGTCTTTTCTCACTGGGCCAGCCACAGTGCCAGCACTGTTACAGAAGCACTGATTTCGTAATGGTGTTTTGTGACTGGAAGCCGCTGGAACAGGAGCAGAGGCTGGAGAGGCGGCTTCTGCCTACACGTCCCCTCCGGCCCAGTGTAACACCCAGCACCTGGCTCGAACGGTGGCAACACACACACACACAAAACGCCAAACACACTCCTCAAACCGCCCCGAGTGCCCCGAGGGTGCGGACGATCACAGCACAGTAGCACGCACACACACACACACTCGGTTGATTTACAATCAGAATTTACTTTCAAATCGTACACACAAGTTAAGGCTGTCAGTACAGCTCAGGTTAACCCTCAGAAGTCGAGAGTCACTCTTGTTTTAGTAAACATTCAATTACTATTAGATTATGCAATTCTACAATCAGTCAGTTATGAAAACCATTATATTAAGAATTCACTTACATTTTGTATTGATTTTATTCATGTATATGTTATATACAGATTATGTATACTTTTTTATTTTATGTTCATAGAAAAAACTGATTCATCAGTTTTAAAGTGACGATAAATGTAAAGAGCCGTGATAAAAATAATAATAATAATAATAATAATAATAATTCAGCATTTTCCAGCATTTGTATTTTTTCAATACAAATAAAGTTTTCAACTTCTTTTATTATACTGGCAACTTTATGAACACCTCATTAATATACTGGCTTTCAATTCAATTCAACCTCTTGCAATGTTCTGACAAACTGATATTAAGCCTGTCCATAATTTTGTGCTAAATTTGAGAGAGCACCCAGCTAAAATAAGTGCTAGAATAATACATACGAGAATAATGTTATAGCTCTTCAGGCTCCAAGATTATTTACCAGTTTTTGAAGAGTCAGTCTGATGGCATTCTTTCGTGCGTCCTCAGAGAGTTGCGGTAGCTCGGTTTGTTGGAACACCAGCATGGAGGGAAAGCAACTGTTTACCGACCAGAACGTTCTGCTGCTTCAGAATCCATACTAGGATGTTTTCTTTTCAGCTGTTTAAAGGTAAAGCTAATATTTTGTGGAGAGCCAAGTCAGGCTCGTGGATGTGATGTTTTTAAAAATGCTTCCAGATTTTGCACTTTTTTTAAGCATTAAGTCATAGTTGTTCCTTTTCTTTTGCTATGTGTTCTCACAAAAAAATCTTATGTGTTGCTTATGACATTCTGTCCTCTTCAGGTTAATTAACGCTAAGAGAAAATCTACACAAGTCTGGCGACTTGCTAGGGGGGGCAATGCCTTCGAATGCCCCTCCCCTTGGCGCTGGCACTGTTTCTTTTACTTCCTACTATTTTTATGCTTAATATTTTTATTTCTATTCCTGTACAGCACATTGAATGACCCTTGTGTCTGATAAGGGGCTTTCTAAATAAACTTGACTTGCCTATGTATGGTTCAGTCTTAGACATCCAGCTCACAGAGGTACTAATCTAAATGTACTCTCTAAGGTAGAACATGAACCTAAAGGCTTAACTGTAACCCATATTATGAGTTTTACACTTTCCTTAGAATCACTGATGTTTTCCCCTCTTCTAGCCTGTAGCAGTGCAGGCAGTGGTTGCAGACAGGAGTTTGAGAGTGGTCTTGCCTGGGTGGGACGCTGTTTTAAAGGGGTAATAACAGGGTGCAGGGCTGCAGGCAGGAACACTAGGCCCCTCCAGAAGCAGGAACAATCCTACAAGCCTGTCATTTCCTTGTTAGCTTCACTGCACGCACACACATGCACACACCAAAAACATGCATGCACACATAGTGTATTAGTA
>JBBPCX010000088.1:10701512-10716226 GCA_037974365.1 Hydrocynus forskahlii | reverse complement strand
AGACTAGAACAGTGAAGTATATATTAGTAAGTTTGTGTAAACATTTCACTTTGAAATTCCAAGTCATTTGAAACTTTTTGTATTTGTCAGCATGTCAGTATTTCACACAATGGGCAGCTGGCACTGGCAAATTAAAGAAAAAAGACAAAAAAGACTTAGTCGTGACACTGATAATATTTAACATGGTACTAAACAACAAAAGTGTTTAAATGCTTGCTGTTCCTCACTGTATGTGTAAGAATATAACCCTCGCCACCCCTTATCCTAACCTCCACAACCAAGAAGAATATTTTTTGGTTGCAAAATTAGGATAATCTTGCGGGTCCCCACATTGTTTTTCTTCTTTTTGTCATTTGTGGTCTTGTAAACGTACAAAAACTCTCACACACACACGCGCACGCGCGCGAGAAATCTCACTTTCTCACACACACCGCCCCCCACAATCTCTAGACAGGAGAAACACGTCCGACAATAACCTCAATCATGAGGTCCCACTTTATCAAGAACTCTCCGACATCAAACAACAGGTCCCAACCCTTACAAACACACACATACAATTGGGACAGAGCCTACAGAAAGTCACTCCCTTCCTCGCTTGCGCGCACACACAGGCACACGTACGCATACTTTTCGCTCTTCCCTCTTGTCCTTCTTTCCATTTCAAAGGTAAACAGGGTCAGGAATGGCTCAATGAAGTGCCGCTGCATCTTTAAAGGCGGGCCGATATAAAGAAAGCAGCCACACCAGGGGCCAGCAAGTTCAGACACGGGCGTATACGCTGCACCCACTGCCTCCTCTATTCCGTCCCCAGCATTTAGAAAGAAACTCGCTCTCCAGCTCCTATTTACCAGCCTTAAGCCCTCTGGTGCCTGGTGTGAAAGAAAACGAAGATAAAGAAAGAGAACTACTTCCTCGCACTCCGTCCCAAGGCCAGCGTTCATAATTACGATGCGGCGGGATGTATAAACATATTACGTGTCCGTTAAGAGAGACGGATCTCCGAAATCGAAACCCGAGGGGGATGTTTGGACAATCCGGGTGACGATGAGGTCCTTTGGGTAAATATTTGGAGCTCCTCTCATTCCTGGACTGGTGTAGACTGGACTGTTTGTTGGGAGCAGGACATAACGCTTT
Source organism: Hydrocynus forskahlii (assembly GCA_037974365.1). NCBI lineage: Eukaryota > Metazoa > Chordata > Actinopteri > Characiformes > Alestidae > Hydrocynus > Hydrocynus forskahlii. The sequence continues at coordinate 10,715,092 of JBBPCX010000088.1, read as the reverse complement.
CAAAAACATAAAACCGATTCTGTTGCAGGTAAAAATGATTCTAAGACACTAGTGCTCTACAACGTTGTGTGGGATGTTGTGAAAATAAGATGTTTAAGATGGATTCAGAAGGGCTTTACAGAAAATAAATGAGAATCTCATTTCACTTCAATAAAGCAAATGTTGTCAGTGCCTCATATACGAAAAAATCTGGAGGAAGGTCAAAGTTTTTGAAACCTACAGTTTATTGTTGATCATTTATTAACTTCTAATTGTTCCTAAAATCTTTAAATGTCCAAAAGTGTGTAGGCTCCTGTTTCTTCAGTGTTTTCACGGGTCTTAATGAGGATCCATCCTCCAGCCTCCCCACTTACTACTAGATGGTGGAACACTGCACTGAGGGTTTGATTGCATTCAGCCACAAAATTTACTGATACAAGTTACTGGTGTAAGATGTTCTGGATCACAAACAACACTCTAAGGAATTTAATGGCGCTCTATCACTCCATTTCCACCCAACTGGGGGGCTTCAAATGTGCCATAACAGGTAGCTGGCATACAGTGGGGGACACATTTGCAGGAGTAAATCAACCACACAATCACACTTTCGTGCAGAAATGCATGTAATTCAAGGCTGGCCCTCATCTGAGCAATCATCTGACAACTGTGCTCTGGGCCTATAAAGAAACGAGAGCTTTGTTAATGCAACTGTGGCTGTGCAGACTGGGGGAATCCTAGTCTGCAGCTGAGTGAGGGTTTGTTACATCCTTGGTGTGGAGCAAGCGTGGCCCATGACACATTAAAGCCTGATGTAAAAGCCAAAATAAGAAATGTGTTTGGGGAGGAGGGATGTTTTTGCAATGCACTTCATTTGCGACAGAGGCTGATCCAAGAAGCTGGAGGTTGCAACACACAGTCTCGTGTGGAAATTTGTTCCTTTTGGGGTCTTGGAGATCAGAAGATACTGAAGATTCTGTAATGCCAAGTTCAGTGATGTCAAAGGCTGGTCTGCGCACGTGCACTGATCGAAGCATCTGACTTTTCGGGTTCAGTGTGTGTCCATGATGCAGTTCCTCACTCTCAATAACTTATGTAACAGTTTCATAGTTAACTAAATGATTTATAGTAGGTACTGAATAATACACTAAACAGCCAAAAGTATTGGGACACACCTGTTTTCCAGGGTTTTGGGCTAGACCCCTATCTTCCAGTAAAGGTCAATCTTAATGCTTCATTATACCAAGACATTTTGGACCAGGCCATGCTTCCGACTATATGGACACAGTTTGGGGAAGAACCTTTTCTATTCCAGCATGACTGTGTCCCAGTGCACAAAGCAAGCTACAAAAAGACATGGCTGGAGGAGTTCAGTGTAGAAGAACTTGACTGACCTCAACCCCATCCAATACCTTTGGGATCCAACATCAGTGTCTAATCTCATAAATGCTCAACAGAATGAATGGGCACAAATTCCAACAGAAACTCCAAAATCTTGTGGTAAGTCTTCCAAGAAGAGTGGAAACTGTTACAGCTGCAAAGGGGGACCAACTCCATATTAAAGTCTATGGATTTGAATGCAGTGTCATAAGTATCTGTTGGTGTAATGATCAAGCGTCCCAATACTTTTATCCACTCAGTGTATGTCTCAGGATTAATAACCAAACAACGTGGCTGCAATTTAGAAAATATACCCAAAATGATCTTCAGGGTAATTTCAATCGGAGCAAGTTACTAATGCGAACTGACCAGAAAAATGCATTTTCAACACCCAGGAGACGGCAATCGCTTCAAAATGTTATTAAAAACAATCATTTCTTTTTGTTTCTTCATTCAAAAAATTGTACATTCAAAATATTTCCTCTGTTCTCATTTGTTTCATTGCGCCTTTCACCTTTGTACTGTGCTTTAGCTCTTCCTATACAGAAATTTCAAGGCAGCTCGACCACACGCGCTCTCTCCCATTATGCAGATGACACAACCACAAAAATGGATTTTTGTGGAAAAAGTGATCAATACTTGGCCCATGATCAACCGATCAATAAAATGTATATAAGCAAACTGCAGGGGATAGACTTCCAGGCATTAGGCAGCATATTTATAACCGTTTGATGTAATAAGTTTCTGTAAAGTAGCCAATATCAAGTTTTTTCAGAATGGTTCAAACCACTCCAAAGTAATCTGTTTGCATCTTAGTGACTGAATTATGTAGACATGTTAAGTTCCCCTTTTCACACGTGCACTTCTTATTGGAATTCTCTCTCTCATTCCTTCTCTCAATGTCTCTCTCTCTTTCGCATTCTCTCATTGTCTCTCTCATTTTCTCAATGTCTCTCTCTCTCATTCTTTCACTGCCTCTCTCTCGCTTATTATCTTTCTTTCTCATTCTCTCTCTCTTTGTCTCTCTCTCTCTTGCTCATTCTCATTGTCTCTCTCTCATTCTCTCATTGTCTCTCTCTCTCTCATTCTCTCTCTCTCATTCTCTCATTCTATCATTCTCTCTCTCTCTCATTCTCTCTCTCATTCTCTCATTGTCTCTCTCTCATTCTCTCATTGTCTCTCTCTTTCTCATTCTCTCTCTCTCTCTCCCTCTTTCTCATTCTCTCATTGTCTCTCCCTCTCTCCCTCTTTCATTCTCTCTCTCTCTCTCTCATTCTCTCATTGTCTCTCTCATTCGCTCTCTCATTCTCTCTCTCTCATTCTCTCATTGTCTCTCTCTTTCTCATTCTCTCTCTCTTTCTCATTCTCTCTCTCTTTTTCATTCTCTCATTGTCTCTCTCTCTCTCATTCTCTCTCTCTCATTCTCTCATTCTATCATTCTCTCTCTCTCTCATTCTCTCTCTCATTCTCTCATTGTCTCTCTCTCATTCTCTCATTGTCTCTCTCTTTCTCATTCTCTCTCTCTCTCTCCCTCTTTCTCATTCTCTCATTGTCTCTCCCTCTCTCCCTCTTTCATTCTCTCTCTCTCTCTCTCATTCTCTCATTGTCTCTCTCATTCGCTCTCTCATTCTCTCTCTCTCATTCTCTCATTGTCTCTCTCTTTCTCATTCTCTCTCTCTTTCTCATTCTCTCTCTCTTTTTCATTCTCTCATTGTCTCTCCCTCTCTCTCTCTTTCATTCTCTCTCTCTCTCTCTCATTGTCTCTCTCTTTCCCATTCTCTCTCTCTTTCTCATTCTCTCTCTCTCTCTCTCTTTCTCTCTTTCTCATTCTGTCATTGTCTCTCTCGCTTTACAACAAGCCACAGAACTGCTTAATGCTGTGAGCCATCATGCCAGAATGCCAGGGCCAGCTCAATACCACCATTAACTTTATGCTTTGTCAGTGAGCAAACACAAATGTTCCCCATGTCTCCAGCGTCGGCAGCTGGTGGGGGAGGATGTGTGTGTGCTTACGTGGCTCTACTTTCCACGGGTCTTACCTTGTCCAGCAGAGGCTGGCACTGAGGCACTTTGCTCTCTGGACTCTCCAGCTTAACAATGCTGATGAAGGAGCTCTCCTGCCGCTCATCTTCACTGGTGTTACACAGAGACAGTGGGTGAGACTGCAGAGAGAAAGAGAGAGACTGATTTAATATGGATCAAATACAATAGGCAGTCATATGTGCATTATACATAATCATAATAAATGATGGTGGATCACAGAGCAAAAAGGGAACACTGCCTTTACAGCGCACCTTCGCAAAACACAAGCTCTCTCATTCCCTACCAAAGAGTAAAAAGGTTGAAATCTATACCATATGTACTAGAGGCTGAACAATATGAAAATGGTGCGGTTGACAACAGCGCACCCTTTAAAAAACAATGCAAAAATATGATAAGATATGATAAGATAACCTTTATTAATCCCACAAGTGGGAAATTTGCATTGTTAGAGCAGAAAGTGGAGAGAACAAAGGTAAAAGCAGCAAAAGCTATACAACACAACAAGATAAAATCAAAAGTACACTTTACAATTATACAAAAATGTAAATATAGACATTTGTATGTGTATGCAAATATACTGTACATGTATATATAACTTGTATATGTATGTGTATATGTACATAGTGGATATATATATATATATATATATATATATATATACAGGTACACACTGGAGTGTCCAGCAGCAGGCATTGACAAAACAGTAATAATGTAACAAAACAAATTGCACATTGTAATATTTTATCCCTGAACATTGCACATGTTGTAAATGGCTGATATTAGTTTATTTGTTTTATATTTTATATGTCATGTCTACAATATAGTCATTTTGTTTACTATCTAAAACAACCAGAGGACACACTTATGTATTCAGAGGGTACTGTACAATGATTATAATGGTAACATAGTGGTAAGTCTGGAAAAACACCATTGCGTTTTTGGGAGCTATATGTCTTCACCTAAATGGATTTATTTTAGAAATGCTGGTAACACTTTATTGTAAGGCCGGCTTCTTAATAATGAATAAGCTGTTTGTAAGCCATTTAATAATGACTTAATAAAGTACTACTAAATAGAAACAGGTCATTTGTAAGCAAGCAAAGACGTGCGTCATTAATGCATTTATAATCTGTGTTAATAAGGTCTTTGTTGACTCATCAGTTAAATGTTAATTAGTTGTAATCTTTCAGTTGCACAGACATTTGAAATGTCTTTATGTTACACATTAATCAGGGAATATGAACAGGTAATAATTCGCCAGTCATCAGACGTGGTGTTAAATGCTAGAGAAACGGTTACCTTTACTCTTGCATGTTAAGAATGCATGTCCTACAATCCAGACCAGAACTGAAAAACAACTGATTACTTTTTTTGCAACGAACAGATTTGGGGGCCACTGCTATTGGGCCTTAAAGTATGAGCTGGTTTGACTATGGTCATCCATTTTAATGAATTCATGTGTAATTTCCATAAATAGGAATCCATTAATATGGCCTACTATATACAGTACTGCCATTTAATAGTGGGTGTTAAATTCAACATATGGGATAAAAATTAAACAACCTGTTTAAAAATACTATGTGCAGTTTCATGAGAAGCTTTCCAAAGAGGCGCTAAGTCATTTAATTATATGCAATATCTCATTATTTGCAATAGTCTTACCATATCAATAAAGCTATTTCCTGTTACAAGTGGGGGTTATATTCAACATATGGGATAAAAATTAAACAACCTGTTTGAAAATACAAAAGACAATGACACGACTGAATAACCGGCTCCTTTGCTCCACATTATGCGGCTTCATTTAGACAGTGTGACGCACTTTATATTGTTTCCAGGCACTTCCAGGCATCCAACTGACCAGAGTTCTTCAAGTACTTATGATGTCTCCAGCATGCCCATGAAAACATATCCCGACATAACAGCACATGCACATTGCCAAACAACCCAACACATCATTATTCACCTCATTATTCACAGCAATATCAGAGAGGAACCCTACATCTAAGCCAGGAACCGCTTAGAAGGCCTTTATTTAAAAGAGCATACAGCCCATCTCTAGATCAAGGAGAATCTTGAGGTTGACAGTAGTAAACAGTAAACAGGAACTGAGTGGACAACCCACTTACTGATCATAAAAACACAATAAATGTCAACTCAAATGTCATAACTGAATCATAAAATGTCGGACAACGGCAAGCGTGCTCTGCACTCGCTCTGATGAGGAACTTGACAGGAAACCGTGGTTGAAAGGAGAACATTGGTCTAGACTTCAGTCCATCGTGGACAATACTGATCACTGCACAGTGTGGTGGCAGAACTGAGAAGTCCTTTCAGCCACAGACTCACCAGCATAAAGTGCTCCACCGAACACCACAGGAAATCCTTCCTTCCCACCGCCATTAGACGCTACAACTCCTCCCTCTGTCACACATGTACACAATAATCTATGCAATAGCCTGATGCTAATTTCTTATTGGGTCTAAATCACTATCATGAGTATCTGTGACTATATGCATTATTATCTTACTATGATGTGCAATAGTCTACCATGTGCAAATTCTGCAATGGTCTTATCAGGGGCCAAGTCTTACTATGTGCAGTATTATGTGAAGCTTTCCAAAGAGGCGCTAAGTCATTTAATTATAGGCAATATCTCATTATTTGCAATAGTCTTACCATATCAATAAAGCTACTTATGTCCATGTTACTTTTATACTCTTAATACTCTGTTATGTGCAATAACATACCCCACCACCTTTTGTATCATCAAGACTCCACTTAACTGTAAGTTACTTATCTACAGTATTAATACCAAGCATTTGTGTAGACAGCATAGTGTATTGAGGTTTTTCTACAGATTTTCAGAGAGATCTATTTCGACTTTATATTGTTCTTGTGTCTGTGCAGTCATAACAAACAATTTCCTCCGGGATCAATAAAGTGCTCTGAATCTGACTGAAGTAATTCAGGAAAGTACACAGTCAGAGTTACGCTTTCAGGATCCAGACCACAGCTGCAGCTACATGCAGACAAGCCAGCATTCCCAACAAGTGTGTTCTCTCACAGGGAAGACTTCTGCCAAGGTAATGTGGGAGCGTGTGCGATAGAATCCCCGTGCCTCTGATGTTGATGGCGGGCAGGTGATAGATGCACGGCTCTTCCTGTTACAAGTGGGCGCGCATTTGACTAATAGTCCCCTTATCAGAGCGGACAGAAAGAAGACAGAGGGAGAGAGGAAGAAAATGCCACTCCACCCATTTCCCATTAAAAAATGACAGGTGCTATATCAAACACACGCGATGCCATCCAACCCCAAAAGTCCCCGAGATGGAACTACTGAGGCAGAAGCAGCTGTAGAAACTGGAGCACAGGCTCGAATCATGGAAATGCCATAAAACGAATATGCTAGTCCAGTGACCTGAATTGGATGACTCGAATAAACTGTAGATTTACATGAATGTTCTACTGGGCAGCATCAGAGAAGTCAAAAGGGGTTACAAATACCAAACAGCACTGAGTGGTTCAATAATCTTAAACAGACTAACTAATGTTGGTTCTGACATTGCAAAGTAATATTTGAGAGGGACTCATTGTCCAGAAGAAGGCAATGTAATTTCATCACAGGGCATCGGTTATGTAAGGACAGAGAAGGAAACAACTATTTGATTTGCGACCTGCCACCACTTTAAAAAGAGTTTAATTACATGTTCAATTTGCACGTTATTCTCTTTACCCTAGCAGTCTGTTTTGCTATTTTGCATGTCATTGTAAAACAGTCATTGTGATATTAAAACACCCCAAATATACAATGAATCGGGTCTGAATACTGTTTATGCTAAAAAATGTGTAGCAATTAGCTAGCCTGATTTTTGCTAGATACCACATTGTGTCGAGTTTTGCATTCCCCATGACGTTGTACTCTTCTAGTTGTTGACATCACTGTGCTCCCTGGGCTTTTTTGGCTCCCGTTTCTTTTGTGGATGAGGGCAGGGGGACTCCTGCCCTCCCCCCCAACCCCAGCCACAAGCAGGCCACGATGGGCTCAGCCTAGCAGGCCTCTATTACTTTCCACATTAGCTTCTTAGCCCCAGACTTCGGACACCAAACATCTGGACCAGCAACCCTTAGTGTAAAGGGGCAAATGTGATATTTTTCTGCAGGACTCTTTCTATATCTATAAACAGAAGCATGCAATATTCAGGAGCCAGCCACATTCCCATCTCAACGAGTACTTGGGCAGAATATTGCGTCTTTCGCCGAGAAATGGTTTCAGTGTTTCTAAAAGATGAGGTTTGAAGCTACAGGGACATAAAAGGCCCAGAGCACTGAATGAATGGCTTCGACCACAGAACTGTATTAAGCATGATATAAGGCCCCACCAGAAAGCCATATTTCTTGCTGTTGGAGTGAGTCATTTTGAGGAACACCATGGATTCTTGTGCTTTCCACCCAACATAAATCAAAGCTAAATCACCCTCTCTTTCCTCCTCGCCTCCACGAGGGAGGCTCCACTAGAGCTTATTGCTGTAAGGCCGAGCTCATCGTGGCCTGCCTGTGGCTGCAGAGGGGGGCGCCGGGAGTCCCCCTGACCTTAGCCACAAAATCCTAGGAAGCATAACATCGCAGCGAGCGCGGTGACGTCAACGGTTTGGAGGGAATGACGTCATATGGAACGCACAGCTGGAACCGTCGATCAATTGAGGACTGTATAGCATTTAACCCTCCATATAGTTTTGACCCTATTGGGTCCCTTATGGTTTAAACACCCTCTGACATATTTGTCACTCGTAGCTCATTTAAGCAAGATAATTTATGCTGAGAGGGCAGATTCTAAGTTTTCACTGAATACTATATTAGTGTGCGTAAACAAATGAGGAGGTATTTTATTATAATTTGAATTTGACAAAAACGTTACTGAGCAAACAGTCTTCACACTGTGTGCAGTCTTGAACCCATGTAAAAAGAATGTGATGTGTACAAAGAAAGTGATCTAAAAAGAATGCGACGTGTTTCGTTCTGTAACTTCGTAATTAATTATGCAGTTTAGTAATTATGTATAAATAATAACGTGATCAAAATCAAACACATAGCAAAACAACAATAACTAGACACATTTCTGCGAGAGAAAGTGACGTGTGATCGCGTGGTTTTAGCGAGGCGCCACCGTGGCTCTTACCAGGCCATTTATGTATGGTTGAACCCATAGCAGGATTCATGGGCTGATTATTCTTTATTAAACCACAACAAACAGTGGCACGCATCTTTTTTAAAAAACTGACCTGAGCTTTAGTGTCTTGAAGTCGGTAATGTGTTTTGCTGCATGTTTGATTCGTTGCATTTGTGTTTTTCGCTTTTTGTCCGTTTCTGGCCTCTTAATCTGTGATGTTACAGGTGGAATAAAAATAATAACTTAAGACACAATCACATGTTTAATAGGTTCTAACTTGAGCATTCACATAATACATTACCTACATTACCTGGGACTTTAGTAAATCCATCTGGTCTGTCTGTGTATCCTAGCATTCAAGGGCTGCTAAGCTCGACCGTTACCAGTAAAAACATTCAGCTAATGTGAGTGTGCATGGGCTCTTATAAACACCGATATAAAAATGTCCCAGATTCCAAGCAGAGAAAGAAGCAGTGCTGGGTCTTTTCTCTGATGACATCATGACAGTGGAGCTTGTATGTGTGTCGTTGTGCTCAAAATCAGCCAGGACAGGTTTGATCTCGGAACTTGGCCTCTTTTTAATTTTTGATAAAGGCTAGCAGCTAAGACGTAATGGAAGAGGGTTACTCCACCAATAACGAAACCGATTATGAGGCTAATGCTATTGTTGAGTGATAGAACTTTCTGCCTCACCATTGATCATCACTGCATGCCTAAGTCATGACCCATTTGGCTCAGACTGTAACTATTAAGTAATCAAACAGGCTCACTTATGTGTTTAGAGCACATATTGCTATTGAACAGTGCTACATTAGTCTTGTAGCTCCAACATAAAACTAAGAGGCAGGTTTTGGACACAGAGGCACGAGTCAATCAAGCACAGCATCTCATCTGTTTAGTATGTTTATGGAGATGACTGCAAACATTTCATATATGGGCAGGAACTCTCAAAGCTTACACCCTCCAAGGCAGATTTTAGAGGCATTATGATAACATCTGCCTTTAATAGTTGCTTTCTATCTGCCTCGCTCAAGGGCATTTCAATTGTCAGTGAGGGTGAGAAATGATAGTACAAAAGTTTCTAATAAACTGGTACATTTGCACTGAAAGGCAATGCAAATTTCCAAAGATTCAAAAAATAAAGAGAAAAATGGAAGATCAAGGTGCAGAGAGAGAGGGAGAGAAAGAGAGAGAGGGAGAGGGAGAGGGAGAGAGAGAGAGAGAGAGAGGAGAAAGACAGAAAGAGAGATCTATTGCCTGCCCTGGCTAGATTGAATTTGGAACTAATTCGGCGCAATTATGTATAATTTTGCCCGCAAACTTCTCACGAGGCCTCCCAGAAAGAGCCATTTTTCATCAGCCCAGGCCCAAAGGCCTTGAGGTCCCGAAAGCCGGCGGAACATCCAAACATGTGTGGAGCCTCTGTGTGTGGAGTCCCACACAAAGCCAACCATTATCTTTATTCCGCACCATGCCAAATCCACTTACGGTCAAGTGGACACGAACACAGCCCCAGCATCTCCGAGTATTTTTACCTCATAAAACAGAAAGGGAGGGACGGAAAGACGGCAGCTCGAAACCAGTGGCAGATTTGGTGCGGCCCCGTCTCCGCTAAAGAGCCAGGGGAGGGGGGGCTGGGAACCAAAAATTCACAATCTCAATTTCTACAAGGAGCCGAACCCGCAGTGCACAGAAAGAGTCGTCTGCCGAATGTTGACAGTAGTCAAAGTTGAGCGTCCGTCTCTGCCGGAGAGTGGGCGAGATGTCCCCGTCCGTGGCTTTGTAGTCGTGATGAGAAACATTCCGCCGCCGGCATTTCAATCACGGTCGGGACAACTAAAAATAGTCCGAAAAAAAAAAGCAATCCGTCGGCCTCAAAAACAAACAGCGGGGCAGCGGAGCAGGGAAAAATAAATAGTGGCTGTGGTGAGAAGTGAATAATTTTTTTTCCCCTCCCTGTTTGCCCTATTGGTCTCCTTTTGTCCCGTGCCAGCAATGGGGCTAGTTCATGTGCTGCCAGCATGGCTTAGAAGCGGCACTCGCTCTTTTTCTTGCTCTTGATCTGTCTCTCTCTCTCTCTCTCTCTCTCTCAGTGTCTCTCTATATATCCTCTCAGGGCTTAGATCACTCTCAACCCTTCAATTTACTTCCATTCAGAGCTCACAGGCGCGGAGGGCTTTCTCAAAGGCTTCCGTTTCTTCATTTACAAATGATGACAAACTAAACCGCCTAAATAAATGGATGTTTGGACGACTTGATCGGCCTGCATTGTACAGACTGGCACACATGAAAAAGAAAGTATTTCAATCCAAAATGCTGTTTTGGATATAAAGAAATTTGAAAAGGGTAACAGCATTATAGCACACAACTCAAATAATGACTACATTATATCGCTACATAGCATTGATTCAGTTCCTCACTAATGTGTAGGACCCACACACAGTTGTAGGACCCACGTCCTATAAAGGAACATTTATATCCATTCAATATCCGTTCAAATTTTTGCAGTTCTGCGTGCCACATATGTCATAATTCATTCCGCGTGAGCGTTTTCTAACCTCTTATCTCCTAAATATTACTGAACGATTTAATATTACTGAACGAATTAGTTGCTACTGTGCCTTTAATAACCTGTTGCGCCTCATTAACAAAGCAGTCCAAGCTGAAACACTCCTTTGAATGTGAACAGGCGTTGACCGAGTAGGTAGATGCATGCGAACGAGTTGGTTCTCAAAAAATAATGATTTCAATTTTTGCATGGAGCAAAGAGAGAACGGGAAATTTTCAGACAATGCTTGCACACGACTCATACTCTTGTTTTTCGAAAAACGTGAGGGAAATTAGGCTCTTTAACCACATCAAGGAGAGTCGGGTTATCATGAGGACAGCCTAAAAGAGAGGAGGGGCTCTGAGAGTGACTGGCAGGTGCTCTTGGGAAGCTGATCTTGGGCCCTTTATCCCCATTTCAAAGGTTTTGGCCCCCGAGGGCCGGAGACTCAGCCAAGTCTAGTGTGTGTCAGGAAAGAATTCAGTTACCCCCAAATCCTGCGCGCCCCCACTGCTCCCCTTTCCAACGGCACTGAAATATTTGGCCAGTTATCCGGCGTGTTGTTCCGACCCAGTTTCCCATGACAACCGGCCCTCTGGCTGTGGGTGAGAGAGTGTGTGTGTGCCTGTGTGTGTGTGTGTGTGTGTGTGTGTGTGTGTGTGTGTGTGTGTGTGTGTGAGATGTCCATCACAGCTGGGATCTTCAATCAGTGCGTCCGCAAGCGGCACCGCTACGCTCCACAGCATCCTGCCAAGCTTCTCTCTCTCACACACACACACACACACACACACACACATGAACTGTGTGTATTATTTTGACCATGCATTCGTTTTATATCCTGTGCTGACATGGGCTTGCACTCTTGGAAAAACTAACTAATACATGCTAATGCAAAAAGATCTCTGATTCTCAAACAGTGCCGCGACTGTGACTGTTATCTCAACCCCAACCAAAATATCAGCCAGTGCTGAATGCTGAACAGATCCTGAACCTCATCATGCCTCCATGCGATCCTCTCACCAGCCCATCAGCATGGGAGCGAGAACCACACTTCAGTTGTTTTCAGCTGCCAATTAAAAGCAATAGTACAGCAAAGCATCCAAATTTACACGTGGTCAGCAACTTATTTTATTAACGTCTGGGGCATGGTGGAATACCACCGTACTCAGAGGCGGGACGTTTGAAAGTAGCCAATCCAAGATCGTTATTCATTTCTCCTTGCAGTTGATTGGCTGTTGCCCTGTGGCGCATCTCTGCATTCCCACATCAGAACGGTTTCCCAAGGTTTCATTTTTATTTAAGGGTAATGTATTAAGCTGAGTTTAAAATGAAATTAAAGTGTTTGTGGAGCAAATTTGGGGGCATATTTAGGGTTTAGACTATAAAATTAGGCATTTATAGGCCTTTTTTTTTATCACATCACAATTCGCGGGTGCTCTTGGAACGTAACCCCTGCACATTTTGGGGGTCGACTGTATATATAACTTGCTTAACAAGTGACACAGATCAGGAGCACAACAAATCCGATTTGACTAAAATGCTCTGAGTTCTATGCGACACAAAGTGTGAGTACAGCACTGTGATATTTGTCTGTAAAATTTGTCCAAAAATAGAGCTTTGGCTTTTGTGTGTTGTCCCCTAGAGCGACACAATGGGCATATGGGTGGGCGATAAAGTGAAAATTAATGTAACATACAAGAGAAGGTTCCTTTGGTGGATCAGAGCATATCACAACTTAAATCCAATTAAACAGCCCTAATTATGCTCTAATTATGACTAATATCATCGTGTTGCCAGTTCGAACAGAACTGACGTGGAGCCCCTGAGCACATGCAGCATCTTTGATTGCTTTCTCACACATACTTAAGTACAAGTAGAAAAATTAAGCTGAAGTACTTGTAACTGACTCAAGGCACCTACTTACTATCCACCATTGCCAGCAACCACTAATTATGCAAGGAACTGGATGATCTTCAGTCATTAATCTGTCATTACCACTCGCACAGAACTGCACACGCTAGTCACTCTGACTTTTTGACTCTGGGGTTTTTCAGAAATGCCAAACGCCGAACTGTACGAGGCTTCAGCGGTGGGGGGTGGCGGGTGTAGGGGGTGGGGCTCCAGAGTATGGTCTGAGACAGGCACTGCTGCAGCAATGTGTGTTTAAAGGAATGATAGAAAGACAGAGAGACAGAGAGTGTGTGTTCTGAGATGGGCATTAGAGAAGTGCAGGGCATTATAGAGTTGGTGCTGTCAAAACAGCGGCGGAGTCGCATTTCAGCCCACTGCCTTTACAGCCCCCATCCACCGAGACAGAGGAGCGAGGGGGGAAAAAAAGTCTGCCGAGAAATTGATACTATAATGACTGCAGAGCAATTACTGCACTGGCAGGGAGAGAGAGAGAGAGAGAGAGAGAGAGAGAGAGAGAGAGAGAGAGAGAGAGAGAGAGAGAGAGAGAGAGAG
>JBBPCX010000088.1:10670503-10693782 GCA_037974365.1 Hydrocynus forskahlii | reverse complement strand
CTCTCTCTCTCTCTCTCTCTCTCTCTCTCTCTCTGTCACACACACACACACACACACACACACACACACACACACACCTGCCATGGCTCTGTGCCTCTCATCAATGGTTTCCTAAGGACTGTCTGTCTGTCTGTCTCTCTCTCTCTCTCTCTCTCTCTCTCTCTCTCTCTCTCTCTCTCTTTCTCTCTCCATCTATCTACCTATCTGTCTGTCTGTCTGTCCACCTATCTATCTGCCTATCTGTTGGTCTGTCCATCTGTCTGTCTGTGTCTCAAAAACACATATAAAAGAAAGACAGTTGTAAAGTTTGAAGGACAAATATGACAACTATAATGCATAAAGCAAAAACAAGTTACGAGAAGAGGAACCAATGAAAAATGAGTATATGTCCATGCGGAAATGTAAGCAATGCACATTTTATTATAACATTTTAACTAAAACATTGTGTGACAAAGATAACTGAAGATATTATAAACATCTGTTTTTTTTATCCTGTTTCTCTTCATCTCTGTCTCAGTGTCTGTTCTCTCTCTGTCGTCCTCTCTCTCTCTCTCACTCTCTCTCTCTCTTTTTGTTGTAATGTTATATCATATTTTTTATGGTCAGAGCTCATATTTTTATATTTATGGTTTATTATTTTCCCATCTTTTATTCCCACTGAGCCACGTGTGCATTGTATTGGAACACATTATGAGGCTTGGGTCCCGTCCCATCCATCCATCACTTTTTATTTCTGATCACTTCTTCCTCCAGTTCTTCGCCGCTGAGGTAGCTCCCGTTGGACGGTGAGCACTGCGCTGACTGTGCGGCCCAGACTGCTGGATTTCACTCATTGTTATTGCTCTTACTGGAGTGAAGAGTAGCTAACCGTCTGAAAAACAGAGTCAGGCAAATGTACATAAATACACACCTAACCACACACAATCATACATGCAGTTGTACATATATAAACCACTCATTTCGAGTCTTTCATACGATATGAAAATGGAATGTCCAGGCCGGTTTGTGGGGTGGGTATTTATAGTGCATAAGCTAAATAACCACCTCCTTCAGTCCTGGCTGCATTGAATCACACCGGCCTTCAAAAGAAAGCTATAGCTATAGGCAAGGGTGGCAGTGATGAGTGCTCCTCCCCTGACTGAAGACAGCTGGAGCTTGTTTAAGGAGGAGCACCAGCAGCATAAATACTAGCTTTTAATGCAGGTTTTCATTCCGCTGTGCTACGTGAATCTGTTCTTACCGCTTGCCATGCCGCTTGGAGTGGCATCATGTCATTAGGGGCGCACACAAAACACTCCTAAGGAGTTTTCCTCTTTGCTGACCATGCTACACCACCTCTGTTGTTTAGTATTGCCGATCTTGAGAGCTTTAGAATGCTCCTTCATCTTTGCCATGACTACTTGTTGAGTAAACGTGTTCCCAACATCTAGGCAACTAGCAATTTGCACAAAATCATTTTTATTGCTGTTTTTGCAGTATTAGTATTAGTGATGGGCCGATCCACGTTTTTCCTGTTCCGATCCGATTCCGATACACGACTGCCGATACCGATACAGATTCCGATATAATGCATTTTTTTACTTTAATATTAGCATTATTTTTGTTGAAATTGTGCTGTTTGTTAGTACGGTTACATCACAGAATAGATAAACTACTAACCACTTATTAGAAGAGAAAAAAATACACACAACTGCACTGAATTTAAAGGCATTCCACTGGAATTTATGTCACACTTCAGAAAAAGGTAGCAGCAACAGCTGTAAAATTTTGCAAATATCAAAAACACAACAATCTTGGCTGAATCATCTAAATAGTTCAAGTATTATGTCCATTCTACCAGCAACAACTGTGTAGAAAATAAAGTGCAAAACTAATACATATAAAATAATGTGAATTCGGAGACATGACAGGGCAGAGTGTAATCTCACCCCTTCTGTATTTAAGGTGGACCGGCCGAGTTACCAGATGCCCAACTTTAGCCTCGTCATGTTTTGAGAGATAGAGAGAGGGGCAAAAATAGCCAACAAAACACACAAAATAGCCCCTGAAAGAACCCCAAAGAGATCATCTTCTCTGATATTCCTTTCGCTTTTGGGTTGTCTGCTGTAAATTTGTTGCGTTTTTGGAAAACGTCAACGAGCGTCTGCTGCCTGGAGTCTTTTTCCCGTTTGCTAGCATCTCCTGGTACATGTTGTTGTGAAATCTCTGCAGGTGCTTGATTAAATTTGTTGTATTGTACGACGCAACCGTACTTCCTCCACCCCTGGGCTCGCTGGCTCTGCACACATTGCAAGTAGCCGTCTTGATTTTCGGCGTTTCCAAACTCTAGTATCTCCAAACGAGCGACATTTTGTTCAAAACAGCGGCTCGCTCAGATTGAAGTTGCCGCAGGTTCATGGTATGGGGGCAGTGACGCATCTCGTATCACACAGCGTCGAGTTTAAAGTCCAGTGCAAGTTGCGAACTGGAATATAGAGATCGGGGCTGTCTGACCGATTTCCGATATCGGATTTACAGCTACATCGGCCCCGATACCAATATCGGATCGGATCGGGCCCATCTCTAATTAATATCTATTACTTGATTTGTTTTTGTGCAGGTTTTACTTACTTCTCCTTACAGTACTTCTCTTCACTATAAAATCATAAGAATGTCCGTTATAAAATGATCCAATTTAAAGTTAGAACCATAGCCAATTTGAAATCATAACCGTAGCCAATTTAAAATGATAACAATATCAACTAGAAGTGGTTACATCTCGCTGTCCCTGCGGGTACATATGCGGGACGTCCCATTGCCATCAAGACTGCACATGCTGTAAATGGATTTAATTCAGGTGTGTCACAGGTCTTGTAGACCTGAGAATCCTTTAGGACTGGAGGGAGAGAGCGGGAGAGAGAGAGAGAGAGAAGGCGAGAAGATGAGAAAGAGGGAGTGGAAGATGAATAGATGAAAGAACGAGTGGAATCTCTCCTGAGGGTCTTAAGTGAGTCAGTGTCGGTGTGAGTCAGAAGCTCCGCTGTAGGCTGAATGGATCAGTTAATCTGGGCTGTGGGAGAATTAAACCACATTAAAGCCCAGTGTAAGTCCACAGCTGAATAACACACTCAAAGAGACACACAAACACACACCAAGCCCGTGAGCCCTACCGCTACTCTCATGCTGTGTAATTCCCCAGACCTTCAGTTCCACCTCTGCACTGAAGTGTGTGTAGAGGTAAAAGCATTCAAAACACGTCCTTTAGATTTCAGTGTCTGGTTAGGTCTTTTTGTAAACACACCTTTTTAACATGCTCGATTTTTAATGTAATCTTCATATGAACATTTTTACATTAAAACTGAATTAAGGAGCAAATGATGCAGTTGGAGGATATGCCTTCCATGCCTTCAGAAACGACTTAAATAAATAAGTAAATAAATAAGCAAATGTTTATTTCACCTCTGTCACAAATATTTTTCATTGAGTGTGGTTTGCTCTGAAATGGTGCTTTGTAGAGAAACGTATTGGCAAGTGCAAGCTTTTAGAGGCATAAAACTGTTCAGATGTCTGGTTACTATGACCACCATTGTAAACAATAGTGACTCTCTAGAATGACACATTACACGTCAAACTACTGTTTACATATTAATGAATTGTGCTGAAATTCCCCCTCAGGGAACCCAAAATCCGTGCTTATTCGGATTTGCCCTGGCAAGATGACACGCCCTTCTATGCATAGAGCTCCTAAGACATTCCGGGACCAATCTTTAGCATAGACAAGTTCATAGTAGCCTTATCCAATAGCTCATAGTGTTAAATAAAAGAAACATGGCAGTCGGCCAGCCACGCTTTTCATCGTCATTTCAGTGGTGTAGGCACATTGCCAGCGTAGGTAAATGAAAATGCTCTGTTGTGCAATTACGTCTCAAAACGGGTATCAGGAGCTGATCGGCTGCATCATCTTGCTGTTATGACAAAAGAAGTGTGGTCCCACCACATCTATTTATTTTTTTAAGGTCAGACTTGACCTTTCTTTTGTTCTGCACTACCATCTGTGTGTGGAGGTTAAAATAAACATGCATCGCCTTCCAGGCTGGTTCACGACAGCTCTGGTTGTTTGAAACTTTTTCAACTAAATGATTGTCCTAACATTGGAATATGGGCATTTTCATGCATGGAGCTGTTTGTAATACCATTACTTAATTTCTGAACGTCACATTTCTTCAGTGTATTCTCGAATTTCGCCTATGTGTCATCTTGTTTTCCTATCAGCCATGACAATCGAAGCACCAGCCTAATATCGTGTAGGCCCTCCATGTTTCCAAAACAGCGCTGACTCAAGGCATGGCCTCCACAAGACCTGAAGGGGTACTGTGGAATCTGGTACCAAGATGTTAGCAACAGATCCATTATGTCTTGTAAGTTGCTCCATGGATAGGATGAGTTCGTCCCGCACATCCCACAGATGCTCGATCAAATTGAGATCTGGGAAATTTGGAGGCCAATTCAGCACACCTCGGTGTGATGTTTCCTCAAATCTTTCCTGAACAGTTTTTACAGTGTGGCAGGAAGCATTGTCCTGCTGAATGATGCCACTCCCATTAAGGAACAGCGTTGTAGTGCAGGGGCGTACTTGGTGTACTATTGTAGTATTGGCGTCCTTACAGCTTTGCTGGGGACGCCAATAATTGGCACATATGGTTTTATAAAAAAAACGAAATGTACCTAAATGGAATGTTGAATTTATTCCTCATATTTTCCGTGTGAAATTGAACGAATTAACCATTGTTTCATGACCATATGCCTACAGTCGCATGCAAAAGTTGTGGTCCAATGACATGTTCATTGAAAATAAATGAACATTGCCGACACTGAGCTTTTGCACATTTTAAGATATAATATTTTTTTAAATGACTAGAAATTGTGCTCAAGTTTGAGCCTTGTTACTGTGTTACTGACACGTTTAATTTAAATGATATCCTTCAATCCTTGTCCAATATCTGGTCCAGGATTGTTGGATATGATTGTTCGACAAATTTTCAGTTTACTGCCCTTGATGAGCTTTAACGTAACATTTAATTACAATAGGAGAACAGTGTAGTGGACTTGTATATCGCTTTAATGTTGTGGACTTTAATGTCGCATCCCTAGCTCTAATGTTTATAGATACAAGCAGAGGTTGTAATGATGAAACTGCACGTACTCTAATGCCTTAAGGAGTACTACCACTTTATGTTTTCACAACCTTTATAATAACACGAGTTCCTGGCACCTCTACCTTTTAAAAGCTGTCCACGTGCCAAAAACCACACACTCACACAGGCCTTCCTTGTCACCTTCCATCACACTGGAACAAAAAAAAAAGCACCTACTGGGTGCTTTTCCAGGGAAATCACAGTGTGTATATATATATATAGTGTATGTGTGTGTGTGTGTGTGTGTTCAAAACGTGTAAAACAGAGTCGCTTTGAAATAACGTTGACAGAACTTTGCACTGTCACTCACCACAGTATCTGATCCATAACTAATTAGCGTTAGTTGCTTTTAGCGGCCCATTAATGATTAACAAATATCCGATCTGTCACTTCCTCCGCCGTGTTTGCCGTGTGAGGTTACCTGCGGCCATGTGGATTAACTGCGGGCCTGCAGTAAGAGCGTGGGCTTTGTAGCAAAAGGAAAGGTCACAAGGTCAGCTCCCATGAGGGCAGTGTGGGTTTAACTTTCGCGTGGGCTATTTAACCCTTAATTGACCTCAGTACTAAATCTTCTGTCCTCTCACCGAGCCACTGACCCCATCCACGGTCACTCTTCCATGCTCTGCGCACTTCTCAGGCTCGCCGCTAAAGTACATTTACAGTCCATTTCAGTTCAGGATCCACAGGTCTTAGTCTGCACTAGTTTTTAAAGACACACACACACACACACACCATACTATGCACACAAATTTAGATCATCAAGATGATATCTCCGGATGTAAAATGAACCTTAAGCCGAATGTCTCTGCTGGTGTCAATACGTTTGAGCAATGCCTTAGAAGAACCCCTTTGGCTTCCCTAAAGATTCGTGTTTGAAAAAGAGAGCCTTTGCATAATATAAAGATTTAATACTAATTTAAATGGGGTTTTTTTACAAAAAATGGTTCTCAGAAAATCAGAGAAATTAATGTTATGGCATATATGGCGTGGTATAGTATAGTGTAGTATAGTGTAGTATAGAATAGTATAGTGCATTTTAGCAAGTATAGCGCAGTATAGTAGTTTAGTATAGTATAGCAAGATGTATATACTCTGTTATAGTCAAAGCTCTCTCTCTCTCTCTCTCTCTCTCTATATATATATATATATATATATATAATATATATATATTATAAATATACTGCATCTTTAGGAAGTGAATACAACAAATACATTATATTAGTAAGTCAGCACAGTACGTAGACTGCTATAGTATAGAAAGTCAAAAGTTCAAGATTTCAGTTGTTATGGATATCTGGAAAGCATCTTTGTTACTTTAAGCACAGCTAAAGTATTTTTGATGTGTTTAAAATGTTTTTGTCCATTTGAAAACTTTTTTTTTTTTTCAGTTTTAAAACGCTTCTTAACGCCATGTGTCCAGACTTTTGACTGGTACTGTAGGCCGGGTTTTCCCTCCTGCTGGGACAGAATTGGCAGTGGTGCAGAGTTTCAGTGGAGAATTGCCATTTACAGGTAGGTGTGGGAATTGCCCTAAGAAGCTGCACTTTTGAACTGTCCTATTACAGACAGCGGAGCAGACCTGACGAGGCATGCTGTTAAGCATTTGTGACTCATGTGTATTGACTGTAATCTGCTGAATATCCCTCTCTTGCTCAACCGACCCAACCCGGCAGCGAGGCAGCAGATTTAGACGCTGAACCCGACTCCAGGCCATCAGAGCCGTCTGTTGCGACAAGCTCCTCTCTCTCTTTTTGTTCCACGGGGAGAGCATGCAAACCCATCTTGCCCTGCTCCTCTCCTTTCTTTTGTTCTTTGCTTCATTTATAGTGTTTGTGAAACGCTGGAGTCAGAAAAGAAGCCCTATTATTTTTGGCTCTCGGCATGATATGACAGTTCGCTTGGCATCTGAAGAACCTAAAAGATGTTATCGTTGAGAAGCAATGGGTTTAAGGCTGTAACCGTAAACTGCCGCTTTTTCTAAACCCCTGATTGTGGGTTTTAGAGCAGCATCCTGGCACCGACGCTGGCAGTGCTTCTTAGGAAAGAAGCTTTCAGACCATGTCTTTAACTCCCAGAACCCTTTGAACCGTAGGCTTAATATTTATTTATTAATCGTCGCACTTATTGTTCAGTAACTACTAGAAATCAGTAGGGACGTGAAAAGTCATCCATTGAACTGCTTCAGTTTTTGAGTATTAGAGTTAATGTAATTCATTATTAAGCTGATACTCAGTTCTGGTCACAATAAAGTTCTAAATCGTAAATAAAATAAAATAAAAAATACTAAAATAGGTACTATTGTTTCCCTTTGCGTATTTACTGTGAATTATTGAGTAACTACCATGAATTATTCAGAAGCTATTAAGAATTGTTGAGCAAGTACCATGAATAATTCAATATCTATAATGAATTAGTTACAAAGTACCATTAATTATTCAGTACCCTTTATGAATCATTGAGGATGTGGCATGTATTATTCAGTAGCTAATAAGAATTATTGCGTAAGTACTATGGATTATCCAGTAACTGTCATGAATTTAGTGTCTCTTAGGAATTATTAAGGAACTACCATGTATTATTAAGTACCTATTGTGAAATATTAAGTAACTACCATGAGTTATTCAGTGACATTAGAATTATTGAGGAAGCACCCTGAATTATTCATTATGAACTATTATGAATTATTTAGTAACTCCTGCCAGTTATTCAGTCGCTACCATGAATTATAATTAATATGATGTATTCAGTGTTCTGTTATGTGGAATGCTTATTTTCTGTGATGCATTGTCACAGCTCCCTGGTGACATGGCCATGTGTTTGTAGTGGTAGATCACAACTGAGAACTTTCATGAACTTTATTACAGCAGTTTAATGAATAATTAAGGACCCACTGTGCATTATTCTGTAACTACCGTCAGTCTTCTATGAATTGCTGAATAATTACCAGAAATGATTTTGTAATTCACAAAATAGTAACTAGCATGAAACTATAGTGGAAGTCAGTCAGTGAAGTAGAGAGCAGAGAGTGAAGAGCGACAGTGTGGGCCATAAATGAGCCTTTAGAGTTGAAACCCCCCCGCTTGGTCTACTGGTTAATGCACTGCGCTTTAAGACGCCGGTTTCAAGTCCAACTCTGAGTAGATTTTGCTGGAGCAGCTGGTGGCTTGGTGGTTAGGGTGTTGACCCTGTGATTGGAAGGTCCTGGGTTTGAATCCCAGGACTGCCATTGGCACCACTGAGGTACTTTGAGTTAGGTACCGTCCCCACACACTGCTCCCCGGGTGCTGCGTCATTGGCTGCCCACTGCTTCGCTTAGTTAATGGGTTAAACACAGAGAAAGAATTTCACACTGTTCACACTGTGTGCTGTGCTGTGGGGCTATAAGAGCTACATTTAAAACTGTAAACTGGTTGAGTTCTTTTAGGACTGGACTCCTTTCCTTTTCAGGGGTTGCAGGGTTAATTTCTCACAGGGCTTGTGTGTGAGCTTTTTTAGTGTCAGGGGACTCCAGAGATACAGTAATAGGAAGTTACCTTTTCCTTTCATTTCTGTTTTGGACTTCCTTTTGAAGCCATTCCTGAATTTCAGCCAAGGAAGAGAGGATCCTGTTCGTTTGAATCCACCTTGCATTGGGGCGGACTCCAGAGGCGTGTGAGATCATAAATGTGAGGGCATTCAGTGTCTGCGTTTGAGCAATATTGCAAAAAACATGACATCACGATACTCTGCATACATCATGAAATGATATCTATCACAGTGTTTCTTTTTTCTAAGGTCGGTAAAATAAACAACGCATCCGCAGTGTTCATAATAGCACAGCGCTTTTTTAACTCATCTTTTCAAAAGTAAACTACTGAAGATTGAAGAATAGGTAACATGAAAAATGAACAACCATGACACATCCTGAAATGTTTTTTTTTAGGTGTTGTTTAGTAGGGTTCTGTATATAGAACCGGTGACAATGAAGGAACCACTGGAATGTACAAATTCTTAATAGGGGTATTGTTGCAAGTCAAAGAATCTTTCTAGGACCGCATTTGCAAGTTACACCACCAAAGGTTTTGACATTACAGTGGTTTTATCATGGGTATAAGCCCCTTAAAGCCCCTTACTTATTATAAAAAGAATTTCTGTAACACATGGCCTCAGGAAAAGACTGTAATGCATGGCTTTTTGCTTTCATACACTGGGGCACAACATAAAATGCGATAAAATACACACAGTTTCAGTTAATAATTTATTGTTAGTAATAATTGTGATAATCTTTATGATATAGGAAGGGGCTTGGTTGCTAGATGGGTGACCTAGCTCTAGTCAACCACCCCTCTAATAAGGTTGCAAATGCTGAATCATCATCATACACCAAAACCACCCCTTATGTGGAAGTTCCCCTGGTTTGTGTTGATGCACACACAAATGCCAATAAATAACAATGATACCCAAAATTCTTTTATTTTAGGTCTACAAACAAAAATAACACACCTGGGAGTACTTTGAGGATAGAAAACCCGCAGAGGGAGGGGCTCTGGAGAGCGCCTTAGCAGCGCGCATGTAGGAGAGCTAACACCGGTTTTAGATTGTTTTGGGGTTTTTTTTGGTGTTGAAATCTGATTTTGTTAATACCCTAAGGCTTAATAAATGATTGCTTTGAATGTGGTTAAGCCACAGATTTTAGAGTAATACGTTTTACAGTAGTAAGTTGATGCTTCAGTCCATAAGGGAGTCGTTATTTTAGTCATTATACACAAAGAACTATACTGAGAGTATGCTTCCCAGCCATTCAGAATGTGCCATTGGATTAATGGCAGTAACTATGACAGACCACCCTACTGCCCACCTCTGCGTGTGATCAGACAGTGAGAGCGTGTGAGAAGACGGTATTTGATGAGAGAGGGGACGAGTGTGTGTGTGTGTGTGTGTGTGTGTGTGTGTGTGTGTGTGTATGTGTGGAATAAAGCTGAATGGGATTTTGTAGCCCACCCACAGTGCTGCAGTAGTGGTGAGGATGAGAGACGTGTTTTCCCCAAATATTCGCCATTTCTCTGCCAGGGCTTTCATTTCGGCGGGTATTAACTGTGGTCGGCCGTGAAACCAAACTAAAGGCCGCGATTATACACTCTCTCTCTCTCTCTCTCTCTCTCTCTCTCTCTCTCTCTCTCTCTCTCTCTCTCTCTCTCTCTCTCTCTCTCCCTCCCTCCATCTCTCCCTCACTCTTCCTCCGCCTCTGTTTCTCATCCTTCTCCTCCCTCCCTCCTGTCTCCCCACGCTCTCTTTCCCAGCATGCAGGTGTATATGAATGTGGTGCGGGATGCGTTCCTGCATGTCTACATACCCTTTTTTTTTTTTAGCTACATACATTTTTTTTTGCACCTCCCTTTTGTCTTAACCACCTTTCCTTTGTAAAAAGCTAAACTAACAAACAAGCAAATAATAGATATATAGAGATAGATAGACAGACAGACAGACAGAAAGACAGACAAACAGAAAGAAAGAAAGAAAAAATGATAGATAGGTTTTTGTGCCAATTTTTGGTTTCTGATTTGCATCCTCCTCACTGGATGAAACCTTTTTTAAAGTCATTTTAATATTGTACAAATAAAAAAATGAACCCTGTAAACAGTGTATTTCAAGGGCCCACACAGATACAGACCTTATAATACATTATATGGACAAAGGTATTGGGACGTGCCTGTTTTTCAGGGTGTCTACTAGGCTCCTTACTTCCAGTGAAGGTCAATCATAATGCTTCTGCATACCAAGGCATTTTGAAGAACGCCATGCTTCTAACTCTGTGGACACAGTTTGAGGAAGAACTTTTTCTATTCCAGCAGAACTGTGCCCCAGTATTATACCTTGGATACCACATTTTTCTCGTCTTCTTCTATTCACTCTTCAGAGATGAGCCACTCTGTACATTCATTTAATGTATGTCATGTAATTTGTATAATTCATGTATAATCATATATCTTTATTCCTTCTCTGGCTTCTCTGTACTTGTAGAATAATATACATCCATCTGTGTTCATCATTATGGAAAGAAATTTCTTTCTTTCTTTTCCTACACATGGAACCTCTTACACTGTGTCACATTTAAAAAATTCCAGCCTTTTAAACTGTAATGTACTTCAGGCTTTGCTATTTTCTTATTATTTTAATAATTATTGAACAGATAACAGTGAAATGTTGTTATTTGCGTGGTATTTACATCATGTTTATGGCATGTTGTTAGCTTTATTAGGTTGTGTGGAATAGTGAGTTGTAAGGGCCGAAAGTTTCTACATTCTGTTAAAGCCAAAAAAAAGAAAAAATGGGAAACTGCTATGGGAATGTTAATCGAACTAGATGCATTTCTGCGAGAAAATGCAAAGTGTGATTGTGTGGTTGCTATAAAACCATTGTCGGGAGACATTGGTTTTATGGTTAAAAAAAAGTTTGTGTAAAAAAAAAAACATTTGCTCGCATCATGGACTCAAACCAACAATCTTCTGATGCCAGCGGGGGGGCGCGAACTCGCCGGCTCTTACCAGGCCATTTATGGTTAAGGACAGCTAGGCGTGTTCATGGGCTGATTACTTTTAAATTAAACCACCAAAAACAGTGACTCACGTCTGACCTAAGGTTTAGTGTCTCGAAGGCTGTTCATGAGTCTCGTGTGTGTTTTTCTCCGCAGTTGTTTTGCTTTTTGTCCACAGACTCTCTGTCTGCTCTCTCTCCCCATCTAGTACAGAGCCGACTCGACCACAAAGACAGATTGATACTCTGATTGATACTCTGATTGATACTCTGATTGATACTCTGATCAACCGATCAAAAATTGAATGACACGCACTGTTAAGTATAAACACGCACACTCACACACACACACACACACACACACACACACACACACACACACACACACGTAAAGCCAGTCCGGCTTCCCTCCTCAAGGCCTGAGGGCTTGATGAGTGTTTGCAGGAAGTGGTATGACGCGAGTGACCGGCACCTAGAGAAAGACACTCTCCTCACCTTTCATTGCCCCCCCCCCCCGAAAAAGGGTTAAGGGTCAGTCAGTGATGGCTTACTGCCCTTTGTCCGTAGCCCCCAGGTTGAAATTGTGTCTTTCTTGTCCTGTCTGGCCCCTCCAGCTGTAAGTGATCAGTGAAGTGAACCCACACATTCACCGTGAGGTTGTGAGAGCAGGACTTTTTGCTGAGCTGTTGATTCAGAGTGACCTGAGTAATGTCTGTGCCTTGACACTTTGATAATGAGGTAATTCATATTACAGTGTTTATTTTTGACTGAGTCATGCCCATGCCTGTTTTATGTATCGCCTTTTATTTGTGTGTGTGTGTGTGTGTGTGTGTGTGTATGTGTGTGTGTGTGTGTGGAATGTGCATAGTTTATGCGTCATGTTGTCGGCCTGCGTTTGGTTCATTTGAAGGCCAAAGTTTACGGCAAGGGAAAATGAAAATGGACTTCCGCAATTAAAAACAGAGTAAAACGCCAACGTATGGCAACCTGGACATGACAAAGAAAGGGCTGTCATAATAAATCAATTCAGTTTGATTAGTCAGTGTAAAAAAGTGTTTGCAAAATGATAATGCCTATTAATTTTAAACGAAATTCTCCCTTGTAGTAAGGAGCATAGCTGGATACCCACAACCCTTTATATTCACTTTGGGTGTTTTGTTATCTTTGAAAAGCCATCCATGGTTTGTTCAAGATTCAAGATTCTTTATTTGTCACATGCATAGTTATACAAGAACAACACACAGTGAAATGTATCCTGAACCGCTCCTTTTTATGACTGTGCAAACAATAATAATAAGTACAAATTTAAATTAAACACAAATCTGAACATTTCTAAAACACAAATAAAATTTTAAAAAGTACGAGTAAAGTCAAACTAAGTATAAAAGTACATACAATTTTTAATTTAAAAACACAAATCTGAACATTTCAACAACACAAAATAAAAAAAACAAATCTAAAATAAAAAAGTAAAGCAGCCTAAACAAGGTGCAATACAAGTTGAAGGCAAAATATGTAAATTAATCAGTTGAAGACATTATTTAAACAATTTTGTCTAGTTTTCTACTCCTCCCTGTTATAGGCACCAGCCAAAATGTGTTGGTGTCCACATTTTGCTTCTGTTGCTATGAGACAAATGTTGCTAACAAACATCTTTTCCATAAACATCCCCAGATTCCTCTCAACCTGCTCAAACCTCATCCAGATCTTCATTAAACTGGTGGGATTAGGAGACAGTATGACTTACTGTATGCTATCACCTGGACGCCACCAGGGCTGGAGACAGTATTGACAGTAGATTGTTTGCGAAAACACACCCTGTTGTCTGAAAAGGCTGCCTGCAGCGTTTAGCTACACAGTGAGGTGTTGTGTCCCTCTCAGACTTCCAATATCTGAAGTCGTGCTTTGAACTAAACCAATTTGGCAAGTTTGTACCGCCATACCAAAGACAAATTGGGTTTGAGTGGGTTGAAAGACGTTCTGGGCATGAATTTATAGAGGTAATTCGCTTCTAGTGTTTGGGTATATGGCTGATCGGCTACATGGACGAATGGAAAACTGTGTGAGGATTTTTCACCAAAGCAGTTATATTTGTCACTGAATCCCTTTTTGGACCGGTGAATATTATTGGTCAGAATATTCAGACTTTGCACAGTTACTAACATGATCTTATGTTGAATTGAAAGCAAAACCGTGAAGGTGTTAGTTTTGGGCCTATTTTTACTACGCTGGCTTTTTTGATGTATTTCACACTATGAACTAGAAGGATAAAACACTGAGGCTCTGATGCTGGAGCTTTGATTACAGGCAATGGATGCTTGTAGGATTATGTCACTTAGGCTTATGTACACTGTCCTTCAATAAAGTGTTGTCATGATAATATATTTGTGCAAAAATCTCAAATATTGTATTGTGAGCACTTTATTCATCATGATATATAGCAGAAAGCTTGATATTGCAGTGTGACACGGTATTCCTAGAATTGGACAGGCTTTATTTTCAGTTTCAGTCCGTCGTTGTCTCGTAATGAATTCTGTACTCTTGAGGTGTGACTGCATTCTGACAGATGCTTGGCTTCCCCCGCTGTCACTCAGATGTTCTCCTGGCGTTGTGAATTCACTGCATTGGAGCCAGATGTCGTTGCAGAGCTCAAGACGTCTGGAAGCGAGGCTGCTAGACACACAGTTCCTGGAACCCCTGATCTACGAACGACCTCGAGAGGTCTGCAGAAGCAATCTGCCGAAAAATGGGAGAACTCTCAAACTTCCACTGTCTGAAGTTCATTGAATCAAATATCCTGTAACGATTTCCCAACAGCACACGAGAAGGCCGCTTAAGAACACGCAACCCAAAAAAGATGCATTGCTGTGAATGATCTATTAGGGGGTCCGTCTCGCGGAATGCTTAATTTTTTTCCTCACAGAAACGGCCAGCAAAAACAGCCCGATATGGCACAACACAGCTGTGATGTCACAACCATGAACACATTCACACACGACTGCCCGTTCAGCCGTAGACCCGTTAATGCAGAGGGTAATTCCTTCTGACGCCCCTAAGAATGTCAACCCAAAACTCGCTTCATGGAAAACAGATTTCGATGTAGACTGCGAGAAGGTGATGTAATGTAGAAGTGCGAATAAAGTTTCAAAACATACAATTTATACCCTGGAGCATGTTTTCCGTGCATGCAAATGTTGCTGCCAAATACAGCCTGTGCTGAATCCATTGTTTATGTGATGTCACAAAAAACAATCCATTTACATGACTAGCCTACAGCATCAAACATCCGCTAGGATGTTATAGGTAGTGTTTCTTTCCTGACTGGTACAATACAGGGCAGCCAATCAGAACATTAGTCATTAGTCATCTGTCTTAAAGGCTCAGTAACAAAAACAATCTATTTAATTCCATATTCAGCTAAAGGATAAAGCGAGGCTGGAAAGTGATCACGTAGAAATGAACTGAATGAAATGAAATGAAAAAAAGAAACGCGAGAAAAATGTGGGACGTGAACCCTTAACACTTTGTTCTGTACGTTTTGCAAGGCAGCCAGTCAGAACAGGGCATTTACACGTATTGTGTCTTAAAGCCACAGTAGCGTAAACACTTCTTAGGGATAAAGAGAGCATGTTAAAAAGAATTACGACTGTTTTTGATGCATAAAACCGTGCGGATGTCATAAGCAGAGTGCAGAGGGGGAAAAAACTGGTGGAGGGAGAAGAGGATGAGGAGCCCTTTGAAGAAGAGGAGACTGAAATAAATATGCCTGCAGGAAATACGTTAAGGAGCCCCTTTGGAACTCTCCCTGGACTGGTTTTGTAATATTGTCTGAAAGAGAGACACAGAAAGAGATGTCAACAGCAGCCATTTCTCTCTCTCTGTCTCTCTGTCTCTCTGTCTCTGTCTCTCTCTCTCTCTCTCTGTCTCTCTCGTGTATATATTATGAAGCAGGATAATGATTTCCAATCTGTACGCTCAAGCAACTGCCAGTAAAACGGCACTCAGAAACACATGGTCTGCGTCGCCCTCATGCCAAAAGTCTCATCTCTGAAAAAGAAAATAAGAATGCATTTCATCACTCCAGCTTTCAAAACGGGTCCAGCGGCGGAGCGTCCGAGGTTTATAGCGAGCCTTTTATCAAGGGGACGCCAGGATGTCTTTGGGGGGGTTCCACAGGCTGGTATTGTCCCACAAGATAAACCAGCCCGCCTCTGGAGGATTTAGGCCCGAACCTCTGGCAGCCGTTTCTATAAAGCGCACGCCGTAATTTGGAACTCCAGACCTGTTTTGTTGCTTCTTTTGTCATTTGCGGCCCAATCGCTCGAGGGGGAGAAAAACAGGCGGGAGGAGCGACAAAACAAGCGGGGGGGAAAAAAGGGCAGGCGAGCGAGAGATTCGGTAGAAAGCGGTGCAGAGCTGCGGCCCTTGTGGTAGGAGCATGGAGTGTGTGTGCATGTGTGTGTGTTGTGTAGGCCTTGAGGATGACTCAAGACACTTTTGCGCTCTTCTGTAATTATAGTCAAAAAATACACTTTAAAGAGGAGCGATGTGGAAACGAGTTACGCTCTCTCGCACGCAGTCTCTCGCGGCTGGGGCCCTGTTTCTCTTTTATTTTCTTCCTTTTTTTTTTTTTTTAAGCCGATGACTTTCCCGTTTCCTTTTCTGATGGGGTTTAGGAAGCGAAGCCAAAGACCCCTGTCTCTCTCCTTCTCTCTTTTCTTACTACCTTATTCTCCCTCTTCCTCTCTCTCTACCTCTGTCTCTTCCTCCATTTCTCTCTCTCCCCCCTCTCTGTCTATCTCCATCTACCTCTCCCTCGCTCTACACCTCGGCCTCCTTCTTTCTCTCCTTCTCTTTCTCTGTCTCTCCCCCTCACTTCCTAACCCGATCTCCTTCCTAATCTTTCCGGTACCTCCTCTCACCTGACTCTCTACCTTTCTGTCCTCTCTCTACCTCTGCCTCTCTGTTTTCTGTATGTCTCTACCCCTTTTTCTTTCTGTCTTCCTTCCTCCTCTGTTTCTCACCCTCTTTCTTCCTCTCTCTCTCTCTCTCTCTCTTTCTCACTTATTATCTCTTTCTGTCTCTTTCCCTTCCTCTCTTTCTTGGTCTCTTTCTGTGTATCTCTTTCTCTCTCCATCTACCTTACCTCTTTCCTTTCTCTCTGCTCTTTCATTCTCTCGTGCTTTTTTTCTCATGTACACTGCCGGCAGTCCGCTGGCGCCTGGGCTGCTGATTCTCGCCGAGTGGCACCAGCTCGTGAAAATGGAAGCCTTCTTGTAATTGGTGGGCGTCCAATCTTTCTGCAGCTGTATACATCTTTGGATTTTCAAGCACATGCACAGAGAGGAGCTCTGGCTGCGTTTTCCCCATTTTTGCAGAAACACCTAGCGTTTCTACACTCATTGGCCATTTTATCAGAAACGCCTACCTCATAGGTGAAAGATAGGGTTCAGAAGTTCACAGTTACTGGCTGTGTTCCACCTGTTGCCTCCCAGTTAAGGCTTCCTCAAACTCCATCCATGAACGAGGACAGCAGTGGAACCACCGCTGACCAGGTTTACCATTCTCACCCCTGCAGTGGACAATGACATGGTAGTGACATGAGTGGGTTAGGCCTCAACCTACCCTCACCAGCTGGATCTTGGGTTTCCTGACAGAGAGCCACTAGTCAGTATGTTATGGCTGCAACATAACAGAGGGACTTACATGGATAAACATCACCGCCCCCCTAACCTAGAAAGCCCAGCAGAGAAATCCTTTCATGAGGCGGCTGGAACGAGCAAGCCCTCCCCATCCCATCTTCACTGCATTTTACAGAAGCACCAAAGCGAGGGTTCTGAGCGGCTGCATCACTGTCTGGTGTGGTGACTGCACCATTTTTGACCGCCTGCAGAGGGCATTACTGGGGTGCCTCTCCTCTCACTAACAGTAACATTCTGCTAAAAAAAAAAGTGTTTGTAAGGCCTGCAGCATTGAGCAGGACCCCTCCCACCCCCTCACACATGGACTTTTCACACTCAAGAAGAGATCATCAGGGCCATATCCGCCAGGTTGCGTGACAGTTTTTACCCCCAGGCTGTCAGGCTCCTCAACACCGTGCAGCCTCCCGGGATCCTCCACACTGCCTCAACCCCCCATTACCAGTTAGATAGAACCGAAACTCAGTCACTTTATCCAAAGCATTGATTTTCATATAAACTGGAAGTTACACACTGACCTCTAAGTACGCATACTGCAGTTTGTCATGGTTGCAATTAGAATCCTTATTGTTTCTGTAACTTCTCAGTGCTATTTATACTGTTCAGATTTGACATTATTACTCATTCTTGAATTGTTGCCCCTAGTGGTGAGAAGGGTATTATTATTGGGGGCAGTTACATGGCTGAGGGGTTGTAACCCCCTTAATTCCCTGAAAATGACATGTATGTGCTGTGTCGCTGCATTACGACTAGCATGCCAATAGGAAAATTCAAAGTAAGGTCTCTTCTTTGTCCAGCCTATTTCTCCTAAACAAAACTGACCTTGATTTAACGTCAGTATGAGATTTTGACCATTTTTTTATTCTACTTGAATACAGCTCCTGAGAAAGATCCAAAAGAAAACTTAATCTTCTACAATAGCTGAAATTTGTCAAAGTGATCAAATTCAAGTCACAACTGTGTTTTAAATGTTCAGAGAGTTGTCTGATTGCTGAGATCAATCTATAAACTTCGGTTTCTCACTTTTAAGTTGTTTTTTTCCTTTGCTCCTTATCGCCCCTAAGGGGGGTTTAGGAGAAACAAGTCAGACTTCAAATAAGAAAGGTGATTTATTTCTGATTAGACAAAGGAAAGACTGCAGTGGGGAGTCTTGGGTGTTCATTTATGACTAGTATGTTAGCTTGGGACGAATAGAAGGCACGTTAGGGTCGAGTGCAGGCAATGGAAACAAACCTTTTGACCTGGGTATGTAACATAATATGGAATTGGGTGATGAGTTTTGTGAGTGGCTACATCAAGCTGCATTTCTAAACATGTCACTCGCAGTAAAAGAGGGTAGTGCAGTGGAAGCACTCGATTTGAGAAACGGGGCGGACGTTATTCCACATGCTGCTTGGCTGATTTTTTGTTTGAGCACCTGCCCCTGACAAAGTCTCTGCACTTCCCTGTGTGTGTTCATTATCTAAATAGTGTGTGGCTGCATTGGAGCTTGCGGTGCATGCTTGTCTGTGTAGATTACCTGTCTAAGTTGGTCGGCGTGTGGAGAGGCCAGGATTTAAAAGGCTTTGGTAATTGCGTGTAATGAGTGTTTTGCTATCATTTAGCGGGTGGAGCTGACTGGATCCCTTAATCTACTGATCAATTAAGCAGTCTGTAGGAGAGACAGTGAGACAGGCCCGGGTGAGATGTCCTCAGTGACATGTGTGTGAACAGGTGTGGAAGCGCACGCACACACACACACACACTCACACAAACACACACACACACACACACACACTAACACACACACAAACACACACACACACACACAATCATCAAGTCTGATTTTCATTTCAAGGAGGTAAAACTATAATAACAAATGGTATGATCTGGTATAATTGTATTTTTTTATCTACCACTGCAGCACCTTCCTGATTTTCTGCAGGAAGCTCAGACACCTTACTTTTTGACTGGCAACAGTGACATAAATTAATTTTGTATACATCAGTGCCTGAACTCATAAATGCTCTACAGAGTGAATGGGCACAAATTTCCACAGAAACTTCGGGAAAGCCTTCCAAGAGGAGTGAAATCTGTTAACGCTGCAAAGGGAGACCAACTCCATATTAAAGTATGTGCATTAGAAAGCAATGTCATTAAAGACATTGGTGGTGTAATGGTCAGGCATCCCAATACTTTTGTCCATATAGTTAATGTGTGTGTGTGTCTGTGTGTGTGTGTGTATGTATGTATGTATGTGTGTATATATATATATATATATATATATACACACATACTGTATATACACACAGTGCTGTTTTTAGTGTGATTGTTGATGTATTCTTCTTATTATTATTTTTATTCCACCCATTGAATTGCCACCGCTTCTCCTTAGAGCCCATATTGATATTTGGTAAAGTTCCAACATCACAGTGTCTGTTAACATCTCCTGCCATTGACTTGTATTCAGATTTTTGATGGTTGATCAGAGGCTGAGTATAGATCATTTCAAAAATCAATTTTTGTCGACAAAGCCAGTTTGACTGTTCTCAAACGATCACACTCCACATTTTCTTGCGGAAATGGATCTAGTTTTGTGTTGCTGTCTTTCTTGCTTTTGTTTCTCTCTTCATTTTGCTCTCTCATGACCAGTGCCGACTCAAGTCTACTGAGGACAGGGGAAACAGTTTTACCCTCACTTCAGACAGAGAGAGCGAGTGAGAAAGAGAAAGAGAGAGAGAGAATGTTGATTGCTTTTTCCAGTCTCAGTAAACTACTGCCTGCACTAAACACAAGATGTTATCTGGGTATATGAAAAACAAGTGCAGGTGTATATTCCACTGCGTGTGTGTGTTTGTGCGCGTGATGCGACATTAGATATCGTTGTGCAACCCCAGCTGTGTGAGATGGACACTGCGAAGAAGAATGGCTTCTTCTCTCCTGTTTTTTTTTGCCCTCCTGTTATCACTGCTGAAGATCAGTGTGGAAAAATGAACCGAGAGAGGAAAAAAAGAAAGAAGCGTAGAGCGAGAGAGAAAACATTAAAAGACTTGGATGGAATAAGTGAGAGAAAGAGGAGAGAAACAGAGGCAGAAAAAGTAGCGGGTGTTAAAGACTGAGTGAAAGAGTTTGAGAGAGATAGAATGAGAGGAAGGGACAGAGAAAAACAGGGAGGGGGGGGCACAGAGTGGGTAGGAGGCATAGTTAGACGGAGAGAGTGAGGGCGAGAGAGATAGACAGAGAGAAGGAGAGCAAGGGAGACAGACTGTGAGTGACAGTGAGAGATGTTTATCAACACAGAGAAAATAAGGGCTGTGAGAGAGAAAGAGAGAAAGGGCTGAAGGAATGGCTGAGCAAGAGGGTAAATAAGAGGGAGAGAGAAAGATACTGAATAAGAGAGAGAGGGAGAGAGAGAAAGAGAGAGAGTGAAAGTAAATGGGAGTGAGAGAGAGATAGAGCTAGAGAAAGTGAATAAGAAAGGGAGAGGGAGAGCGAGAGTGCGTGAGAGAGACCGAGAGAGAGTGAATGAGACTGAGAGAGAGAGGGAATAAGAGAGTGAGAGATAGTGAGGGAGAGAAAGAGAGAGAGAGAGTGAATAAGAGAGAGAAAGGGGGGAGAAATAATAAGAAAGGGAGAGTGAGAGAGAGAGCAAGAGTAAGAGTGAAGAGAGAGAGTGAATAAGAGAGAGTGTGAATAAAAGAGAGAGAGTGAGAGGTTGAATAAGAGAGAGAGAGAAAGGGGGGAGAGAGAGAGAGAGAATAAGAAAGGGAGAGAGTGAGAGAGAGAGCAAGAGTAAGAGTGAAGAGAGAGAGTGAATAAGAGAGAAAGAGAGACTGAATAAGAGAGAGCGAATGAGAGAGACAGAATAAGAGAATGAGAGTGAGTGAATAAGAGAGAGAGAGAGAGGGTGAATAAGGGAGAGAGAGAGAATATGAGAGAGAGAGGGTGAATAAGGGAGAGAGAGAGAGAGAGAGAGAGAGAATAAGAGCGAGAGAGAGAGAAAACCCCATGCTTTTCGATACAAATGTGGCTTTATTATCATGCCTCTAAGAAGGAAAGAGATTCTTTGATAAAACTGTTGGGTTTTTTTTTTGGTAATTAAAAGATTACTTAAATCTTAAACGATCTAAGACGACTTGATCTGATGGTGTTTCGGCAATGCTGTGTTTAAATATGGGCAGAGCAGCAAAGCTAACTGAACTGAACATTATTGAGCTGAACTGAATTAAACTGAATTGACTTGACAGAGAGAGAGGGAGGGAGGGAGCGAGAGAGAGAGAGAGAGAGAGCGAGCAAGAGAGAGAGGGTGGGAGGAAGAGAGAGAGGGAGAGAGAGGCGGATCAGTGACTTCAAAGTGGAGCGGCAGCATTCTGCAGGCTGGCGATGTTTATACTGCTGAGAGGAGGCTACATTCCTGCCTCTCATTTTTCCATGGCATTCCAGGAGGATCTCTCTCTCTCTCTCCCTCGTTCTCTCTCTCTCTCTCTCTCTCTCTGCCCCTGGCCATATGCCACAGAACCTGCGACAGCTACCCACCCAACCCCTCCCTCCTTCCGTCCTCTCTCTCTCTCTCTCTCTCTCTCCCCCTCTCTCTCTCTCTCTCTCTCTCTCTCGCTCTTTCTGTCTTTCTCTGACACACACACACACATGTTCCTCCCTTGTGACTGATAGTAGTGAAGTGCTTCAGGAGCCAGGCGAATGTGGAGCAGTCCCACTTCCCCCACCAGGCCAAGAGTTAGTGTTGCTCTTTTATCAGTTGGGACAATTTTTTACATTAAATTCTGTTACATCCCTGCTCTCAGCCACGGACATCATACTGGATGTACCCTGCACTGCTGCTGCCCTGATATTTCTGAACATCAGAGCAGAAGTCTCTGTGACCAGTCTCAAACCCAAGAGCTGGCTCATTTCAGTTTGTTTTTGTTTGCGGCACTTTATGCTGTAAACATTGGCCCAAAGTGGCTTTACAGCAATTCAGAGGAAGTATATGTGCCTTTTGGGGTTATGGTTGCAGTTCTTCATGCTTCTTGCAAAATAGGACAAGGGGAACTTTCCGTTTAATTCAGTAAAAGATCTCATGTTCTGCTTACAAATACAAATAGTGTATGTGAAAGTTTAGAATCTGGGAACTGAGACTAAAACACTCCTTTAGAAAGAAGTGCTAAGAACAACTAATACTCAAAAGGAGAATCACCTGAGACCATGAGGATGGACCACTGAGAGGAAACATCTCAAGACCATGAGGATGGACCACTGAGATGGAACATCTCAAGACCATGAGGATGGACCACTGAAGGGGAACATCTCAAGACCATGAGGATGGACCACTGAGAGGGAACATCTCAAGACCATGAGGATGGACCACTGAGAGGGAACATCTCAAGACCATGAGGATGGACTACTGAGAGGAAACATCTCAAGACCATGAGGATGGACCACTGAGAGGAAACATCTCAAGCCCATTAGGATGGACCACTGAAGGGGAACATCCCAAGACCATGAGGAAGAACCGCTGAGAGGAAACATCTCAAGACCATGAGGATGGACCACTGAGAAGAGACATCTCAAGACCATGAGGATGGACCACTGAGAAGAGACATCTCAAGACCATGAGGATGGACCACTGAGAGGAAACTCTCCTGAAGGAAGAAACATGGGGTGGAACCAAGAGAACCTATCTTTTCCTGGGCTCCCTGGCTAGTAGGGTACATTCAGTCCCCCCTCCCCGTATTAATAACCCTCCTAAACCATTCAGGAAAGCTTTTACTGGAGTCAGTATTTGGCTACATGGTGTTTCTGGCCTTCTACAGAGAGCAGCTTTTCATCTTCATGACCTCTGCTGGTAATGTTTGATTCAAGTGGCTTCATTTTCTGTGCACTCATCCCTCATTGTTCCCCACCCTCAATCACCCCC
>JBBPCX010000088.1:10654684-10667184 GCA_037974365.1 Hydrocynus forskahlii | reverse complement strand
AAATGATTCTTTGGATATTCCATAGCACTAGCAGTAGCAACTCTCATTTTATGCCGTTATGCTAATTATACCAAATACATATAATTTATTATGGGATGAATTTAGATATTCTGCCGTGCTAACCTCACTTTGAGTCGACTCCAAACTTGAACACATGCAAATAATTACATATTACTAAGTCACTTTCATAAAACATTACATCGATTACAGTTCTGTTATTCTGTTGCAATACTGTTACTGTATTTTTTAAATTCTCTACTGTCTTTTAACTTCATTCCTCTTGTTGCACTGAGCATGCTCATAACAAAAGAATTTCCCTCGGGATAAATAAAGTTCTTTCTTATCTTCTTATCTCATCTTATTATGTGTTTTACATATTCTCATAACATATTAGATTTTGATTCATTTCATAAACACATTACATTTCATGCTCAGTATCTTCAGATCAAGAAAACAGAAACTGCACTAAAACTAAGCATAAAAGGTTTTTATGTTAATCACGTCAAGTAAATATAATTCATTATGCAATATGATTTACAAACAGAACATGATTTATAAATGATAACCTCACTTTGAGCCACCTAGAAACCCACGTGTTTCTTTTTAGCACATGCAAACACTCATGAAAATGTTTTGTTGCATTTCTAAGTGAGACCTGTGGAAATGTTCTGCTTCTATTTACTTGATTGTAAGACACTGAGGTTTAAACGTAATGTGTTTATGATATGACTAAAAATATAATACACTATAAAAATACATAAAACACATATTACATATTACATGTACATGGAATATGTACATACATGTAATATATACAGTGATGGGATATATGTCATAAATCATGATGTACACTGAATATAATTTTTTCATTAGTTCACGTGGCAGCCAATCAGATCGCTTATATGTGGCATGTATACTACTATGTCACATCCATAGGCTGAAACACACAGAAAGAGAATAAAGCGGATAAACAGACGGACAAATAAATTCATCTATAAGCTAAGGTTAACGATTATTTAGAAACATCACTGACATTAACAAACCATGTGAGCAAAGGTGCAAACTGGTTTGTCAGGCTGGCAGAAGAATTCAGTTGTGCATTATCATAATGCAAAGTGTCTGGCAATCACTGCTGATTCACTGAGAAGGTAGGACTGATTTTTAAACCGAGTAATCAGGTTTATTCAAATAATCAGCCCTATTCAATGCATGGCTTATTC
The DNA here is from genome assembly GCA_037974365.1 of Hydrocynus forskahlii. Taxonomy (NCBI): domain Eukaryota; kingdom Metazoa; phylum Chordata; class Actinopteri; order Characiformes; family Alestidae; genus Hydrocynus; species Hydrocynus forskahlii. The sequence goes on along the minus strand of JBBPCX010000088.1, from coordinate 10,665,964 downwards.
CAATGCCATACACTTCTCTACGGCAGGCTTGGACAGGGTTCTCTAACAGCCTCCAGGAGAGCAAGAAGGAGAGAGAAGGAGAGAGACAGAGAGAGAGAGAAAGACAGAGAGAGAGAAAGATAGAGAGAGAGAAAGAGAGAGACAGAGAGAAAGATAGAGAGAGAGAGAAAGAGAGAGACGAGAGAGACAGAGAGAGAAAGATAGAGGGAGAGAGAGAAAGAGAGAGAGAGAAAGACAGAGAGAAAGATAGAGAGAGAGAGAGCGAGAGACGAGGGAGAGAGAGAGAGAGAGAGCAAGAGACGAGGGAGAGAGAGAGAGAGAAAGAGAGACAGAGAGCATCAAGCGTAAAAATGCTTTGTTTGTTTACGCTGCATTGCCATGACTATATCAGATAAGAGATGTAAAAGTACAGTAAGCGAGTAGGAACGTGAGCCGATCTGAAGTGAGTGATCAGTGATCAGGTTACAGTGACTGCATTTGAATATGGCAGGAAGCACACATACACACACACAAACACAAAAATGCACGGAGGACATTGCTTTACATATCTCTTGGCTACACTGACATCAAACGGTGAGCCGACCTCAGCTTGGCCTTGATGTTTGTTATTGCTCTACACTGTAAGTGCAGCGGAGTGAAATGTGAGCTTGTATAATCCCGTTTGAAATGTGTCTGTGTGCTGTCTGAAAAAAAAAAGCCACCAAAGCAGTAAGCGCACCACAAAAACGAATAAGCACCTATAAATAAGTTACTGTAATGTGTAATGGCCCATGAAGCGTGATATATTTACTTTTGTCAAAACTGCCGTTAAGCTGGGTGTAGTCGTTTTAAGGGCCTAACCTGTTTTCTCAGCTCTACTATCAGCGCTAACTGTTCTGCACCAAAAAGCAGCAATGAAAGTGACATTCGTCGAAGACAGGTGGGTGTGTCTTGGCATTTGTCTGTATTTTGAGAGAGTGTTGTTATTAATAACTGAAGTTGAGAAAACGATCTGGTTATCGCAGGAAGCCTTATGATCAGTAAAATGATGACGCAATCTACAAGATTTCGAACTGTTTTGAGGTGATTACTTTATTATTACTTCCGTTTTATAGTTTCCTCCCTTTCACTGAAGTGTGCGACTCTCAGGTGGATCTGGATCTGCTCATCTGAGGCTTCTGTACAAACTTGTGAGGTTTGAGTCACACTGTCATCAAAGCAAAAGAGGAAGACATGAGTCAACCGAGCGACCACAAAAATGATCTTTATTAAAAATGCATTACAAATGAGCTAACAGGATGTACAAGTACTCATATCCACACACATATCGACACACAGTTCTTTTTTGGCACCTGGCAGCACTGTTTGTTCATTTGCAGGTCGAAGTACATGTATTTCCACTGGGGGGGGGACTCGTTCTCCTTCTATTTACATTAAATTGGCGACCTAGATCAGGGCTAAACAAAGAACAATACAGTTCAAAAGTTTCCTATATGATCCCCGCACATGGATATATAACTGATAAACCCTGTGTGTGGGACGTCTATGGAAATAAGAGAAGTGCATTGTGCGTTGTTCTGAATGCTGTGCAGGCTCCGATGCACATCAAAGAGAGGAAGACAAGTTTCAGGGCCTGGACCGGGTCCCAGTTCCCGCAGCCACTCACAGGCAATGGCGGTTATAAAACACAGGTGGTAAATGAATAATAAAGAAACAAAAAAAGTGGACAAAGTGTTGTTACAAAACACACCTGACCCTATTCCGAGTTCACTGGGTGGTACAATTTATGCCACACTTCATGTGACATTAATAACAGCAGGAGAGCTGACAGGACTGGCACTAAACCCAGACGACGCGCGTTCGTGGCGTGGACCACGCTGCAGGCAATGAGTTTTCAAGGGTGTGTTTTAACTTGCTGTACCGGCTCCTGTTTGCAGGTGTCAAAAAATTAAAAATGACGTGGCAGAACATTATCAAACACTTGCCACGCAGTGACAGTGATCCCGTCTTGCACAACTCCAGAATCAAATGTTCTTGCTCTTCTCTTTCGCTTACGTGCATATCACGCACATACACACACAAAAAAAACATGCAAAACAATATGCCGTAGGATCAACCACGAGTGGAAAGCGAGGCCATTTAAAACGCTATCTTTCCTGAACGTCTCCAGTTCCCTGTGCTGCCATTCAGAGGGAAGCTCCTGTAACTCTAGCTGTGCCAAGCGGGGCGTGCCCGCCTGCCCGTTCTCCCTTTTGTTTGTTTTTCTGAAAGCCCCAGCCGCTTGCCGTGGCTCCTGCCCGCCACTCACCCTAAGGAGCGCTTTTAAAAAGCTTTAATAACTGAGAGCGGCCGTGTACTCCCTAACCGTGTCAATGATTCTTCAAAGACGGCTGAACTCTGAACTGGCGGCTCGCAATCCCTCAACCGCTCTGATGGAAGGAGGAGGCGGAGGGACGGAGGACAGTGGTTAACTTAGGTTAAGTGGTCTGGTTTACGATTTGTGCCATGAAGCTTCTGAAGCGGCTGAAGAGGGGGAATACGCGAGGTCAAATTAACCTTCTACCGTACCCATGCCACCACCGAATCACATTCAATCCGTCAGTCGCCACCGCTGACCCTTCTGTCTCCCAACGCATATAGAAGGAAAACATGGATTTGGTTTTAATAACTTCAGACAGACCAATGATCCTATGGTAGTCAATTCCTACCCATTACTTAGGTCCCCCCATCACACAATGCTACCAAGCTAGAAGGGCGATCCACTTGCCAAGATATCATGGCAAAAAAAAAAAAAAAAAAAAAAAAAAAAAAAACTTGTATGTTGGCAAGGGTTCTCTCTAAACTTTTCAAAACAACAATATTTCCTCTTTTGTAACACTCCCCTGTCCCCAACCCCACTATATAACCATTACATAACCATGCCATAAATAAGCCACTGACAGATGATTTGCCATATGCTGTTATTGGTTATTGATTATATGTTACCATTACTGGTAACTACTATTAAATACAATGTTTGATGTCATAACATGTCTATGTCACATAGTTAAATTAATTTCATGTCATGGCAACATTAAAGTTGCAATATAAAGTGACTTAAAATACATCAAAACAAGTGGAGTATTTTTTCAACAAGCTCGAAATAAGCCGTGTTAGATATACTCAATAGATTTAAAATGATTTCTCCTTCGGATATATATTTTTTCAGCTAACAGCTGGGTTAGCATAGTGCTGCGCAATGGGGGAGTGTGGGTGGGACATGCCACATGCCCAGAGAGGGCGAGAATAAAATACACTCTTGGACATATGGCGGTGGCGTCGCACAGGATCAAACTTAACGATTCTGTAAACACTCAACTGCATCTGTATTTAGGGTCTCTGGTGCATATGACACTGCTTTCATTAGCTTTTGTCTGACACCGGAACTACAGAAGAAAATCAGGACATTTAACTTGCTGAGGGAAAAAAAACAAGCATGAAGTCAAAATTTGGTCCACCTTCTTCTTTTGAAAGGTTAGAATCAAACCTTTGTTTTCTAGCCCTCGACACAAACACGGTGCATGACCAGTCCTAGCATGCAGATGTGCCCTGGCAGGGCCACATGCTAAGTAAACATGCTAGCCCGACTGGCTGCCTGCACCTTTGAAGATCTAATGTGAGCCTCCTATCGTGTTACAGGCAGAGAATTCTGTCCTTTTCTCTCTCTCTGCCTCTATCAGATGCTCGGTGTAATCGTAGCCCACCAGAGAGGCTCCACTTTCTCTGGCCTGAAAGCCAGAGGACGTGCCCCGAAAGGAAATTATTATGGAGGCAAAACAAAGGCTGTGGGTCGCCTCCTTTTAGCGAGCCTGTACGAGGTTTCTGAAGGCGGTCCCCACACCCCTCTGCTTCACCTTGTCTCAGGTTTGTGTGTGTGTGCAGGAATGGGCGTGTAAGCCGACCACAGCTTCAAACCTTCCGAGGGCAAATGAGGTCTAGAACACCCACTTTCAGTGTCCCCTCTCTGGGAAAATCAGGCTAATGACTCAGCTTTTACATGGGACCACAGCTCAGCAACAAAGACGGCTCCAGGCTTCCATTCCGCAGAGTTTCGAATGTTGCCGTCATGGGCTCCCTCAACCATGCTATAGACCTCCTCTAACAACCCACACTCAGATTTCAGGTGAGGGCACAAAGAAAAACAGAAGAGTTTGGCCTGATGGTCTACAAATCACATCAGTGAGAGCTCACTGCACATGACAAATGGCCTGACCTAAACAAGTGATCTAAATGAATTACTAAATTACATTACTTACAATATCTTACATGCAATAGTCTCCAAATGTAATATTACTACTTAGGTCAATACAAATTTCATGACTTAATATTACTACTGATAACGTACTCCAATCTACCATTTGTGCTGGTAGTTTTTCACTCAACTGTGTTACTTATATTTAGTATTTGTACTCAGCATTTCTGTATATAGCATAGGGTATTCATATTGAGCTTTTTCATAGATTTTTTTAAATTTAGATTTTATTTAGACGTTATATTTTATATTGTCTTGTCTGTGTCTCTGTGTCTTTGCAGTCATTATATAAGCAATGTCCTCGGGGATCAATAAAGTTTCTGATTCTGATGTATGCACTTCTTCCCTGGAATTACACTCGGGGAAAAAACACACGGCAAAAAAGTTTTCAAAGCAGTAGTTTGGCAAATTAGATCAGCAAAGGCAGTGGGAGGCTGTGCGAGGTTTGTTACTGAAGTTCTGCACCAGACCTTCAAGGCTACTATAGCTAACAAGTAATAGAAGCTTATAATTCATAAATGAACAGTGTTCATTTCTGATAACTCACTTTCTGACAGCGTAACAGTCTGGTATTTTATTCTCCGCTGACTCTTGTTTGTGTAAAATGCTGTGGTCCAGAGGAAGACGTGATGTTCCGACCCATTCAGCACTTTAGAAACTAAGGACTATGGAGGTAATTCATTAGTTTATCTTTGCCTGTCATGTTAATTTCTTCTGCAAACTGTTGTTAAGGCAAGTATGATCCTTCTTAACTGCAACCTCAAGTTAGTTTCACTTTCAGTTTGTTTTTTTGTTGATGCTCAAAGCGTCAGACGTCACGCTGAGCTTTGACTGGTGTTACTATGATAACTGCTGCTGGGGCTTTAAAAAATGCTGTCACATGCAAATGTCCATAAACAACAAAAATGCCCAAATTTATTTTATTGTAGGCCTTAGAAACAAATGAAAATAAAAATACAAGATCCTTTATCCCAGGAGAACTTTCAGGATAGTCTCTGCCTACAAGTGGGTGAGGGAAACCTGCAGTGGGAGGGGGTCCGGAGAGCGGCCGAGCAGTGGGCGCGGCGACGGAAAGAGCAGCAAACAGCTAGCGTGTAGAAAAACAAACACAGATTTTATGTTTTTATTTGAACAAGGGGAAGAACCACTGCCATAGAAGAAACGCTTTCATAATTTTAAAAAAGAACCATCCACTGAAAGGTTCTTTAGGAAGCCTTAATATTTTTCATATTTCCGACTTAAACCACAAGACAAAACAAAAATGATCTCAGCCCAGTGCTAAAATAAAAAAGCACTTTCCACATCCACTCACACTCCCGGTCGACAGCCTTCCCCTGCCTAAGGGAGATCTCTGATTTATATCTCAACACTCATAGTGAATCATTTATTGAGGTCACTGATCAAAAGACACAAGCTCCACTATTGTCCCTTCTGTTATTCAAGGCAGTTGTATTCACCTTGCATGTAAGGTGACGATAATGGGCCTAGATGGTAAACAGGAGGTTTCAGATGGGGCCAATGAGAAAGCTGGATGCAGGTTTCAGGAAGGGCTTTCCTCTAGGGCTTTTTTAAAACAGGAGAAGTGACTGATATGCGATATCTGTGCTGTGGAGGGGGGAAAGGGGAAAAACCAATGGAGTTGTCACCCAAATAGAAAATTACACTACTAATGAGAACAATTAGCAATGGAGACACTAGAATAAGTTGTAAATGGGAAAATGCAAAAATTACTGAATAAAAATTCAAAAAATATCTTCTGAATTTTATTGCATGAGCAGGTTTCAAGCAGGGTCATCTTCATCCTGTATTGCAGATACATTTTGTATGTGGATCACTTTTACTTTTGCATACTTGGTGATAGTTTGGACAGGAATCAACCATATAATCAGTTTTTACATTTTATTACATGCAGAGAGTGCAGCTTTTACTCCAGTCAAAGGTCACCGGTCTCCAGCAATGTAAAGTTACTAAAGCAAAACATTTGCTTTCCAAAATGAGCAATGTTGAGGGTAAAATTGAACATGACTAAATTGGGGAGAAAAATGGGAAAAAAATGTCAATTGTTTACCCTTTTTTTACTCAGAATTGTTGTGTTTTGTCATTCCAGTAAGGGCCTTGGTCTGATTGTACCCTTTCCAGAAACTTTGTAATCTACCCTTGAACTGGAGTCAAATTAAACAAACAGGCAGTAATTGTGCATTATAGTATGCAAGAGTGTGTTCTCTGTAGAGGATGTGTGCTCATATTCACTTACAAAACCAATCAAACATATAATTTGACTGAGTGGGCTTAAAAACCTACATATAATTGCCATGCATAAGCTTCCATTATTTTTGCGAACTTCAGACATCAAACTAACCAGAATCCGTACTAGAGGAAAAACTTGCTGAACAATCCCTTTTTAGCAGGTGGGTCATTCCCTCACTCCCACACACATGCAAAGGCTCTTGTTCTCAAAGCCCACTTCCACGCAAGCTCCACAAAGGAAGCCCAGCGGCAGGCAGTGCCCAGAAGTGGGCAGCGTGCTATTCAGACCCGGTGGCACCACATGGCAAACACACAGCAAGAGCAAACACGGCCCAGGCCAGAGCAGCGCGGGAGATAAAAGGCGGGAAAGGGAGAAATTAATGAGTAACCGTTTCGGCCGGGTAACGGCACAAAATATCGGGGCGAGTCAACAGACATGGTGATGGCAGCTCCCGCCGCCTTTGATCAGGCGGCCTTTCAGAAAAGCAGAGAGGCTTAGGGAGGCCGGGGCGCGGCAACAGGCCAGGTAAGCTAGCAGGGAGTGTGTCTGCGCATTCTCAACTACTGTGGGAGCGTATTTTTGACCATTTTCGACCACGTCAGAAACCACATAAGCACCTTACTTTATAACTCAAGGCTCAATGAGATGTTTTAGGCAGTTTTCTACGATCCTAATTACTTCCACTACTTGTTAGCTACTTTGGCCTCATAGCTCGAGTCCTAAACTACAGCAGCTAAACATGCAAACGTGAGAAAAGTTTGAGCAAAAGAGAAGCTGGGAGTACATACGGGAGAATATGTTAAAACTAAACAGAGTGGACAAATAAGTCATAAAAGGAGGGCAATGAGTGTGCGAGGACAGACAGACAGACGGAGGCAGTCTTTTTGGAGGAACTCCAGCCACAAGTGCAAGTTCTCTTTTGATATCGGCCCGCCTGTGTGTGTAACAGTTTTGGGCAGCAGCCAAAGTACACATCTCTCGGTAATAGTTAACAGAGTCTGCAAACACACAGAGAGCAACACCACGGAGCTGGAACACACACACCACACACAAGCACCTTTCTGTTTGCCTCACTTCCAGTCCATTCCTCCTCTCTCTCACAATCAGACCTTTTCTTTTTTGTCCTCCCATCCTTCCCTCCTTCATTTCAGCCTTTTCATCCTTTCATCTCTGACCACACACATCGAAATGGGTCACACACTCAACCTGGCAGCAGGCAAACAGCCCTGAATGGGACTAGAGGCAAGGGTAAGAGAGAAGAAAAGTGAACGGCTGTGATCCAGTCGTACACTTACTAACTTAAAATGTGACTTTGCAAGCCAGACTTCTGCCTATGTTCAACCACTGGGTCCAGTATGTGTCCGAGTTGTGTCTCGAGTCCCTAAGGTGTGTGTCCCAGTTGAGTCTTGAATCCCTGACGTGTGTCCCAGTCGAGTCTCGAGTCCTTGGGGTGTGTGTACGAGTCAAGTCTCGAAGTCCCTAGGGTTTGTGTCCGAACTGAATCTCAAGTCTCTGGGGTGCGTGGCTGAATCAAGTCTCGAGTCCCTGGGACGTGTCCACTATGCAGACTTTTGGGTAGGACTCTTGACTCAAGTCTGGAGCCTCAGCTGAGAGGGTCCAAGTCGCGCATTCAGTCTTTCAGCATCATGAGCAAATGAAAAGAGTTAGGCTGAGTTAGTAAAGTGTTTGAATAGATTCAATCTGAAATCTACATGAGATTTCTAATTTTTGCAGCTTACTAGTATATATCAGGTTGACAACTTTAGTCCTGTGGTGTTGTCATCCTATAGTCAATGCCATACTCAAATCGGACGTTTTCTCCACAAGAAAAGTAAATACTATCCTCAAGAAATCACTAAAAATGTCATTAAGGAGACAAAATATCCATCCTGCTACATGGAAGCTAACACTGCTACGCGCTGAACTGATCTTGTAATTCAGAAGATCCAGTGATATTTTAGGGGAAAAGTGGATCATTTTAGAAAAGTTGCTCGGACCCAGAGCCCTTAATATGGGACTACTGGTCTATTATACCATGCTTAAAGGTCAATGTCTCTTGTTAGTTAAAATCTCAGTAGCACTTTGGGGTGCTGTGCGGTTTGAGGACTACAATAACTCACAACATTATAAATGACTCTGGGTACACACACACACACCCCTACGCTGCATACCCAAGCTGCTCAGAGGGAGAATTCCGAGCATGTCCGAACACACGTGCGTCTGCAAGTTTGCGTTGAACGGAAGGAATGCGAGCCCCACGCTAATTGAGCCCTTGCATTAATACAATAAAAGCCAGGAACGTAGCTAGCGCTCAGATCAAAAGATGCAATCTTCATCAGCTCCACCACCCTCATCGCTGCTTTCAGAGAGTCGCAAGCATCTCAGGGAGGGGATCAGCTTTATTAGAACCTGAGGGGGCAGAAAAATTCCGGAAAAACTGGAGAGTGGAGCATAGCCCAGAGGCTTTCTCATATACCTTACACACCTGTGCAGACTTCAGAAGCGCACCGCCGCCAGTGTGGGTGTGTGTGCACGCAAGCAGATAAGTGCATTGATATGTTTGTGTGAGTGTGAGAGATGTGTTTGGTGTTTTATGCTGTAATCTGTTTATACTGTAAGTGTACACTCTACAGTACATTGACGAGCCACTTAGTCTGTACACCTACCCTGTAGCTACACTCACTGTCCATTTCAGCAGCGCTACCTACCACGTAGGTGCACTTAGTGGTTTACTATTACAGACTGCAGTCCATTTGTTTCTCGGCATCATTTGTTAGCCCACCTTTACCCCATTCATCAATGATTAAGACCCCCACAGGAACAGGACCACCAGTGAGCAGGTATTATTTGGGTGGTGGATCATTCTCAGCACAGCAGTGACATTGATATGGTTTAGTGTGTCTGTGTGTGTGTGTGTGTGTGTGTGTGTGTGTGTGTGTCCAGCCAATGGTATCCTGTGGCCGAAACTGACCACTGAGGCCTCTAGAGTGAAACAAACTGTGCAGCAGCAGAACACAGTGAACCATCATCAATAACAACTTGTGCAGAACAGACACACACACACACACACACACACAAACACACACACACACACACACACACACACACACACACACACACAGTACCATATCAGTGTCACTGCTTTGCTAAGAATGATCCACCACCCAAATTAATACCTGCACACAGGGGGTCCCATTGGGGTCCTGATCAGTCATGAACAAAGTAAAGGGGGATAACAGATGATGCAGAAAAACAGATGGACCACAGTCTGTGAACTACAAAGTGTACCTATCTGGTACATGGATCTGATAAAGTATAACAATAAGAGCAGAAACAAGGCAGTACTTAATAAAGCAGCTCATCGGCACCATACATACGATGCAGTTGCCCCAGGAACATTTCCAAGCCTGATATACTCATAAAGATTATGCTGAAACCGATCATAAAAGTAATACCTGATCAACAGCGGTCTTGTGGTCGGAAACTGAGCAATAATAAATGGGGTGGGAGCCAGCTGACCATTTGTGCAACAACAGATGGCTGTAGTGTGTAAGGGTATGTATAGTGTAGCAGGAGAATCCAGGAGAATATAGTCCTGACATCTTAATTAAAAAAATACCTACATAACAATATGCCTGCATATACACAGATATCTACATAACAATTTATTTTGTTGGTATAATTGCACAGTTAACACAAGCACTTTTTAAATAAAGACAAATCAGTTTAAATGTACACAAAGTGAAAATATTCACATTTAGCTCAATACATTACAGCCCTAGTAAATGATATAGTCTGTGTGTGTTGGTGTGTGCGTGTGGTTGGGTGTGTTTGTGTTTGTGTGTGTGTGTGTTTGGTGTGTGTGTGCACGCGCTCTATGCAGTGGAATGCTGTCCAGAGAAGCCCCTGTGCTCTGCTGTGTGCTGTACCAGACGGAGGACTGTCTCGAGGGAAACGTGTCATTATCTGAAGGGAAGCCGACCTAACAAACGTCCGACTGGAAAGAACGTGGGCACCGGGATCTACACAGATTTGGCTGAAGGGAGGGTGGGGGGTGGCTGAGATAGAGTGAGAGAGAGAGGGAGCAAGACAGAGAGAGAGAGAGAGAGAGAGAGAAAGAGAGAGAGAGAGAACAAACTGCTTAAAATAGCCTCTCTTATCAAAGCCAAGGTCTGCTCTCCACTCGGCCAGTGTGTGTATGGTTTCAAAGTACAGTGGTGAGTGAAGGCCACAGGCCTGCTGCAACAATGGCCACAATGCGCTGGACAAGAGACAGACAAAGAGCAAAGGAAGTGAGGAATACTGTGCAGATTTTATTTGTCTGCTCGTCTATCGCCCTCATCAAGAACTTGCTCGGAAACTGGTGGCTATAAATTGTGCACGTGCACAATTAGTGATGGGCAAAAAAAATAGCACTGCGATATCTGGACTGTTTAATGGTGTATCAAGATACTCTGTTTTTTTGGGGGTTTTTTTTGAAGACTGGTAAATGCATGGATAGACTCCTCCAGAAACCAACACCACAGCCCCTTCTACGGCCATAAATTGTATAGTGGTATGCGTAAGTTTATTGACAGCAGTTTTTAATGATATTTTTGCAAAAACCAACAACGAAAGCATGCTCCTAAGCAATATAGCATTTAGAAAAGTTAGTTGTCCCTACCCAGAGCCAGCAAATCCACATAAGCAAACTAAGCGGCTGGCTAGGGTGGCAAAAGTTTAGTTTCTTCCCGACATATGATTGCCCCCCCCAACACCCCCC
>JBBPCX010000088.1:10617660-10647660 GCA_037974365.1 Hydrocynus forskahlii | reverse complement strand
TCCTCACTTCAGGCAGGAACACATAATTCCCTGGAATGCCCGGGAGCTTTTAAGTGGCATTAAAGTGGTGATTCATATCTGACGCTTTATAATAAGAGTATTCAGAAGCCCATGAAAATCCTAGTATGAGATGTGGCTTCCAGTAATCAGGATGGCCCAAAAAAAACCCAGACCTAAGCATTAATCACATGCTAAATAAACAGAAGCAGGAGTTCTGATTATGGACGTAATGAGCTTGAAGAAGACGGACATGACTGTCCTCTGCATATTTTACATTATTATGAACAAAAAGAGGCTTGTACTGATTGATTGGTAGATTTAAAGATGCATCTCTGCGTTTTAGGCGTATGCAATTTTACCCACTACAACACTTCTCTACAAATAGGGGTGAGACTTTTAAAGAGTAGAGCTGGGACACATGCATGAACATAGAATAACATATTCAGAAAAGCGATACTTGAGTGGTTATGTCACTAATCCAAAGATGATAGTGGGTAAAACACTTGTCTGTGAACCCGATGACCACCAGGTTGCAGGTTCAAACCCCCACCACTGTGTCCTCGAGCAAGACACTCAACCCTCAATTGCTCCAGGTGGACTGTCCCTGTAACTAATGATCATAAGTCACTCTGGATAAGGGCTTCTGCCAAATGCTGTAAATGTAAATAATCCAAGTAACACTGCATTAACATAAAGGCCTTTAAATTAAAATCTGGAATTTCTTCCATTTACAACACTACTGAGAAACGGATATGGAAAATTAAGGATGTGAATTACGGCATGTGAAAATCTTTCATAATATTGAGAACATGTTTTTAATTACACTTCTGTCTTATGAACTCCATTACTTGGTAATGATCCTTATTTAAGACATTTTACAGTAAATATCAGTCATTTTACTTAGTAACACTTTAAAGTGTTACTTGCTCTATAACATTGATATATATCTTGCACTATGTTATGTCATCACAGGTTATATTAATTAATATAAGAATGCAAAGCTACCACTGCTGGTAATTGTCATGACAGATATTACAATGTTTCACGTTAAGACGTTCATCACGACACATGCTATAATGTTTGATGTCATGTCTTAAGTCAGGCAGCCTTAAACTATCATATTTTTGTTTAAAATATTCCGTGTTTATCTCTATTTTTGTAGACATATAATTGAATCTAAGCTGCTTTTGTCCCAACATTCTTTGAAATGGCAATTTATGACAGCCTACGGCATCTGCCATTACTTATTTAAAGTATAGTTTTGTCAAACGTCGTAAGAGTTCACGTATGAGTGGTATCTTTTAGTTTTAGGGCCCTTATATCAATACAATGTCATTGACATAATAAATTAAAACATTATTCAGTGCTTGTCCCTATGCAGGTGGCCTTCAACTATCATATTTTTCGTTCATTCTTTCATTTTCTGTAACTGCTTAATCATTACTAGGGTCGCGGGTACCTCTATCCCAGGGTCAAAGGGGGCAAGGCAGTGTGTCACCCTGGGTGGGGCGCCGGCCCAGTGCAGCTACCATATTTTTTGTTTAAAATATTCCATGTTTATCTCTGTTTTTGCGGACATTTAATGGAATATAAGCTTTCAGAATACAAATGGAATGGAATATAATACTAAACTCTCGTCTGTCGAGACTGTCGTAACACGAGGACCACCTGTAATAGGAAAATGCAAACTGCGTTTCCAAGCAAACTGCATTTGATTAATTAGAATGTCTAAACAACTACTAAAATGAGTAAATAATCTGAATAAGAGGAACCATAATTAACAGTAGACTGTGACAGCAGGTGTATGCTAAAGACAAGTCTAGCAGTGTATCAGGCACAGCTAGTATTTAGTGTTTTTTGTCAGAGCGAGGCTGTGGTCATCTGGGCACAGTGAAGCTGATATGCAGGTAACAGATGGCCTGCTTCACACGTCACCATGGCGACAGGTGGTGATCCGCCCACTTTCTTCTGTGCAGCAAAGGTAAGGGAATGACTGTTGCACATGATGTACGTGCAGATGTTTGTCCATTTGCTTTGCAATGTAAAGTAAAAAGTAAAGTGAAGTGAACAGTGTGAAATTCTTTCTCTGTGTTTAACCCATTCACCAAGTGAAGCAGCGGGCAGCCGGCGACGCAGCACCCGGGGAGCAGTGTGTGCAGAGGGTACCTTGCTCAAGGGTACCTCAAGGATAACTCAGAAGTCAGCAGTAATTGGTTCTATTCACTCAACTACATAATTGAGCAAAGGGCCAACAGTAACAATTCATGACCAGTTTCCAACCTCTCTTTATACATTAGAATTAAACAAGTTGTTTTTGCTGTTCTTATTAGACTGATACATGTAAATGGCCTCTGTTCCAATGTGTAATACTTCATTCAAAAGTCAACAAAGTAAAATGGCAATCTAATTAGCATCTAATGCAATCCTGTCATTAGATGCTAATAAAAGTGATTGACATGACTGGATGGGGATATCTTTTTAAAGAACTTAAAAGATATCAATTTGGGGAAGGTTATCTCAGTGGTTCATGCCATAATATACTGATCCAAAAGCAGAGATGATAACAATCAGTCCTAGAAGAGCTCCACGTCAGGGTTCCCCATCGTCTTGCTATTCTTGTTTGCCACAGAACCTCTGGCCATGACGATTTAGAAAAAAAGAGAAACTAAGGGCATCGGAATTGGTGAAAATGAGCACTGGCTATCTTTATTTGCAGATGATATTATAGTATTCCTTACAAACTTGACAAACTCTGCATTAAAACAAACAATAACTAGAGACACTTGGTGAATTCTCTGGATATAAAGTCAATAGCATAAGGTGCCTTATTAGAAAGAGACATTTTGCAAAGCCTCCAATGGTTTCACCTACCTATTGCGGAAAATTCTAGACATTCTTGTCAATTCTGCCTACATTTCTATTCACTTCCAGCCGCCTTCTTTTTTTACACTCACCAAACCTCTACAAGGTTTATAGGGAACAACAAGTGCCCTTGTTTGCGCCTATCTTCGTTGTACCTGCCATGTGACCGAGGGGACCTTAGACTACCTAACTTAAGGCTTTACAACTGGGGACTTAACTTCGCACAACAATGTATTATTTTTAACTACTGACCTCCAATATGGTTCAACACTGAACAGAGTGACATAAAACTTCAAAGAAATGTCTACTTTTACTTATCAAATATTAAAAAAAACCAAAGAGCAGACATCCTCATGTTCTCTTGAAGAGATTACTCTGTCAAACTTCACACCAATTTGGGGGTCACAACAATTTCACACCAGGGATGAGTGATTTGAAACACTTCTTTAAATATCTACAGATCAGAGGCCTTTTGTACTCCTTGAAAGACAAGGGATGTAGATGATGCACCTACAGCAGCCTCAAAAGAGAATTCGCACTTCTATTTGTCTGCATATCAGAGTGATCTCAAGACTACCATCCCTACAGAAGAATGGGAAAGAGCCTGCATTCTAGCTCAAACCCATAACATCAACACAAAATCCAAATCTGCAATATAAATGGCTATTTAGGATGTATATTATCCCTGTTAAATTACACAGGTTCAATCCTAACATTCCATATCCCTGTGTTAAGCCAAAGAAGATGTTGGGACTCTTCTCAATTGCGTCTAAAAACTTTTTAGAGTGAAATACTTTATTAAATTTGTGAATTAACTATAAATACATAGACATTGCATTCAAATACATTGCATTCAAATACATAGTACAGAAGGTAGGATTCGAACCTATGACCTCTTGGTCCAAAGGCAAGTATCCAACCCACTTAGCTACCTCCACCCACCAGGGACTTCAAAAACGACAGGAGGGGTCTAACACTCAACATGCAGGTGTACGCACACACTTTTGGTCTGGATAAATACTGTAGCAATCAAAAGTGTGCAAATTCGTCATTTTGTCATACATGAACACACGATAAGCACAGCACACAGTGTGAACAGTGTGAAATTCTTTCTCTGCATTCAACCCATTCACCAAATGAAGCAGTGAGCAGCCAGCAACCTGGGAGGCAGTGTGTAGGGATAGTGTGTTGCTCAAGGGTACCTCAGTGGTGCCACTGGCAGTCCTGGGATTCAAACCCACAACCTTCCAATCACAAGGGCAACTCCCTAACCACCAGGTTACCAGCCGCCCCAGGCTGCACAATTCCTGGTTGAACAGGGAATCACATGTTTGCAAATAATATAAAAAAAAGTATGGCATGAATAAATGAATAAATACATTCAGAAATTCTTATTATATTGAAAAACCTCTTTCCACTGTCAGTTGCGCAGCAAAGCCTGCCGCTGGCTGCCAGCATGGTACAAAAGCTTTGTGGTTACCATGTGAGATCTATAATGCACTCCATTTAGCCGTGCTCTTGTGGAAAAAAGGCCCGCCTTCATCAGGGACTGCGGTGGGTATGCTGCCATCGTGGTGCTGCGGTGATTCTTACAGAATGTGAATGGCATTAAGGAATAAAGGAAGATCCCGATTTCTACATGATTTCTTTGTGCAGCCCTACGTGTGGTCAACTAAATCCATACTCACTACGTAAAACACTATTTGAAACTGAACTTTTTTTTTTTTTAATTGCCTACTCTTGCTATCATAAGAGACTTGCTAGCATTGCAATGTGGCCAAGCATCTCTTACTTGATTGGCATGCAAAGCAACCAATCAATCAAAACCAGACTACAAATATTAGGATGGTCTATTTAGCAGGTCGAACGACTTAATTCCATTTGCACCTCTTTTGAAGCAGTTCTACAGCATGTGATTCTAAGAGTAAACTCACAAACACCAGACACTATTTTTACTAATTTCTAACGTAAAAAGTAGTTTTTCCCAATATCATTGTTTTCAAACGTGAATTTTTACAACATGCCGTTCACAGAGTAGTAAGCATGGAACAGACAACCAGGTATGTATGAAAAATTCCATCCCTGAACCTGTGACACCAACCCACCTTCCACATCAAGCTGCAGCAGGGGGTTTACCTAGCACATAGTGTACTATGTAATACTAGTAATAGTGTAGTGAATGGACATCTGGCTCTAAAATGAAATTACAATGTAAACTTGCATGTCAGGCTGTATTGTTCGAGTAATCAATCACGTGACTTGTGTTTTATGTTTGACCAACAAAAAGCAGTCTAAAAATGCTTGTCCTTAGTGCAAGCATGTTCGCTGTGGATGCAGTTGTATATGTACTGCTGAGTGACGATGGCTTGATGGAAGCATTCTTGGAGGCTGTATTCCTCGAACTTGCTGAAGAATGTGTTGTGTAACATCTCCAATGACAGACACAAATACACCAGGCATGTCTCCCTCTCTCTCTCCCTCTCTCTCTCTCTCTGTCTCTCTCTCTCTCTCTCCCCCTCTCTCTGTTTCTCTCTCTGTCTCTCTCTAATGACTAAACAAGAGACAAGCGGGTTACCTTAAAAGCTTTGCCATGTTTCCCCTGTCCACTCCACAATACACACACACACACACACACAGGTAGCACAAGCAGCCCTATGTGGACCAATACAGGCAGACAGGCTGACCCCGTTTTCCTGCCTTAAGGTCCAGATTGCTTTTGCATGCTCGTCCCCTCAATGTGGAGGGTCCCTTGGTGTGTGTAACAGTGCCCAAGACAAGCACGGAGGACGGAAGCAGGACAGATGCAGGAATCTGCAGTATGCACAACAGCAGCCCCGGTTTTCCAGCTCTTTACAGGGAGAGTTTGGCAAATAATCAAACGTACACCGTTTTCCAGGAAGCACCAAGCGAGCGGAGCGGGCAACAAGGAGTGGTCACTTATACCACTTGAGTATAACTCTGTAGAAAACTATTACACTAGTCTAAACTAAAGATTCTAGTAAAACTGCTGCAGCCTTCGGGGACATTGGGTGCGTAAATTTAAGCGTGATAAATCTTTGGCTAATCAGCGGGGTATGCATTAAGCTAACATCAAAGGCTCACCCTTCGCGTCTGAATCAAACTTTTGAAGTCTGGAGACTTCAAATCATAAGATTATCACTTTATACTGGGCTGTTTACACCCGGAAAAGGAGCCGAAAGGAGCCCGAACGCAAACATCAACAGGCCCTGAGCGGCGGGGAGGGGCCCAGAGGCTGTTATGCTGTTATCAGTTTCCAGGGGGGGAAATACGGACAGGAAGCTCATCTGAATGAAGGGAGGGGAGGCCTATCGGAAGCGTTGAGTAAACAAGGCTCTCCTTTTTAATCATCCCGACTCACGTTTTCAAGTCGGGATGCTTTCATCTCGCCTTCGTCCCAACGCATCCGCTGCCCCCAGCCTCCCCCGAGCAGGAGATAGTGGCGTATCCTCCAGAGAGAGAGAAAGAGAAAGACAGAGGGAGAGAGAGAGAGAGAGAGAGAGAGACAAAACACTTCGCTGAAAGTACTACCAGAAAACAAGCCCTAGCTGTAAGCAGCTGCAGTGATGAAAAGGTTAGCCACTGTTTCCTGTTAAGATCAACAACATAGCCCTCTTTCTGCAAGAGAACTGTTTTTGATAGTTCCTGAATAAAGAATAGTAATCACTCAATTACACATTTTAAACAGGAATGCATAATTAAATGGTTGAGATGTAGAAGTCATTCATAGTGGTGTAAAATGCTGCGTTTAAGAGAATCAGAATGACTCACAATAGTGGCGATGGGAACCAGACGTCCAAGGAGGTCAATGTGTCTAAAAACTCTCTCAAAATGGTTATGAACACACCAACTGGTGCCTGAAACACTGTTTCATGATCTTTCGAGATAAAACTTCTGCCTAAATCGCTTCAGCGCGGAGAGGTACATGTAAGGTGCTGTAAAGCGAAATGGTGCCCAAAGAAAACCTTTACCACATATTTTACGCTCAGCATTGCATATAACAGAAAGGTATAGGTTCACTGGTTCTGGATTATAAGTGAATTGGCTATTTTTGCAATGTCTGTTGCATTGTGGTTCCTATCACCTCTACTATAAATAAATGAGACAGAAAGTTTCTTTACAAAAACCCATTTTTCATCAAATATATCAAAATACGAGTCATAATTAGTTACATAGTTAAGTATGTAACTAAATAACAACCCTCAGTATAACAGGTCAGTGCTTTTCGACCTCGCCTCAATGCGCCACATCTGTAGCATATGGTTAGTTACTGTGGCCAATAATTTCCCTGTACTTAGACGCAGTTCCCTTTACTTAGGGAAAAAAAAGACAACCTGTTGACTCCAAACACTTTTATAACAGAGGTCAATGGGCAGGTGATGAAACACACTCCTGGTGGCCTTTATTATAAGTTTGTTTGGTTTGAGTAAAGTTTTCTGTTCTTTCCTAAGTACAGGGAGACGCGTGAAAATTAGCGGCTATGGCGATTGATCCTGAGCTAATAAAGATCGGGCTGGAAAATACTGGAGTAGTCCTTTAAAGGCCACCCCTCATGGCTAACCCGGGAACAGTCTCTTATAAAGATAAGCACCGCTGTTTGCTCAGTGAAACCTGGTCCTAGATCAGCCACTAAGGCTGATGTTAGCACAAGGCCAATTATACCCAGTGTCTTTGTGAGGCCATTATAAAGGTCAGGGCGACCTCTTTCCTACACAAAGATCCCCAGCAGAAAAAGGAGTTGGAAAGGAGGAGGAGAAAAAAAAAAACAATTGAAAAGAATCTCAGAGGGGAAAGTGAGCCCTTTAAAATGGTTTAGCTTCTTTTAATTGGGCAGAGAGCCCATCGTGGGATTAACTTCAAAAGGTGCGGCGGGCAAAACCTCAAACTGCCCCCTTATCCACCCCCCCCCCAACCCGCCCCCCAACTTCCCCTCCCACTCTCTCTGTAGGCTCAAGGAACAGCTGCCTTTCCCTTCAAGTTCAAAGCCATCCCAGAATGCACTGCTTCAACCAGGGCACCGTGTGTCTTCTTTGTAGCGCAAACGGTCCAGGATTCCTGACCCTTCGGACACGGCCAAACGCACGGATGTGGAGCCTGCCAAGGCATCTGTGCGTCTAGCCTTTTCAAAGGTGTGGGCGCGGGACCAAAGAGCGCAGAGATACTGATATCGGACGAGGGGGAGGGGTCTGGAAGAGGGGGGGCATGGTTGGGAGTCAAAATCCCTTGGCGAATTGCTTGGCAAAGTTGCCGCCTGCCACAGCCGAGGCTAGTTCCTGATAGCTAGAAAATGGCCTTAGGAAAGGATTACTAGGGCATGAGGCATGCTCGTTTATGCTTAAAGACTTTTTAGACCAGGGGTTCTCAAACTTTATATTCAAAGGTCCAAATCTAATTTCTAATTAAGGTCAAAGGTCCGGGACGACAAGTGATGAGCAAATCCCTTTTGTTAAATGTGCTTACAACATACAATCAAAAGAAACTTTTAGTGGCGATGGGACATAACACCTCCTTCTCCAGTGACTCTTATAATGACGCAGGTATTTCGCTCACTTGTGCTCGCAGGACCGCACGTGAATGCCCGTTAGCCTTAGCGGACTTGCTAATGTGGATGTGAAGCCTGAGAATTGAAGTGCGCCAACTTTGCGTCATACGTGATGTTGTATTTTACAAAACTAATAATTTATTGAATCATACATTGAAATGCATTGGTTCGATGCATTCCTAATATGACGTGTGGACTGGGTCCGGAATGTTTTTCACTGGAGAATACAGCTTAAACGGAATGGAAGTTCCTGAAAAAAGTAACAGCCACACTGTCTGAATTTTGCCTGTACTTTTGAACCGGTGAGATACTCTTCATATGTTTGGTAGGCCGACCACATCAGGGAAGATTCACCAACGTTCCAACTTTCTCCATTTAAAGACAATACCTCTTATTTTGGTTCCCTGGAGTCCCTGAGTCCTGAGGAATGGATTTGCAACACTTTCCACGCTGATTTAGTTCTTTCATTCTCGTCAGTTACCAAATTTCTTTATTAGACCATATACAGCATTTTACACTGCAGGAAAGGTCCTGCTTGAGTAATGTTTTAACAGGCAATAATCAGGCCTTTTTATCCTCAGGCAGCCCTGCTCCCCATAATTTAGCACTTTCACTCCAGTAAAACCCCGGTTTAACAGAGAATATGTTATTAATGAACAGACAGGTTAAATCGGGTGTGTTAGAGCAAAAATAAAACCTTAAGGGCCAGCTCCATTTAATAAAACTAAGACTAGATAAAACTACATGAAGCACCATGACAAGACTATATTCATGTCCATGAAAACCTAAATGTGCAGGGCCAAGACGAAGAACTGCTGAACTAAGCAATAGATCAGGCCTAAAAATAGGCCTAAAAGGCCTAAAAGTACAAAGAGGACTACAAAAAAGGCTTCAAAATAGAAATTTACCACAAACTAGCCTGAATTTGCATCTGGAAAACAGGCCCCTTCAAAACCAAAACAGAAAAAAGTGCCCTGAGGGTTTGAGCTTGTGGTAGTCTCAAGTCAGTTCCGTCCTACTGACATATAATCTTTTCCAAAACGTAACCCAAGCACGTTTCTCGGCCTCGACAACAACAAAACCCTCATGACGATTAATATCCCCCTTTCAAAAAGCAATGTACATAATCCATACATGATCTGTTTCCATGCAAGGCCAGTGGCAGCAGAGAGACATTCTCCCCGCACTTTAATGAAACGTTTCCACCGTCATCATGTCTAATCTTGTTTTTTTTCCCCCCTCTCGCTCTTTTTCTCTGTGATCTGCTGGCTGGGCCCAGTAAAATGAGGTGAATCCAGGGCCCCGAGAGACAACCGGTGGCTCTGGAGAAACACTGCGCTTAAGGAGATCAAAGCTGGACTGAGATGTGTAATTACTGGTGGTTATGAAAACTGGCTGTCATCTTCTGCCATGGATGAGCGTGTCGAATTCGGAGTAGCCCGAGGACAGCCAGGCAGACACGCCTGAAAAACTTTGAACAAGCGGGCGAGAAAAGCAAGAAGAGTGAGAAAGAAAGAAAGAAAAAGAGACACATGCACCCCAGAAATGCTCAGAGTGATTTGTCTTCTTGTCCAGTTCTCTCTCTGGTGATGATATAAGATATGGGGACCAGAGGTTACAGACAACGAAACACTGAAGCAGGAGGAGAACCTGTGACCAGTTTTTGCTTTTAGAGGAGAGGCAAACAAACACTTTTGCTTCCCTACTGTTTATTTGAATCAAACACTGACTATGAGGGAAAATAGCATGAGCATGACAGCATGGGCGCAAGAAGAGCAGTGAAGATGCCTCTCACACTCTCAACTCTGGAAAGTCAAATAAAATAGCGTGCAGTGTTATCCCAAACCACATGGTGCTGCTCTTTTAAAACTGCAGCCCTATATAGAGAGTTTTCTAGTGATAACGAATAATTTGAAGGCCTGCAAACTTAGATTTTTTGGCGAAAGCTGTTGAAAATATTAGCAGAGGTCACATCCCAGAGGATCTACTGGAGTCTGCAGCAAAATGGCAAGTACAAGTAGATTGTCAGCGATCAGCCAATATGATATGATCATGTTACATAGGTGCTGATTCCTTTCTGTAAGTATCGCTATTCTGTAAATTTCCTGGTTAAATATAACAATTAATAACATTTTTCCTCAAAAAACTAGAGCAGCGTTTAAACAGTATGGAACACCCTAATATACATCAGTATAACGTTTAATTTAAAATCAGACGTGAACAAAAAATAAGCGGCAGCCTTGTATAGGCTACATCAAGCTAGTGTTTAAGTATGGTTCCGTTTTTATGCAAACACAAGAGCTAATCAACATGCTCTGGGGTCAGAGTTCTCCTCCGGGCCAGTAATTATATCCACTGCAGTTGAGAACCCACCTTCAGAAGCAACACTCATCCCTGGCACACACAAAGCACTGCTCGGGCCAATTTTGCAAAGAAGGACTACTCCGAGTGATGTGCTTTCCATTACTCTGAAGGGTTTTCAGACAGGGGCAAATGAGCCTCCTTGTATTTTCCTAACTCATCCTCTGCTTTGTCAGTGGAAGACTTTTCTGGATCCTTCCTGACAGTGTTCCCAAATCAATCAGCCAGGGCAGAGCTTCTCTTTGCAAACCCTGTGGCACTTTATCCTCTTCTACTGGCTTATATTCCCTGAGCTCTTCCTATTCCAAACTCCATCCTGAAGTGTATAACAAAGCATACACAGGAGTACGACAAATTTCATTGCTTTTGAAATGTCATTTTTGACAAAAATTCAACATGTAACAATGCAGCAATAGCCAAGTCTTCAACTTTGCTTTGTTTTGTACACCATGATGCCATCACTGATCAGTAATATATCTCCAGATTCAGTAAAAAAAAAATGCAAACATCAAAGGTATGAACTGGAGACTATCTATAGAAACCCACTGTAAGCATTTAATTTCAGCTACTGATTCCACACACCTACAGGTGACTACCAGGTGACAGTATGTTATAAAATAATGCAAAATTATCATTAAATTAGAATTATGTTTGACTCACTATTTTTGATGGTAAAACCTATGCATGTAGATGGGTTATAATGGAGAGTATGGGGTGACGCTTGTCTAACTGGCTTCGGTGTTGTCACAATCTCTTCAGCCCAGAAATGTGAAGGTGTTTGTTTCCGTTTTTCCTTAACCTCGGGCAAAGCAGCGCAGTGGTAAGTGCTGGCTTCTGCTCCAGAAAATCGTTACACCACCTATTCCATCTTGTGGAAACGTCCGTAATCAGTCTGTGCTCCAGAAGGTCCAATAACTTTAGCTTCTTCAAAGTATGGAGGCCTACGTGGAAGAATCCAGTTATGCCATGCACTCGTTCTAGCAACAGCTGGGTCCATCAGCCCACATTGTGAACGTAGCACTTTACATGGAGAAAATGGTCAAATGGGTTATCCTGTTTTTTTGTCTACACACGCCCATAAATAAGTAGTTCTGTCCCATTTGCAGCTGTGTGACTGTCATACATGAGGACATGAGAGGACATGCACAACTCGCCACTACTGTCACATAAGTCTCAGTAGCTCTCAATGTCCACACATCACATGTCAAAGCAACTCGTTTAGCTTTACTTAGTGATTCCTCACTGTGTACGTTATATTAAAAAAACCTATTACGACCTCAGCTTTTTGCTTATAAACCCAGTAATTGACGATGTGATGCACTTCACTTTATCTAAACCAGTAATCCTGTTCAAGCTTGTATCCAGCATTCGTTGTTAGCTACTAGTGACACACCAGTACACCACCTGCAGGACTACAGAAGAACAATGCCTGGAATTAAAACATGCAAATAAAATATATATTTAAAATCAATTGTCGTGTCAATGTAGTGATCCAAAAATCCAAAGATCCTCTGCCCATTAATCCATCTCTACTGTCTGGTTGATTTAGAGCAGTTTTTAGTTTTTACTGGTTTGAATGTAACTAAATACAACCTGCTTAACTGTGCATGACTATGCTGTAAGACCTAATATGGTTGTTTTACTCAAATTTACTCTGAAGTCTGCAGCAAAAATGTAAATAAACAAAAAACAAACACAAAATGACAGTAAAAAGTGGTTGACCTCGATCACCCTCACCCCTCTCACTACTCTGCCCTACTTCCATACCAAATGGGAACAGGTACACCTGTGGCGCTTGATGAGTTTTGCAGGGGCACTAAAAACAGAGCCTACACTTCTATGGTGAAGTTGTAAGAGTTTATGGAGGGGATAGGAAAGAGATTATTAAAGAGTCAGGATGATGCATCCCCATTCTTCCTCAGTCTCTCCCTCCCACTGTCCCCTGGAGGAAAGCAGCATAAAGCCAGAGCACAAAGCGCACCCCTCCAACTCAGGCCTGTTGAGACAGGTCTGCGCAGCAACAAAGAGTATCCCGTATAGTACAACACACTCTTTGTGTGGTGAGAGAGCTCCTAAGTCAGTGAGTTATCCTAACACACACACACACACACACATACCAGCATCCACACATGCCAGTCCTTTATTGCCCATGTGAAAGCAGCAGGCTCACCACATGTAAGGACTGTGTAATTCCTTGTCAATAACAACAGACGGCAGTGTCTGTTTAGCTATTCAAAATACCGCCGCACCTACTGAGCAAAGAGAGGGTAAAGTGTACAATTTACATGCTTCTCCAACTCCCTGGGTTTTTATAAGGCCTGTTTCTACCACACACACACACGTTTTCTCACTGACCACTAGCTAACAAGCCTTCTTTTAACACTACGATACAGTTTAAGAAGATTTAAAGTTTATAGTTTTTAAGCCTGAATATAAACTAACATTCAACCTTTAGTGTTCAAAGTTTGCTTCTGTACTTTTGCGCTCGAGCTAATCTCATGGAGATGAATGTCTGGGGACAAATGTGAGCAATTTTGGGCTAACTACGATGAATGTAAAAATTCAAAATCAATCCAACGTCTCGTGAAAGCTGAGCTCAAGACATGGAGTAATATGTTAGTCAATATTGTGTGACAGAAAACAAGCCTGTCATTAGCAGGTTTGTAACATTAGCTTGAATATAAGCTAGCATGGCTGAATAGTCCCTTAAGAAAAAGATGCACAATATATAATGCACATTTTTACAAGCAAATAAATGTTTAAGTAAAAATGATACAATAAGTGCAAGTAAAAATAAACCGAATGAACCTAATGAACCTAAAACCTAATCCCTTGACAGGCAAGAACCGCACTGTTAGCTGTTTCGCTAGCTAGCTTGTTCCGTTTTGTGTAGTTCAATCAATCAAAATGTTAAAAGAGAGCAGAATAGAGTGTGTCGTCCTTAGGTGTGTATTCATGTTATGAGATCATGTTTGTAACTGTTAAAAACTAAAGAAGCATACTCCAGACAATTCTACTTTTGATCAACTGTAGATTTTTGTAACATTTTGCTTAACTATTCCTTTCATTTCTTTCATAGATCCTTTACTAAAGAATTTAAAAAAAAAATCAGCTCCTAAATCTTTAGTTGATTTGAACATTTCAGATCACCGCCGCCTCTGGCTTTATCAGGATTGCCATTCTCTGGTGCTGCCCTGCACGTAGCCTTCAAAACGAAAACATCTGGCCTCCAAGAACAGACCCGACAGTTTACAAGCCTACAAATCTCTCACCTCCACTACACCCTGGGTGGGGTAAGTGACACACACACACACACACACACACAATCTCCTCACCAGAGCCTCACTGGCAACATCACCAGCCAGACAGCGGCAAGATTTCTGAGGAGATAAAAAAAACAATCCGATCATGATAAACAACACGTGTGTCATCAGCTGTTTGTTGAGACAAGATTTAACGGTGCTGTCATCACCAACGAGGAAACTGACAGTGCTGAGATTGAGAGACGGGCGGGAGGGTCATTGTGGTTTCTCCTTCACCTGCTCGTGAAGTTATGCCAACATGAGGGAGTTTAGAGTGCAGTCTTTTTTCAAATAGCTGCATAAGAGAGGGCACCTGGGTGATACCTCAGGCTAATGTGCCAGGCAGGCCAATGTCTGATATTGCTCTTAGGCCTACTACTAGATTACATTACATTACATTACATTAATTTGACAGATGCTTTTATCCAAAGTGACTTACAATTTGAGGAAACACTCAAGTTTCACTCAAACCAGAGGACAGATCTAAGTGCTGAAATCTACTAATACTACTACTACACCACTACTATTAAGGGTGCACCAATATAGCGACTGTGGGCTGCTGACGTTTCTGATATCACATCTACCCTCTTTAGTACTACAGAGATGTGTAACATTTATTTCTCCAGGAATACAAATGTACTAAAATGATTTATACATTAGTCCAGCACCCCTTAACCATTCCTCTTCTCCAGAGTACAATAAATACATAATCAAATATCAGTTTGAAATATGGGTTATATCTACACATCTGTCCGAAGCCGATCATTACTTTTAAACAAGTATCTACCAATACTAATATGATTAAGATATTATTATTCATCCCTGAATACCACCACTACAAACGTAACTGCAGATGTACAGCTAATGTGTGGAAAGAATGGATTGTATGAGAGAGAAAAGTAATTGGAAATACAATCTCCGCTTGACCACAGCAAAGAACTGTTTCTTCAAAATCCACAGACTGACAGAAGGTGTCAGTCAGATGAGTTGCTCCTCACCAGGATGAGGGTTAAATCAAAGTGAGGGACCGTGTGAACTCACTGTTGATTTTCTTGTTTCATTTTTATTACACATCATGCAGTATGAACAGTATTACCCAAGTCCTTTATTTGCTCCACTTTGTTTGATTCCTGGGAGCACCAAATCAATTGATGCAATATGATTTGCTGTATTATTAAACCCCTAACTACTACTTCCATGACCAAGCTGTGAGGACTCATCAGTGTAAAACTACAACACTTTTCCTAAGCTCTGCCGCCTCAACATGTCTACATTAACCTCTGCATTTAGTGAAGGCCCAGTCCAGAATGACATGCATATTTAAATTCAGACACTGCAGAGACCAGTGTTGGGTCGAGATAAGTTACATTGTCTCAGGTTGCACATTTGGCCTATCATGATAATATGTCTAAATTGGATTCTCAGTCCACTTATCTCAGCCATGTACTTCAGATCCCCAGGTTTAAGCATTTTGTTTCACACCAAAAACCTGCACTGCTGATGCCATGACATGCTCCATGTTAGATATTACTAAACTCCTCAGCAGCTCCACTGTTATTTTTTTTCCCTGACTCTTTTATTTCAGTCTTTAATTGACTAAACTTTTCCTTTTGCAAATCGAGTTTCAGGAATTGCTTCAAAGATCCTCTGCAAGACACAAGACAGAGATATCCTGCACATATCTGCTTCCACAGAAACATCACTCCATTGTGGCCTCATCCACCATCGCCTCCACCTCTCTACTGCCCAACCTTCATGATCTGGGTCCCATAAAAACCATGACCCCTCTTCAGCCATTAGGGGTGCTTTTTATTAGATGCTACAAGATTCTGAATGGGGTTTCTTCTTCTGATGTGGAAGAGATCACGTGTCCATTTGTCATACATGAACACACCACAGCACTGCACAGTGTGATTAGCATGAAATTGTTCTCAACATTTAACCCATTCACTAAGTGAAGCGGTGGGCAGGCAGTGACACAGTGCCAGTGTTTGGGGCGGTACCTTGCTCAAGGACGCCTCAGTGGTGCCACTGACAGCCCTGGGATTCGAACCCACGACCTTCTGGTTGCAGGGGCAGATCCCTAACCACCAGGCCACCAGCTGCTCCACAAACCCCTTCCTGACAGATGCCCAAGCTGCATCCCCCAATACTCCTTTCTGTGAGCTCCTACCTGCATAAGCTTGCCCTCGGCGTACCCGGCACTGCTCCCTGCGAACACACCCTCCAGGGTGAGGGGCTTGGCATCCGGCTTCAGCACGGTGACCTTGATGAGGGCGCGAGGTGCCGAGCGCTCAGCCTCCACGGCCGCCGCCAGCTCCAGGCCCGCGTGGCCCAGGGCCGCCTGCAGGGCGGCCGCCAGCAGCCACGGCCACAGCCCAGCCAGCCGCCGCCCGGAGACCCTCATTGGCCCCACTGCATAATAATGCACGGACCACACGGTGAACAGCGGGCTCCACACGGCTCTCCTGAGGAGGGAAGGGAAGGGGAAGGGGAAGTGGACAGGAGGTGCGGAGGGGGTCTCTCTTTAAGGGGGATCGTCCTTTAGGAAACAAGGTTGACCCTACTGCTGTGGCCTGGCATGGTCCAGAAAGGTGGAGAAAGCAGAGAACAATCCTGGCTCTCGTTGGAGCTCGAGAAAGACGGGGATCATTGTTAAGGTTGAAGTTAGAGAAGACACAAAAAATCTCACTTCATGTCACATGCAGAAGTCGTCACAGGGGCGCATTAAGGCTAATTAAACACTAATTAGCCCGTGTCACTTACAGGGGAGGCCAAGCACAGAGTGCATGGAGCAGAAGAGAGCATAAACGCTGCTCTTAAAGTGTGCATTGATCCAAAGTGGTGGAGAGATCACTCCGCTTTGGCTTGAACAGACCAACCAAACCTGGTGTGAACTTCTTTGATCCTGTAGGACCTCCAGACCAGCTCCAGAGTGGCAGTCACTGGACTGGACTGCAGCTCTGCACCTCTCCCCTCCTCTCAGAGCGTCCCAAAGCAAACTCCTAGGGGTCAACTTGGCATAACAGATCCATTCCTCAGGGTGGGTTTCTGTGTGTGTATCCGCTTGGAATCCAAAATGGAACAGGTTGTCGTGGTAGATCCTCCTTTCCAGCTGGGATTTATCTGTAGACCTTCCAAGGGTTTTTTGGTTATTCCAAATGAACAGGGAGCGTGAAAGTCCTTCAGTACTGAACCTAGAGACTTGCTGAGCGTTGCAGTCTGGCTGATCTTTGTGAAAAAAAAGCCTCCTGAAACACAGAAAAGGCACCGGAGCCTTTCAGAAGAATAAGAAGTTTGGATCAGAGAGTGAAACTTGCAGTTTTCGTACACTTTTGCAGTTGGACGGGCAGGTCAACAGCGATCACGTGTAGCCCAGCAGTGATCGGAGCTCCTCGCAGGCGTGTGGACCATCATGTGAAACCTGTTTGCAGCTCGAGAACTTCCAAAAACGCGATTCCCATCTCCTCCCAGCGGAGGTCCCGAGATCAGGAGCTCTTTCGAGGCGCAGGCAGAAGTTCCGTGGGCTCAGAAACAAAACCAGAGGTCTAGAAAGAGCTGTTTAACTGCTTAGATGAGAGAGCGTGGTTGAGAGGGACGACCGTTGTTTTGGGAAGACGTTGGAAAATGTCTCAGCGGGCTTGGAGCGCAGAAAGCCCTGCCGCCTGTCCCTCCCCGGGGAGCTCATGGAGCGCCTACCTGCGGGCTGAGCGCTGGTGAGGGTGGAGCAGAGACTCTCCGCCATGCTGAGACACAGGGCTCGGGGACTGGCGCTCTCTAGTGGGCGCACATTACATGAGTATCCAGATACACTACGTGGACAAAAGTATTGGGACACACCTGTTTTCCAGGGTTTGAGCTAGGGGTGTTGCTAGCTATTAAGCTCAACTGGGGCACAGCTCCCCCTCCTCCCTCCATAACCCATATAATTATTATTTTTCAAAGTCTGCTGCATCGGTAGTATGTGCTATACCAGCTTCCCAGGCTCAGCTCGTTAGTATTGCAACTACGGATAAAGTTAAAAATGTACAGATTTATTACTAATGCATAAAACGCATTTGAACATTCTCAACATGTTTTATGGCAGAAATGGCATACCTGCAAATGCAAATAATTTTGCCCCTGTTTGTGGTTAAACTACGTTGCAACACTTTGGAGTTGAAAACATCCACTCTTTTAGCGATATTATCAGACCAAATTAATGTCAAATGAAAGCTGAACTTACAATTTATTGGGGCGCAGCACATAAATACTGGGGCAAGAGCCCCAGTGAAAGGGTTTTAGCGATCCCCCTGCTTTGGGCTAGACCCTTACTTCCAGTGAAGGGCAATCAATAATGGTTCCGCACACCAAGACATTTTGGACAACGCCATGCTTCCAACTTCGTGGACACAGTTTGTGGACGAACCTTTCCTATTCCAGCATGACTGTG
Organism: Hydrocynus forskahlii; assembly: GCA_037974365.1. Classification (NCBI taxonomy): domain Eukaryota; kingdom Metazoa; phylum Chordata; class Actinopteri; order Characiformes; family Alestidae; genus Hydrocynus; species Hydrocynus forskahlii. Next base: position 10,629,143 of record JBBPCX010000088.1, on the reverse strand, counting down.
CCCCAGTGCACAAAGCAAGCTCCAGACATGGCTGGATTAGTTCGGTGTGTAATAACTTGACTGGCCCACACAGCCCTGACCGCACAAATTCCCCTCAGAAACTCCAAAATCTTGTGGAAAGCCTTTCAAGAAGAGTGGAAGCTTTTATAGCTTCAACGCAGGGACCAACTCCATATTACAGTCTTATGTATTTGAATGCAGTGTCAATGAAGTCTCTTTGGGTGTAAGGGTCAATCGTCCCAATACTTTGTCCATATAGTGTATTTAAAAAAATTAAGAATTTAAAAAGCCCTGTCAGTTCACACTCTGAATTCAGTACTGAATATGATATCTTATATCATTCTCAAGTGCAATAAGCTTTTTATTACTGCATACAGGTGTTTTTGGTGGTCAGAATTGCAAGGTTCCTGTTTTTTTTTTTTTTTTTTACCACAGGATCACTGTTGGCTGGATTTATTTCACTGGCAGGCTGTTCCTGATGCAGCAGTGACAATGGAACTATTTGAAAAAAAATAAAAAAAAAATTCCAGCCTAACACACAATGACATCCCACTACTGGTATCACTGTTTTGCTGTAAATGGTCCACAAGCCAAATCCGCTATATGGTGGATTCTGTACTTGTTATGATTCTTCTGTGTAATAAGGGTTCTATTATCAATATGTGGTGGCCAGAATTTCATGGTTCCTTCATAGGGTGCTGGACTATGCACCAAAGATCATTATCGCTGCAAGACCGTAATCCAGTTTAGAGCACATCCAGTTTAACTCTTTGGTTAATAACCAGGGTAATCAGTGTGTTAGAACAGGGAATTTACCAAACCGCACCGGACTTTGATTCTCTCGGAACTGAATTAACACTCAATGACCGACATGACGTGGACAAATGTATTAGGGTACACCTGTTTTTTGGCCTTCCAAGAAGAGTGGAAGCTGTTACAGCTGTGAGGGTGGACCAACTCCATTTTAAACCTATTTATTTTAATGCAATATCATTAAAGCCTTTATTGGTGTAATGATCAGGTGTCCCAATACTTTTGCCCGTACAGTGTACCACTATTCGTTTCACTGGTATTGGTATTGTTATCACAGAGTATGATGGCGAGAACAAAGAGCATCTGTCCTCTGGCCATAAGACTCCTTAATCAGGACATGACACCACATCTTTACATGTTCTTAACACAAACTGAACTCTCTGCCTCACTGTATTACACCTGCTGTCAGTTTATGTTTATACATCAGCAAACCAGCACATTTTGCACACTGCATAGATCTTGCCTCTGTTTGTAAGGTTGTAATATTTCTTTGGTCGGAATATGCCTTTTTCCTGTATATTTTTATTACCTTAACTTTTCCATATTTCTTTTTAATTTAATTAAATTATTTGATAACTTAAGGGTGGCCTCAGGGGCTCATTTCACTACATGTTGTATGTGACAAATAATGAATCTTGAATCTTGAACGCGTTGTGGTGAAAATGGCCCGCAAGTCAAATCTGCTCAGTGGAGGTCCTATATTGGTCCTTTTCCTTTAACTGACATGACAGAAGGTGGCCCACCCCATTACAGAGGGTAAAATTGTGCAGTAACGTATAAAAATATTCCTGTGAAAGATATTAGCTTGTGCATCCAGTATACTGACAACTCCATGTATTTATTAGTGGTCCCAGTTTGCCCCCTGTAGTTTAAAATAAGAAATTACAACTAGTTCAACTAAATGCTCCAATTTTGACTGTAGATATTTACATTTTTATTAAAATACAATATCAAATACCATTTTTTGTTACTTCTCATGTAAATCGACCTCAGACCCCCCCCCCCCATTAAAATGTTAAAAATTTAAATGTTAAAATCTCACTCCTTTAAAAACATTTTAGGTTTAAGTATAGTATAGATTAGTTAGTGAGAATAGGAAAGATAGATAGAGAATCCTGAGTGTGATAAACATTATTTAAAACTATGCTTGTGTTAAGATATGTGTTAATTTACACAGTCCCTGAATAATTAATTGTCTTTTGTGTACTTCTAATAAACCAGTAAGTATATATAATAAATATAAGTACATACGGTATACTAATTGTATATGTGTAGCAGTAGCGGTGGTCTGAGAAAAAGAACAATTTAGACAAGAATAGACGATATACTTACAGCTTCAAATCCATCACATATTTCATTATTTTTCATTATTTTCTGATTATTACTCAGAAAAAGGAGTTTCACACTCTTTGTTAATAACAACTCCCTACATTGATTGGTTTTAAATGATCATTGATAATAATCCTTTACATTGACCGCTTTTAAATTATTTCCAAACTCTTAATTTAATTACACATATGAGTCAGTTGAGCCATCATAATCATATGTGAGAATCAGGCGAAGAAGGCCAGAGCTGCAATAAAGAGCAAACCCAATAAAGAATCACTTAATAATATTTACTAGTTCAACACCACCGCTGCTAGGCCTGTCACGATTATTATATGATCCTGTTGCCCGAACGCAACTGTTACTAGCCACAACAACAACTGTGTTTTTTTCATCCACTGAGTTCAGACAGCAGAAAGCACATTTATTGACATAAGTAACAGGTCTTAGAAAATGGACATACATATTTCGAGGGCAGGGGTGTGCGGTGTTTGTATATCTGAGCTCAAAATGTGTGGTATCATTTGGGAAGTACTGACAGCTAGGAAGAAAGATTTAATCAGCCAGTCTGGCCACTTCAGGCTTGTACTCTGGTAGCTGCAGGTGTTGCACAAGGAAAATTTGCTGTTACAATCTGATCCCTTAAATCTTCATCAAATAATAACCTAGATATGATCATATGATATAATAGGGCTTCATTGGTTGGTGTGATTTTTCGAACTCCCCACACTTACGTTTACATTTACGGCATTTGGCAGATGCTCTTATCCAGAGCGACGTATATCAGTCCTTAAGTAGTCTACGTCTTTTCTTCATACCTGTAAAGCTACACTAAAATCAGCACCCGCTTTTTACCAAGTTACTGCCAGCTAAGTTACACACCTTAACAAACCCTGTCAAAAGAAAAAAGTCAGAGGTTAATACACAAGTAAGGAAAAACAGTTAAGAGGGTAAGAACCCGAGGTTTTTTAAAGAAAATAAAGAAAATGATGTATACGAGATATACGAGAGGACTGGTTAGTCACCAAGGTGCTTCTTGAAGAGGCGGGTCTTCAGACGACGCTTGACAGCGAGAGACTCTGCAGATCTGATTGCAAGAGGGAGTTTGTTCCACCACTGGGGGGTCATGACTGAAAAGAGTCTTGATGCATGTCTTCTTCTTCTTTTGAGTAATGAAGGTTCAAGACGAGCAGTGCTTGAAGCTCTGAGAGGAGAAGTGACTTTGCTTGATCAGAGCTGATAAGTAATGAGGTGCCAGTCTGCTCTTGGCCTTGAAGGCGAGTGTTAAGGTTTCGAATTAAATGCGAGTGGCCACAGGGAGCCAGTGAAGGGAGCCACTTACACCGGTCTGCTTTTTGTAATGATATTAGTGATCACAGTGATGAAGTTATCATGTTCGGTTGGAAAGGTACTGCATTTCCATCTACCTCCAAAAGATGGAAGTATTTTCGAACAAGTCGCTTTCTACAAATGCCTAGGTAGTATGCAGTATGCCTTTCTGATGCAGCATCTAAGGAAGTTTGGCACTGCTGTACCAGACAGAGATGCAGTTGGTCAGGAGGCTCTCTGTGGTGCCCCTGTAGAACACTATGAGGGTAGAGGTAGGGAGTTTTGCACGATTCAGTCATCTTAAGAAGACACTGCTGTGCCTGTTTGGTGAGGGGGTGTTGGTGGTCCAGGTGAGGTCGTCTGAGATGCACACTTCCAGAAACCTGGCGTTTCTTACTGTCTTTACCATGGAGGCATGGAGAGTGGATTCATTTCACTGGCAGGCTGTTCCTAATCCAGCACTGACACTGTTTGAAGTGAAAGAAAAAAAAACAGCAAATTCCAGTGTAACACACAATGACATTACACTACTGGTAGTGGTGTTGCGCTTGAAATGGTCCACAAGCCAAATCCAGTATATCGTCGCTGTCTGGCGGAATCCTCGTAACTCCACTTTTCGTCTTTGTTTTTTTTTCATAAATTGATACTATTGGTCAGTCTCCACGTGGGTCTGTAAAATTTAGAAATTATTAACCAATGAAAAGTGTTGAAAATAGTTATACCAATTTTGATGACGCAGTATTCTTTTATTTAGAATATACATCGTTTTTTGAGTTTCCTGAAAAATAGCCATTTTGGACATATGAGGTTTCTGCCTTACAGTGACGATATGCTAGTCCCATATTTGTCCTTTTTCTTTAACTGACTTGATAGTTGTTAAACTGTGACAAAGTATGTTTATATGATACTGTATTCTAACTAATGAACTGGAAACAATGTATTTATAAGTGGTCCCAGTTTGCCCCCAGCAGTTTTAAGCATGCAATTACAAATAGTTAAACTGAATACAACAAACCCCTCCACTGATTTGAACTGTCTATTGTTATTCAAATACCAAATCAAATACCTTTTTTTCATTACTTCTCATGTAAGTCAGGTTCAGATTCCCTCTAACCCCTATCAGAGAATTTCAATTATTTTAAAACGGTATGGTAAACGTTTTTAAAATTATGTTCATGAAGATATAAGTGTTCATTTACAGTGACAGAATAGTTGTCTTATTACCAGTAGGTATATACAATATCATTTTGTGTTTTTTGGCGTTTATTAAAATCCAAAATCAAATACATTTTGTATACATTACATCTCATTAAAAACAGCCACACAAATCAGATACTTTTTAAAAATTACTTCTTATATAGTTTCTCAAATTTCCCTCTACCACCAATTGAACCCTCTTGAATAAATATTAGCTTTTAAAATCTGGCTGTTAGTTTTTTTAAATATGTTTCTTTTTTTGCAAAGACACAAACATTAATTTAGTTACATAAATGTCCAGTAAACTACTATCAGCAATAATAAATAAAACTATAGTTATACACAAATATTCACTTAAAATAAATATTGCTTATAGACCTCCATTTGGATGCCACAATACAGTCTATTGAACCAAAATAATTTGGGAAACAGAAACAAGGTAACTGCTAAATAGTATATAATATGTGGTGTCCTTTATAGCTTCTCCTAACGTGAGTTGTTATTCTGCACTGTAATGAAGAGTCTGGGGTTCTCTCTTTGGTTCCTTCCTCAGAGGGATCAGTAGTAGCAGTGCTCTGAGTAAAAGAACAATTAAAATCCTCAAGAACAGACAATATACACACAGTTTCAAATCCATCCCATCACATACAGCTTTGTCCAACAATATTCTTATAGGCTGCTTCAATTACTGCATCTTTAGCTCTCATTGTGTGACAGTTACTGTTCCTACTTATCATCAAAGATTCCATCGATGCTTCCTGAACTGCTCCTGATTTACTGGATCCCTGCTGTAAGCCTCCGTCAGCCCCTATTACATAAGAAAATGTATTCAGGAACATAAAACAAAACAATTGTGCTAAAATATCAGGGAATTCCACCAACGCATTGTCACCTGGTGTATAAAATCCAGGTAGGCACCATGGGTGATGATGATGTATGAAGGTGTTAGTGTATGGCGAGTCTGCTGGGAAATGGCACATCGAGAAAGGAACACCCTTGTCAGTGCAGAAAGCCCTGTGTGGTAAAGATGTTTGGTCGTAGTTCTTCATCTGCCGAGAGCCGCTGGAGCGATACGGGTAAGGAGTATAGTTCATCTGTCCTTGCTGGGTCTGTACAGCCAACACCGAGTCTGATGACAGAAACAGAAATCATGTGAGGCTACAAATCTGCGCTAAACTGGAAGAGAAGCAACACTAGGCTTACTAGAATCACACCTACAGCTGTCACTTTTTTCAGCATTTTTAGTTCTAAATGGCAGTTGAGTCTGGTAGTCTGGTATTCTGGTAGCATTTAACAAAAAAAAGGAAAAAGTGAACTAACCTCAGCTATTACACTCACTTATGTCCTATACATATGAATGGTGGTTTTGGTTGCTTTATTTACAGGGAGATTGTTCACTAATGAGTTTTTCCAATGCTACCGTACACCTAACTTCACTTCATCCTCTTTATCATTCTCTTTTTATTATTTCTAATATCACTCTTGGATCATTAAATGAGTGGATATCAAGATTTACAACCCCCCCCCCAAAAAAAAAAATCTGTCATTTGATCATTCAATTGAGCCTGTATTCAACAGGCAAAAGGACAAAGAAAAGATGTTCAGTGTTCCTCCGCTAGAGGCCGCCATTGTTTAAGTTTGTTGTGTTGGACTTTTCAGTTGACGTGCACACAGGGCCGGTGATTTAAGTTAAATGATTATGGGTTTTGGTTGGTTCTGGGTTTTGCTTTGTTTAGAATATATGTGCCTTTGTTTTGTGTATGGGGGTCGGTCCACCGTCTTTTTGGGGACAAGTTTCAGTTGGGAATTTTGTTTGCTTGTAGGCCCTCGTGTCATTTTGCTTTGGTTTATGCTTACAAAGAATAAAAGTATGGACATCTGCACACGCGCCTCATTCCTGTGGTCCCCCGACATGACAGTTTTCACAGACAAACTTTTTGCTAAACTATTTGCTAAACATGAACAAATTTAGAAACTGATGCCTGCAACTCATCCCAAAAATAGCTGCCTGCTATATAAAGGTTCAAGTGAATGACCAAATTACACATCTTAGCTTTTTATTGTATTTTTAGAAAGTGTCCCAACTTATAATGGGGGTTGTCTTTAAAACAGGTCACTCTACCCACTCCTGATGTCAAGGCAAGACCTTTGAGACGCCTGAACACCCAACTGACCTTTATTCTCAGTTGTAGAGATTTCATTTTTAGAAAGTGTCCCAGCTTTTTTGGAAATGGGGTGTGTATTTGGAATAGGTCACTCTACGAGGGGCATCGCCAGATCCCTTTCATGTGCTGTGCTGTGCTGTGCTCCAGCTTTCAACAACAAAATAATTAATTTGGCACTGCATTCATTTATAAAAGCAAGAAAGGAGTGGATGTTTTTCCGCTCCCAAGTGTCGCAATGTAGTTTTAACCATAAACAGGACCAAAATCATTCGCATACACAGGTATGCCACCTCTGCCATTTGAACATTCTCAACATGTTTTATATCTTCATACATGAATTAATAAACGTTTCACCTTTACCCGTAGTTGTTTCAGTAGGAGTATGGCAGAGGCAATAATAATGAGCTAAGCAGATGAATCTGGTATAGCACATACTACAGACGCAGCAGACTTCCGAAAAAAAAAAGATACGCGCATAAATCCTCGCCAATCCCCCTCTTCTTTTAAAAATGCTTACGGCACCCCTGGATATGAGTAATGGAGGATGTGGGGGGCTGTGTTCCAGTAAAGCTTTATGTCTAGCAACATCCCTGCACTCAACCAAGCTCTGATGTCAAGGCATGATCAGTAATAAGCCTGACCACACAACTGACCTTTCCTCACAGCTGGAGAGTTTCCTTCAGGCGAATTTGGGGCCTCTATCTTTCCCTTGTTGGACTTGGTCCGTCTCTTTAAATTGGCCAGCAGCTGAGGCTGGTCCCTCTTGAAGTTGGGGTTGTGGTAATGGATGCTACCTGAGATTGGCTCTCGTAAGTCATCTTGGCCTCTTATCAGTTTCCTGAAACCATAAAGGTTGAGCTGACGTACGAAACTGGAGAAGCTGTCTGTTTTGAAAATCTTTGGTGAGGTTTTAAGCAGCTCTTCCTCAAACAGCTGCTGATGGATTATCACTGCTTCACCATGGGCGTCCCAGTAGACGGAGAGCTTCTGGGGGTCGTTCACCAAACACCACAGCTTGGCAGGGAAATAGTTGGGGTTGATCGAGAGGGTGAGGAGAGCCTCGTCTGTCTCCATTCCAGCTGCAAAACTGTCTGAAATACAAGGGCACAAAATTCAAGGGGACATCTAAATGTCAGGCAGCTTTAACTTGCCCTTGTAAATACAAAATATACACATAAAGAAATATTAATAATTTCTGTGTTTAGTCTTCATTTTGAATGCAAAGTCATTAACGGGTTGTTAATAAGATGTAATTTCTAAATTAAATGTACAGTACATATATATATATATATATATATATACGAAACAAAGTTATTGAAAGAAATTATCTATACAAAAAATGTAGCATTTGTAGCAGAAAAGCATTATAGCATGTGTGTGAGAATGTGAGAGAACAGAGTGAGAGAGAGAAAGAGAGAGAGAGAGAGAGAGAGAGAGAGAGAGAGAGAGAGAGTTTTATACTCATTTTGTACTTTTTATCTGTATCCCATTTAATTCCTATGCTACTACAATGCACTACATTGCTCCAAAACTGTCCAAGACTTTGGTGTAACTGTCTGGACGAAATTAATTCAATTCCATTCAATACAATAAGATTATATTTACGTAATTTACAACCAAATTTGTTACAATGCTGCTTTACGGAACACAATACATTTAAAACCAGAAAGGTAGTATTACTTCGTTTTTAACTTGAGTATATAGCAACCGTTGTAAACAGACCAGATTTTAACATTTTTATACGTCTGCTAGACTAACTCGTTTACTCTCACTCTGGAAAAACGGACTGTCGAACTTTATTAACAATAACAAGCCACTAAATATTAGAATATCATTTTTCAAACATTAAAATCAATCATTAATCTCAACGTTTCTGATTTAATTCTTGTTTACCCGTGTGATCGTCTTTATTCCGTTGATCACGTTCATGAACCGTTAAAATTCAAACGTGAACAAACGCCACGCGATATTATAGAGGACCAGTGATATACACCATATGGACAAATGTATTGGGACACCTGACCATTGCAACACCATTGATTTTAATGACGTTGCATTCAAATACATATGCTTAATTATGGAGACATCTGATCTTCAATAATTAAGAGGTGTGTCCCAATACTTTTGTCCATATAGTGAAGTCTACAGTAGTTACACTACATAGACAAAAATATTGGGACACACCTGTGTTTCAGGGTGTGTGCTATGCCCCTTACTTCCAGTGAAGGGCAATCTTAATGCTTCAGCAGACCAAGACATTATGGACAACCCCATGCTACCAGTTTTGTGGACTCTTTTCTTCTTCAGCATGACCGTATTACAACATACACACATGAAAACAAATTTACGTACATTAATACATGATAGTATTACTTGATCATATTACGTACACATAAAACTAAAACATGGTCTTTCAATTTGTGACAATAATAATAATAATAATAATAATAATAATAATAATAATAATAATAATAATAATAGTGAACACTTTCTGTTTATATCATAACTAGGAAATAATTATATATGTACCAAAACAGAATAGCACATTTAAATGTCAGACAACTTTAATTTGCCCATGTAAACTACAAATGAAATACATTATGAGAGCGAGTGAAACAGTGAGTGAGTGAGAGAGAGAAAAGAGAAAGAGAGAGAAGAGAAAGAGACAGAGAAAGAAAAAGAGTGAGAAAGAGTGACAGAGAGAGAGGAGAAAGAGGAGAGAACGAGGAGTGACAGATAAGAGTGAGAGCCACAGAGTGAGAAAGAGAGAGAAACCTGGATCGTGTGTGTGACGTCATACACAGGCGTCCAAACTGCAAGGTAGCCTAAGGCTCACAAGCTAGCATTGCTGAAACCAAAACATTAGGCTGAATAAACGGATATATTAAGGTCGTATTGTAAATAAAACCCTATTCATAATGTCTTTGGAGACGGTGCCAAAGGACCTTCGCCATTTGAGGGCTTGTCTGCTGTGCTCTCTTGTGAAGGTAACAAACATTTTTATCCTTTTAAAGTTAGCATTCTGGTTAGCCAATTAGCTTCTCAGCTAACTCCATTTGTCTTGAGAAAATTCGTAGAGAAACATGACCTAAAAGTAAATAGTCTTGTATAAAATTCTTGAAAGAGGTTGAAAATTGCTTAATGTGATGTACTGCATTAATATTTATCATCTTAAACACGCTTTAGCTGGCTAGCTAGCTAGGCAGGCCACTGTGGTTTGTAGTCTCTTGCTGATAATGTTCTTCTATTTGTGGCTGCTCCTGATTAGGGGACTTCACATCAGATCATCCATTTCTCCATTTTATTTTATCTTCCTCTCTCACACCAACTGCTTTTCTCCCTCACCACATCCATAAACCAACTAGGCCTTCCTCTTCTCTTCCCTGGCAGTTCCATCCTCAGCATCATTTTCTCAACACACTCAAAGTCTCTCCTCAGCACAGGTCCAAACCAACGCAATCTCGCCTCTCTGACTTTTCCTCCAAAAGGTCCAACTCAAGCTGTCACTGTAATAAACTAATTCCTGATCCTGTTCATCCTCGTCACTCCCAGTGCAAATCTTGACATTTTCCTCTCTGCCACCTCCAGCTCTGTTTCCTTACTTTTTGGCAATGCCACCATTTCCAAACTTCCAAACCAGACAATATTGCTGGTCTCATAACTGGCTTGTGCACCTTCCCTTTTACTCTTGCTGGTACCTGCCTGTCGCAAATCACTGCTGCTTCTCTTCTCCACCCATTCCACCACACAAACCACTCCTGCCACTCTTCTCCACCCTGTCTGGGCTCTCTTCATCACCTCTCCTTCACACTTCCCCTTACTCTGGATTGTTGACCCTCTCCAGGGTCTTCTTAACTCTTTAGCTGATATCATTAGGCTTTTTAAATAGCTCAGTTTGCATGACCTAGATTTCAGATTGAAATACTTAAACATTTTTAGTTGAGAATGTGAGTTACAGTACAGATTTGTTCCCAATTTAAGACTATGCTTGACAAGCACTAACTCTGCCAAAACCTTTCTCTCTGTCCCCAGACTATTGACCAGTTTGAATACGATGGCTGTGATAACTGTGAGTCATATCTCCAAATGAAGGGCAACAGGGAGATGGTTTATGAATGCACAAGCTCGTCCTTCGATGGGTAGGCAGTAGTGTCTTTTTTACATTTGGTTCATATGGTGGGAACTTATCTTAGTGACGATGCTTATAGAGTATATTTTCTTTTCAGTGTTATTGCAATGATGAGTCCTGAAGATAGCTGGGTGGCTAAATGGCAAAGAGTAGGTAAGAGGAGCCCTCATACACTTCTCTAAGATTACTTTAAGATTTTGTGCCATGTACAGGCTGCATGTGTGAATATGCCCCATCGATTTCTTTTTCAGGAAATTTCAAGGCAGGTGTATATGCAGTAACAGTAACTGGACGATTACCTCCAGGTGAGTTCTGGTTCTAACTAAACACTTTGAACTGAATATAAACTTTCATCTTACAGTTGTGTATATATATTTGTACAGTGCAGTGTGTGTGTGTATATAGATATATATATATATATATATGTATATATATATATATGTATATATATATATGTGTATATATATATGTATATATATGTATATGTGTGTATATATATATATATATATGTGTGTATATATATA
>JBBPCX010000088.1:10562295-10588380 GCA_037974365.1 Hydrocynus forskahlii | reverse complement strand
CCACCCCCACCCCCAAAACATAAGAGTCCTTGGTCTTGAACTACCAGTATTACATTATGAATGCTTCTAGATGCGGATGTCTGCTAAACAATGTAAAATTCTCTGAAGAAATGTTGAATTTTAATCTGTCTATTTAGATACACATTTAAACTGTGTAGCGACACCCCTGGTCAATTTCCATGTGAACAAGCTTAAATAATTTTTACAGGGAAAATATTAAAAATGACATTTTTCTTTATATTTCAGCATTTTAGTAATATGTTCCATTATATTGAATGAACATAAAAAAATGCATTGTGTTTTTTGTGGAGAATATAATCACCAAAAGTGTAACATTTGACTACATGGAAAAGTGTGTTGCCTTAGAATAAGTCATTGACATAATTATAATTAATATACCATGTCAACTGTTGGTTACTGTGTCGGCCCAGAAATTCCATATCAGTGCATCTTGAGCAATTCCACACACTCAAGGACTCTACATACAAACTTTATGTTGAAGCACACATAAGTGCAAACATATATATGCTTAGCTGCTTGAGCACAGTTTGCTTCAAAAGTCACAAAAGCAGCACTTGGGGTTGCTCTCACAAATACACATGCATGCAGCCCTACACAGCCTTCAACAAGGGGGGTGAGGGAAGGGATGGTTGGAGCATAACACCAAGGTTACGCTTCCATCAAGTGTAACAAAAGTATAAGGTTCCCTATGTCTTAACACTCCCCAAACAACCCTGAGAGACCCCTGACATCTGAGGTTGTGGGTTTTAAACAAAAGGTTTCTTCTTGAGTTTGTCTGGAAGAACAAAAGGTACGACGAGAAATCAGCCACACACAAGAGCGCCAAGCACTGCACGGCTCTACTTTAACTGATCTCAGAACAGTCAAAGATGAAACAGGCACACAGGGAACAGGGAGCTTAGCTGTAGCACACAACTATGCAGTGAGAGAACACATCATAGCAGGAGAAGAAGGGTGGAGTCCACAGGGAGTTCAAGGAAAGGTGCAGGCCTAAACCTTTTGCATTCATGGAAAGCTCCATGCTGGAGATGTGACATTAGTCCCATATCGAATGTCTACTTCTATATACACTACAGGAGCCCCCTATGGGTATAGCTATGTTCCAAAGGAGCCGTAGACGCAGATTAAAACAGCTAAATTAATTGGTACCCTACTTTTGTGCAAGAAAGGAGCTGGCGTCCTAAGGGATGTGAGTCTGCCTTCACTCTGGGGTGCAAAAGGTCTCGGCCATTTCCATTAGGATGGGGTAATCCAGGAGGGAGCTACGGCTGCGGGATTAGGGAATGTAAACACACCCATGAGTGGTGGTCCGACGGCATGATGGAGGGCAGGTCTTGTTTGGGCCGTCTCGGCAGGGGCGTGGGAAGGTAGTCAGGGTTGCCACCCTCCACCCACCACTCTGAGCTCATCTGCTCCACCACCACCTCTCCAGGATCGAAGGGCGCCGGCTCGTCATCTGTTCCATATTCCACGTCAATCTCCACGGCAGAGCCCGTGGGTGACTTGACGCGGTGGACTGTCCTGCTGAGCAGGTAAGGCACCTGTGTTGTCCCAGATGGCATAGCCATAAGGTCAGATGTCATCTGACTCCGTAACAGGGCATCCCTGCGGAGTCGGTCGCTAGTCCGCTGGGTTCGATGTGGCCGCCGGACGGTTACCTCCCTGCTGCTGGGTCCAGCATATAGGCTGCTGTCTGAGTCCAGATCCACTTCTTCGTCCTCGTAGTTGATGGTGTCGACCGTGTCGGCGTAGTGCACTCTGGGTCTCGGTCGGACCTGCAAGGCCCCTCCATGCCTCATTGTCGGCTCTCGGACTTCGGCTTTGAGGTGAGGTTGGAGGTGCTGGTGGGAAACAAGACGATGGCGAGCTTGAGGCCCTCGTTGATAGCTCTGCTCTGGGTTGTGTCGACCTATCGATGGCCCCTGGGCCGGAAGTGCTCTAGAAGAAAGTGGTTCGGACTCGGTATTGTCCTCCTCCTCCGTTACCTCAGGGATGCTGAACAGCTGCTTGTTGTGATACACCTGGGGGTGGAGCTTCAGGATCTTCTCCAGTACTTCTTCGTCGCTGTCTGTCTCCCACATTTCGGACTGAAGGGGGGTGGGGCCACAGCAAAACCAGAGCAAGGGGTGTGGCCATTGCACAAGGAAGAAGTGTGCCAGTGTGCACACGCACACAAGGACATACAGGTAGGGTAAGTGGGCATTGTGAAAGGTAAAAAGGGAAAATAAAGAGAAAAGAAGAACAAAGGAGAAAATTAAAGCAGCAGAACAGGAAGAACACAAAGAAGAACAAATGCACAACAGCAGATCATATCTCACAGTGAGAGGACTCGTTCAGAAGCCTAAGGAAAAGGAGGCAAAGAAGGATGGCGATAAGAGAGAACTGATGTATTATATTACACAGGTGCTTTGTTCTGGCCTGACTGTGACTTTATCCCACGTGTGGGCGCATGTCTGCTCACCCTGCACACAGGCCCAGAGGAGTAATTTCTGGGCGTCACATCAACAGTTGATTCAGAGTACAGATCTTCCTCCTCTTCCTCCAGGATGTCAGATAGATCTGAGCGGCTGCTTTCTGCAGGGTAGTCAGGTGGAGGGTCCATAAGACCTCCTGCATACACCTGCAAACAGATAAGCAAGAAACACAAACATGGACAACAGAGCGTCTGTTTTAGTTCAAAAAGGACCAGCATGACTTCTTTACAGTGTTTGTTCTTTCTATTCGGAGATGTTGTACATGTTTGACTATGTCATACAATATTATTACTACTGAGGGATGGATCAGGATGGATCAGGCTATATTTTATTTAACCAGCATCAGTTACATTAAGCCAAAGTGATATCTGATGCTATGTTAAAGCAGTTTTAACCCCAAGGATCTCCATTTATTCCATGAAAGGCCACTTGAAAAACTAATCAGTTAATACTAAACAAACAAAAATATTTGTTTAGTTCAGAGTGTCACACTATGCACAAGGAATTGGCAGCAATTGGCAACTGACAAGACAGCTAAAGTAATTGATCCATCATATTTACCAAATGTACACGGATGAGGATGCTGTATGGGGAGATTAGGCTTGGGGGTGAAAATTGTGACAGGAACATCCCCAATTTGCAGGCCACAAAAGCTCTGTTCACCTCGCCAGCAGACTGACCTTAATTCTGGGCTGAGGCTCAGGCCGCAGGAACTCCTCAATGGAGACCATCCGGGTGTTCTCCCGGTCATCCTCAGGCTCCGACTCCAGCGGAGAGGGAGCGGTGAGCGGTCGCAGTGGGTGAGTGTCAGGCAAGTTGAGCAGATCTGCCCCAGTGGCGCTGACCTTGGGCATGCTGGAGGCAGATGGGGGCGTGTGGAGCTTGGCACGGGGGTCCTCCAAGAAATCAGAGATGGAGGCGACAGGGCGCAGGGGTTTTGGGCTGTCTGTGTCTCTGCTGGGCTCAAGTGTTGCTGCGGGGGCCAGAGTGGGCTGCGCTGGGGCCATGCTAGGCTGCATCGGGGCTGGAGCTGCCGTTGCCATCGGAACTACTGTAAGCATGGGCGCTGGGGCTGGCACAAGAGTGGGCACAACCACAGGTACAGGCACATTCACCTGCTGACAGAGAGGGGCCATGAAAAAGAGTTATTCTAGCAACAAGGAGTAATTTTACTTTGTTTCCTTAAAGTTTCTTAAGCTTCATCCGAATGTATTTATTACTTTCAGTGACTCAATTTGCAACATTTGCATCATGTATAAACGCAGAATTCAAATGAGTACGAAAATCACAATCACAATCACATTTTTCAACAGAGTAAATGCACAGTTTGATATTTTCATCACTAAGCAACAGTTGCTGTATGATCCAGTCAACATCATATATCCAGTCAGCCGTTCCAACTTTTTAACCGCTCACTTTCCTTCAGAGCCCTCTTTTTCAAATACAGCGTGAATGAGGGGGCTACAATTTCAGATACTACTCCGTTAACAGTGAACAAGCAGCTAGGCTTCAGCCTGCAGTACTACGAAAGGTCAAAAGGTATTGAATATTGTATTTTAAGTTTTTAAAAACTGGATTTGGTTTGTTTGATGTCTGGAAATGAGGATTTGTTTTTTCTTTCTTCAAAACAAGCGTATAAAAAATTCTGCAACTGCATTTTGGAAGAATTTCGCTGTATGTTTCAATAAGATATGAGTAAGAAAGGATCTCAGGACACGATGCCTTTGTTTTTGCTGATGATAACTGCAACCTAACAGTATTCAGACTGACCAGCAGAACCTGAGGACTATGTAAAGCATCAGCCGAGCTGGCTTCTAGGCTACAGCCCATGTTAACACTCACCGGTGGGTTAGACTTGGCAACAGGAAGTGGCCGTGCCTCCTGCGCGGCCAGAGCAACCGTCAGGGGGGCAACAGACATGGGGTTTGCCCACGCCTCAACAATGGAGGCAGGCAGGGGGGCATTATCGGTGGCGACTTTGGCTGTGTTTGCGTAGGCCCCCCTGACAGGGCTGGGGGGATGTGCGTCTAGGACTGTGTTGAGTGGCATCGTGGGTGTTTTGGCAGCAGACAGAGAGGTGGCACAGACAGCGGGCTCGGTGGTGGTGGCACCGACGGTGAGGACACTGGCGTGGGCTGGCACAGGCTGGTAAACAGGCATGGAGGTGCCAGCCATGACGGCAGACAGCTTGGCCGGCACGTTAACGGGCGCAGAATCGGTGGATTCACCGTGAGGTGACATGGTGCGCACTGTAATCTCTTGAGCTGCCTTCACCGTTTGGATCTGAGAGGGACCAATCAGAGCGCTGCCTGCCGTGGGGGAGGACACCTCTAACACCTGGAAAAAGAGTGGAAATTACACACATAAACATAGTTCACTCGGAACGACCTCCAAAATGAGCCCATTTTTAAACCACGTGTGATGCAGAACGTATAGAAAGACTTCAATCAGACTGGGTGACTCAAAAATGTCTGCTTTCACTCCCCTTTCTGTATGCTCCATATACGGACTAAGCTTCAAAAGCCTGTTTTGAATACTTTGCTTCTGTAATCTCATGAAAACTCAAGCATACATCCATCTGTTGAGCCTACAGCAGTTTAGCCTTTATGCTTTAAGCTTTTTTATGAATAAGCTCAAAACAGGGCGGCTCTGTTGTCTATTCTAGGTCGCAATTGTTCGGTTTACGTCATTCTGCTATGAAAGTAAAAGCTGAAGTGAATTAATGCATAACCTTCTTCTTGTCAGCGTAGATGGTGTAGCCAGTGACGCGGACCCCATTGGAGGTCCCAGCAGCATCGATGGTGACGGGCAGCCAGCTGATCTGAACGATCCCTGGAGACGGACCCTGCTCCAGCTGCACGTCCAGAGGTGCATCAGGGGGACCTGGGGGTCAAGAGACTGGGGTAAACTAGCAGCTCATTTTTGGTGTTCTGAGTGCAGATTTCCAAGTTCAATAAATATGTTGTCATTTTCCCCAAAACAGATATTTGTCAGTGTAAGTCTCAGAGAGCACATGGTTTTGTAACTGTACTTTTTTTAAAAGGGGACATGGCATACTTTCTGCTCCGATCATGTTTGAACTACTGAGGCTACACCCAAATGGCTTTAACTGTGGTTTAACAACCAGACCAGAAGATGCAGAGATGTTGAGGAAAAAGAAATAAATATTTTTGTTACTAAAAAAACTGAAGACACAATAATCCCTAAAAGTGTCATGCATCTAGCGCCAAATCTGGAAACCACCACATATTTCCAAATGAACCAGCAGCAGCAAAGTACTTCTAACCAACCCTTTTTTAATTTACGCTCAAGATTAATTTAATTTAAACTCAGGTTGATAACATAAAGCCATTCATGACTCAACATTAACAAACATTTAGAGATCCTTTTATACACATAAAATGCTATTATATACGGTCATACACAAAAGTTTCAGCCCTGTTAGTTAAATGATGTGTTCTGTTGATTTTCAAAATAAAGATCTACAGGGACTATTTTTTTCATGTAATATTTCGACTAACATTTTCGTGTTTATTTGCAAAATTTAGAAAATTATACATCTATAACAAACTAGATAAAACGTGAACGCCCTACAGTGGCAAATAGCTTTGGTTTTATATTTGATAATTGTTTAAGTTGAAATGTACAGAAATATTTGAACTGTAACTGTGCAACTGTGTTACAGGGAAAACTGCTATTAAAAAGATCCTTATTTGTTTAAAGTGTTTTCAAACCAAATGTTCTTGCACTTTTGTTCGTAAAGCAGTACTTTAAAAATAAAAGTGCGCAATACACTACTTTTGTGCATACATACACGTACATACATAAATAATGTATTAAACCTCAACAGCATTTTTCAGGTGAAGGATTCCTCCAACCTCCGTTCACCCTTCCCCATGTCTCACCTGCGGCGAGGGTGGTGAAGGAGTTGGTGACGCTCTTGCACTCACGCTGCGCCAGGGGAAGCTCCCAAGGCGTGCGGTGTGGTCGCGCTTCCACTTTGACACGGTAGTGCAGGCTGGGCGTGAGGTTGCTGAGACACAGCGAGTAGCAGCCGGCCTTGACCAGCTCACACTCCTCATCGTTTAGCGAGACGATGTGCACGTAGTTGCTGTTGCTTGGCAGCCAGCTCAGGCAGGCTGAGGTGGCCGTCACACGCTCCACCCTCAGCTGGGTAGGCGCCACACACACGTCCCGGCCCACCAGCATCGAGCAGCGCAGCTGGTCCGAGCTGCCGCGCTCCGCCAGGCTCTGGACGGCCACGCGGTACATCTTCTGGCCCACGTCCAGCCGCTCAAGAACCGCCTTGGTCTGGGCACCAAAGGGCACGTTCAGCCTCAGCTCCTGGTCCACGTAGACGTTGTAGCTCCACACGGCACCCCAACCAGGTGGCACCAGCGGTGGCTCCCAGCCAATGATGACACTCTTGGCTAGTTGCTTGATCAGCGTGATCTTACGTGGGTAAGGCACTGTGTCCGCTCCCACCTCCTCCAGATCCAGGTCCAGGCCGTTGGTGAGGGGCACAGGGGGGAGTAGGGGTGCAACAGCGTTGGCCTTAGTGTGGTCCGGGGTAATGGCAGGGGCCGAGGCAGAAGCCTCCAACCGCTCAGAGGCACTGTGGGTGAAGCGCAGATGGTGATGGTGAAGCCTCTCACTGCCACTGTGGAAGCTGCTCTCCTGAAAGGAGTTGTGCGAGAGGTCGCCGGCCTCATGCAGGTGGGCACTCATGACGTCATCATCCGAGACCCGCTCCACAAAGTTGGACGGGACTAAGCCTCTACGTCCATCCATCAGCTCACCTGTGGGAGGCAACAGAGAAAGACATTTAGATGTGAGGTATGGCATGAGTGTAGCTGACAATAGCATGGTATTAATCCGTAACACCAGGAATTAATCAACCCTTTATACTGCATTATAGTTTTCAGCAATTATTAGGCATGTCCCGATCAATACAAGTATCAATAAACAAAGCCCAAGTATTAATATATTATTTAATGTTTTATATTTTTGTGTGTTTTCAGATCATTGGTAGACTAATAGGGGTCGATAGAAAAGCAGAGATGAGACTGCAAAGTATTTTGCTTTTCTTTTTCTTTCTAGTAAGATAAAACATTCAGTAGCTGCCTTAGTAGTGGTGGTTGGACAACACCTTAGTCAACACCACAATGAATAAGGTGCACAGGGACATTTTCCAGAGTTGTTACTGGTAAAACCACAAATTAATCACAATATATCACAATGTGTCAGTTCACAATACTTTGCGTGTCACAAATTTTTCAAAATATGGTTTCAAGTTTTCCATCCTCCAAGTACCAAGTAACGTCAAAAATTGGCTGATAACAATCTAATCTTTGTATCTGTAAGGATTACACAGCTAGACAATGTAGGTTAGATATGCTAGTCTGCTAATTATTTCCACAGTGAAATCATTTCATTTTTTGAAGTATAAAATTTGACATTCTAGACTAATGTTTTGTTTTTTGGCCTATTTTTTTTTCAAATGACCACCATCTACGGTCGGCTTCAGTCGCTCGCGGATTTTTGCCTTAGAAACTAACTAACAACTGTTCACGGAAACCCCGCAAATTTGTGGAAATAGCAAATATCCTCTGCATTTTTTTTCTTTTTCTGTGGCTATATACCATTTTAGTACTAAATTATTTTTTAAATTTGTGACATATGTATTAATGTAAATTCAGAAAAATTTCCATTTAAAATATAACTATACATTTTTTTTAGTACATTTGAGAGAACACAAAGCAGCCGTACACAAAAAAAATTATGCTTATTTTAGCCAATAGCCAATCTATTAGAGAATCTGGATTAGACGGTGACATCCATGTTATTACTGTGAAATGATGAGCAACTACTAAAAAACAAAAAATTTGTGTAGTTACGAGAGTGAGGAGTTTAGGCCTGCAGTTTTTGGTGTTTACAACATCCAATATTGTCTACACATGATAAAAGAGGGCTTTGAAATCACCTTCATAGAAGCCATCATCATCCATGTCTCCATAAACGTAGATATATTCTCCCGCGGTAAGAGGCAGCTCCACCTCTGGGTTATCGTTAGGACCCTCAAACGGGTTGTAGCTGTATGAGAAGTTACTTTGTTAGAATGATAAAGGAATCCTTCACACATACTCCAATATTCCACAGTTGGGAACAAGATAAGATAAGATAAACCTTCAGCCCCACAAGCGGGACATTTGCATTATCACGGCAGAAAGCGGACAGAACAAAGGTAAGAGCAGCAAAAATGACAAAACTTTAGAATAGAATAAAATACTATACCAACAGACAGTATAAAATGTACACTACACAATCTGGAATATGGACATTTGTATTGTAAAATATATACACATTTATATGTGTATATATATATATATATATATACACACACACACACACATATATATATATAGATATGTATATATATGAAAACTATATGTAAACTCAGATAAGTATGTATGTACAGTCGTAAACGAAATTATTCATACCCCTGGGAAATTTTGACTTAGTTACTTTTATTCAACAAGCAAGTTTCTTCTTGACTGGAAATTATACGGGCATCTCCCAGAAGATGATAAGACGATGTACAAAAGGCATCATTGTTGAAAAAAATATTTCTCAGCTTATTTACATTTGAACCAAAAGTGGCATGTCCAACATTACCTTTTGCAAACTGTCACAGTCTATGGGAAAATACCAGTGGAGACATGCAAAAAGCTCGTCAGCAATTTTCTGGCTATTGCTGTAATAGCCAAAAAAAGGCTTTTGTACTGATTATTGAGAAGGGTTTGAATAAAATTGGACATGCCAATTTTTGTTCAAATGTAAATAAAAGCTGAGAAATATTTTTCTCCACAATGATGCCTCTTATACATCATCTTATTATCTTCCGGGAGACGCCTGTGTCATTTCCAATCAAGAATAAACTTGCTAAGCCAAAATTACTAAGTCAAAATTTGCATGTATATATGTACAGAGTGGATATATGCATAAATATAAGAATACTGTGGATATACACACACACACACACACGTACACACGCACACAAACACACAGATAGA
This sequence comes from Hydrocynus forskahlii, assembly GCA_037974365.1. Lineage (NCBI taxonomy): Eukaryota > Metazoa > Chordata > Actinopteri > Characiformes > Alestidae > Hydrocynus > Hydrocynus forskahlii. The sequence continues at coordinate 10,578,812 of JBBPCX010000088.1, read as the reverse complement.
AGCTTTCTGCTTGTTGTTTGTATTTTAATAAACCCAAAAATTGCAGGTAATTTCTAATGCAAATTTTCTAAAGTAACTTTCCTGATCTAGTAACAAACACCAAATGTCGTGTTAAACAGAGGCAGCTGAAGGATGTAGAAATGCAGAGAGATGTGTACCTGTAACGGGCAATGAAGACCTGGAGTTTAGCAGCTCCTCGACTTACTGATACTGGCGCAGGAGACACATCAATGTCCAGCTCTTCCACCTCACTGGCAGTGTCCACCTGACACTCCCAAAGACAAAGAGTGTAAGGACTAATATTCTTACCTTAATCCAGTTTTCTTTTGGCAGCATTATTTTGAACAAATCCTGAAGTACTCCTTATTTATCATTCCTCCTTTGTATGAAAATACAAGTGATCCTTCGCACCTATTTTGCTGGTGTTTGTAATGCAAAGTGTAATGTCTCAATCGATGTTTTCCTTTTACCCTGATCTGAGACCAGTTTTTTGGCTTTCTGCTTGATGTTTGTGTTTAAGTAGGAGAGGCTGTTCCTAGATGAGTGTGCAGATTTTGCATTTTGCAGTGAAAACTGAGGGAGATAATCCTATGCTGTGCTGGATTATAAAGGTTGTAGTGGTTGTAAGTGATAATCCATCAAAAAGAGTTTTCATAACAGCTATAAATATACTTGGGTCCTTTTAAATCATGCTGTTACTTAAACTAAAGAAGCAAAATTTGGACATCAGAGATGTCTTGGCTGACTGCTGGTTATGATCAGAGCTCAGATGAAACTGTAGAACTATTATCAGGGGAAAATCTAACATGGTATCACTTAGTTGGATCGTATTACATTAAATTATACATTTGAGTTATTTAACTTATTACTATTTGTTATCTCTTGGGAACAGAAATACTACAGTTTTGGCCTGACCTGTGTGTACTATGCACTCTACAGGCGTGACTACTGTCTCACCTCGTGTGTGGGGCTGGCCTTGCGGGGGCTGGCTGGGTGCGAGCCGGCGGCTGATTTGGGAGAGAGGTGGGTGGTCTCAGATTTGGGCGGCGAGGGGCTGGAGGTGGAGGTGGACTTCAGGCTGAGGCTGGGCAGCTCCCGGTGCTTTGTGGCTGGGGAGCGCTCGGGCCGGGACAGGCCGGCAGCGTGAGGGGTGGTGCCGGCCCGGAGCACAGCAGCAACATCTGACCCAGCAGAACAGACACAGAAGACCAAGACGAGAGAGAGAAATAGGAAAGTGCGCAGATGGGAGGAAGAGGAAAAGGAAGGAAAACAAGAAAAAGGAAGGATACGTTGTTGTAGGACAGCACATGCAATTATCACACCAACAGATACACTCAAATGTCTTTATATGCATATTAAAATAATTCACAAACAAAAAACTGACAAATGAGATCCACAACAAAAATAGTGCTTTTAGTGCATGTGTGATGAATAAGGGAAAGGATTATTAAAAGAAAACGTTTACTAGAAAATTTCCATTCAGACCAGATGTGACTGATATGTCAAGACATAATATGTCAAGACACAAGTCCTAGTTTGGCACCGAAAGTCAACAATCACCCACATTGTTTTCTCTTACCCTACTCAAACTGCCTCCAGTGTTTATTAAGGTGGTGCAGACTTGTGGATGGGGTTTAGAACACAGTGTGCATAATGCTGGGCAACGATTAAAATCTTTAATCGCAATGATTTTCGGCAATTAATCGCATTGCTATCTGCAAAATTCAATAATTAATGCAGTAATCATTTGTTTGATCATACAAACATTAAAATTATAATAAATATGCTGAATAAAGTATAAAGCAGATAAACACCTAATATGTCCTGGCTGACTGACTACAGCTGGGGTCCCTGGAACATTTTATATACTATTCCCTTAACGCTGCATGTTAATGACATTTCTGTTTTTAAAAACGTTTGGTGTTAAATTCTTATGGGCTGAATCACATTTGAAGCCATCGTAAAATACTCAGTAGGCACACGCTTATGACCACCGGATAATAACTGAATTCTGTATTAATAACTGTATTAATCAACTTTGTTGCTCTTAACTTTGTACTGTCCACTTTCTGCCATTACTAAGTGAATTTCCCACTAAAAGAGGTTTATCTTATCTCATCTTAAGAATGGAAATTGCTTTGAGGCGATTAATGGAAATAACATTGTGCATAATGTGTAAAGCAAACATTTTTTTTTTTTACACCAGATGTGACTAGGATTGTAACCTGATAAGATATTAAGCTCATGCATTTACACTTGGTAGTAAAGTGTGTGTCTCTGGTTTGACAGATTCCAGTCTGATTGCTATGTATCAGTAAAATGCATAAATACATTTACTTCTGCGTTTTGATGTGGACAGTCCCTATCTGGACATGTAATCCTGAAAGTTAACACACATGAAGTGACAAGGTGTGAACAGGCAGTTACAGGGTCATCTTAAGAGAAGTACTTCAATTCAAAGTAAATGACATTTTAACAAAACATCATTTTTCTTTTCAGCACAAGGTTTGAAAAGAGGTTTCAGTATAGGTAAGAGGAATGAAAATGTGGTATTCTGCCACCTGTATTAGAGCCATAATGCGCCTTTGAGAGAAAATGTGTGTGTGTGTGTGTGTGTGTGTGTGAGAGAGAGAGAGACTGTGCGTGAGTGACAGACACAATACAAGTGTACAAGATAAGGCTTAAACCTATAGATGAGCTGCATGTACTGCACGGATGTGTGTGAAAGGTCGTGATCGGCAAAGTGCCTGATTCCTAGCGAGATCAGGAAAAGGGCAGATTAAATATATGTGGTGAAAGAGAAAGAGTCTGTCGCTGCATCTGCGTGCGTCTGAGTGTAAGAGGGGCGACCATGACCTCTTAAACCCCCCATTTGTCTTTCTATCTCTTTATCCATCTATACTACCGATACCTCCAGTCTCTTTAATCACTCTACTGCACAATCATTTGGCTCTGAGGACTTTCTGCATTATTATGAATGCTGCCCCTCCCAGGTTAATATTTTCTCTAGAGCTTTCCCCCAATTAGACCAGTATTTTTACTTGGCCTACATGCCGCAGTTAGATTAGTATTCTTACTAGAGCTGGCCGCTCTAATTAGACCAGTATTTTTACTAGGCCTACATGCCCCAGCTAGATTAGTATTCTTACTAGAACTGCCCCCTAATTAGACCAGCATTATTCACTACTTCTGCCTTCCCTGTTTAGATCAGTATTCATCCTACTCTCCCCAGTTAGATCAATGCCTGATATGTATAATGTATTTTTATGATTGATGTTGGCAATCCATCTTAACCTGAGTTGTATAACCCTGGTAAAAAATAACAAACGTCGTGACTTGGATGAACAAACAAATGGTGCTCTTTCCATATTGTTTTCCTGACATTGTCATGCTTTTATTCAATTTTATTCCTTTTACTTTCTACTGTTTTGTTAATCGGTAACCCATTGTGAGGCTAAATTAAGCTATAAAAACTCACTCTCACCTTCATTCCCATACAGCATCAGATTGGCGATCAGATATGGACATTAATGGCTTAGATATGAACAATAATGACTTAAGTGTATATGTATTTCTGACCCAATGGTCCTAAAAGTGTAGAAAAACAGAACAAAACTCTAAGAAGGGCAAAAAAAAGCACCAGTCAAGAGGCTGATGAAGCACAAGTTGTGAAAGAATAAGGAAAGCATCAAAGGTGAGTGTAGGAGCATTGCCACATGCAGAAGGAAAAAGACAAAACATCCAACATTAAAGTAAAATAAAGCTATTGAGCTGGATGCAGCGGGTCCTCCACAATCATCCACACTGATAAAACCCATCAGTACATGACGCTGTGGTCAGTGCACCAATGGATGCAGTGTTATGTGAGGAAGGGAACAGCTATCATGATCAGCAATAACTCAGTGAGACCACAACAACGGCAGGACTGTAAGTACAGGCTAAAAATCAAACTGACGCCAGAACCAAACCCAAGTGCCCAAGGTGTAGAGCAGCCATGAAACCCATGAAGACAAGGACAACATACAGCCAGCCAATGAGTTAAATTGGAATTCCACACATTTTTCAAACTTTTTGCATAATTAAATGGTTAAGGTTTAAAGAAAGTCATTCGCAATGCTCTGTTCTAGATAAACTTGTTGAATAAGAATTGCTCCATAGCAGTGGTGACGGGAACCAGATGTTTAAAACCTCTAAAGATTACATGCATCGAGCTACGACAAAAATAGGCTGCCTGATGTTGGAGATAATCTTTTAAGACATTTTGAAAAGATAATTACTAAAAAGGGGCATTTAATGAGGCAACAATTGGGCATAAATTTTTTTTTTCTTCCAGATTTACCACTATTTTTAGCATTACCATCATCACATTTAAAACACTGTTCATCCGGCAAATGGCTATTTTGGATTGTAGACATTTCCGTGATTCCTACACTGCAAAGAAATTGTAGGTACGTTTCTCTACCATGAACTATGTAGTACCAGACCACTCAAAACAACTTTGTTCTCAGAAAATGAATCAATGAAATTTTGAAAAATCACTGGAATCCCTCTTTAAATCTTATTGTCTACTGTGTTAAAAGACTAGTGTGGCAAAAAAAATCTAATCAAATGTACATAATTTTCCTCTTTACCCCAAATACAGACTGGGCATGTTTGTTAGCCTAAAATCAGCTTCTTTGATTTCACACTCCAGTTATGAGGCTAAGACAGCTAACAAGTAATGGAAGCATCATACAAACTGTATGCCCAAATCAGATATATGTCTCATTAGTTTGGCAAAACTGAACTAAAATAGTATGATCTGCAAAAATGCAGGCTTCGAGAGTCAAGTAGACTAGTAATGAAAGATTATCCACCACCAATTTACATTCTGTAGAACTGAATCATCACATGTGCTTCAAACTGCACCGACATGTTTGGGTAGAGATTGTTGAGCAATTAACGTTCTGTTAAGCAATCTTTAACCAAACATGTCAAATATATCAGGGATAACGGGAAAATTGTGACATTTGAATTTCTCTCAAATACTCCTTTTACGTTCCATTCAATGGGTCAGCCATGCAGGTACAGGGAGCCCTTCTGTTAAAGGGAGCAGCAGCTAAAAACAGTGACCCAGAATACCCTGCTCAGTGATGTCACAGAGGGCCTCGTTACCCTCCAGACTCCAGAAGGCGATGTCATCCCATGAGGCACTAGTGCCTGGAGAGGAGAGGAGAGAGAAGAATACAGGATAGAAAAGAAGTGGAAGGAAAAGAAGGAAAACACGGGACATGGAGAGGGGACAGTATGGCAGAATCTACATACACTATATAGACCAAAGTATTGGGACACCTGACCATTACACTAACAGGGACTTTAATGACACTGCATTCAAAAACATAGGTTTTAATGTGGAGTTGCCCACCCCCTTGCAGCTATAACAGCTTCCACAAGATTTTTGCATTTCTATGGGAATTTGTGCCCATTCGTTCTGTAGAGCGTTTATGAGGTCAGACACTGATGTTGGACGAAAAGGCCTGGCTCACAATCTCCATTCCAGTTCATCCCAAAGGTGTTGGATGGGGTTGAGGTCAGGGCTCTGTGTGGGCCAGTCAAGTTATTTGACTCCAAACATCCAGCCATGTCTTTACGGAGCTTGCTTAATGAACTGGGGCACAGTCATGTTGGGAGAGAAAAGCTTCTTCCCAAACTGTGTTCACAATGCTTGTCGTTGTCTAGGTATGCTGACGCATTAGAATTGCTTGTCAGTGGAATTAAAGGGCCGAGCCCAAACCCTGAAAACCAGGTGTGTCCCAATACCTTTGTCCATATAGTGCACACTAGGTCAAAAAAGATATGTACATAAATGTCCCCTTACTTCAAATATAGTCAGTCAGTCAAGACTAGTTTGGTCCTACTTTTGTGCTGCACTGGTGCTACGAGGCAAATGTAGCTATGAAGCAATGGAAGCCTACGCACTGTATGACATACTGTTATCATTTTGTTATCATCATGTTATACTTCAGGTTTCAAAACAGTTATGTCGTATGTGATTATACATGATTTGTATGATAAACTGTACAACATGTAATGTTATGGCCTCTGTCATTCATTAGGTTTGAACCTCCAGTGCAAAACTAAAGATGCAAATTCCAGACATGTCTTGATGATCAGCTATAACTATGCTGAAGTGAAAATATTGTGCAAATGTTTGGCTGAACCATTTATCACATCGAACCACCCCCCGACCTTAGCCCATAACACTTTATCACTAGAGTATAAACAAGAGTGTGTAAACAAAGAGAAAATGGTTAATACAGAGAAGTGAAGTGGATGATAAAGAACAGGAAGAGAATAAAAGAACTTCGGTGAGGCTCTCTAGGTAATGTTCTTACAGCAAAGGATGATAAACTGGAGAAAGAGAGATTACAAAGTGGATATAAGGAATCAGCACCCTAGCCACAAATGAGCCCCTCCCATGCCCAGTAAAGTCTGTATTTCTGCTCTACTCCTGTGTTGCAATTAGGGTTAGCACAAAAAGTGGACTGTAGGGGGCATTGAGGACTGGTTTGAGAACCACTACTACACTCCCAGTAAAAAGGGTTATTTGAGGTCTTGCAATAGTGGAACCCTGTTTGGTGCTATATGGAACTATTCTAAGGAATCAAATTGTAAACTACGGAATCATTATGGAATCAAAAATTCTAAGGAATCAAACTGTGCACTACAAAAGTATTAGGACAAACCTATTTTTCAGGGTCTGGGCTAGGCTCCTTACTTCCAGTGAAGGGCTTAATCTTAATGCTTCAGCAGACCAAGACATTTTGGACACCATGAAACTTTTCTATCCCAGCATGACTATGCCCCAGTGCACAAAGCAAGCTCCATAAAGACCTGTTTGGATGAGTTCAGTGTGGAAGAACTTGACTGTCCCACACTGAGCCCTGACCTCAACCCCATCCAGCACCTTTGGGATGAACTGGAATGGAGGTTGTGAGCCAGACCTTCTCGCCCAACGTCAGTGTCTGACCTCAGAAATGCTCTACAGAATGAATGGGTACAAATTCCCACAAAAATTCCATAATCTTGTGGAAAGACTTCCAAGAAGAGTAGAAGCTGTTATAGCGGCCCAACACATTTGTCTCTATAGCATACTTCTTCAGATTAAGGAAGAGTCATGCAAATCTTTTCCATAAAACTTCTTTCAGCCTGCAAAAACACAGCTCTCCAATTAAGTGGTATATGCTTGTGAATGAGGTCTAGAATACAGCATGACTTACTGTGGGCTATAAAACCTGACCAAACTTCACAGCTATAGACAGCCATTTCTGATAACACCAGGAATCACAATGATTTCTTTGCACACGGATTCCTCCACTTGCTGTTAAAGTAGGTGTTTCATGGGAAGGTTGCACTGCAATCTACAAGACGCTCTAGCAACAGAAATTATAGCCAAGCAACACCCTGTCCTGAGAAAGAATGCCATCTCTGGACAAAAAATGCCCCATAATCCAACCAAGTGTAAGTAGCAAGTGTAAACTGCTTTTTTTCATTCATGTAAACCATCTGTACAGAAAGAACAGATCTGATTGTTTCAGACTGTACACAACACAGGGCCGACTAGGCAAATATCCTACCCACTAGGCCACCACCACCTATCCACTAGGCTGCCACCACCCTACTTGACAAGGTATTAACAGTATGACTTTAGCTGACTACTCCAGCTCAGAAGTAGTGTTTAGGTTATCGACTGGTTACCGGTGTCTCCTGACAGGCCGATGCCGTTGGGAAGCTGAGTGAGGCTGTGGCTGAGCACAGCGGGGGCAGACAGGTCGATCTTGGAGGCCTGCTGCCGAAACTTCTCCAGCTCCTGAGAGAGCAGCCCAAACTGCTCGCTCTGACTCCGGCACTTCTCTTCCAACTCCCGCACCTTTGACTACACGTACCACACACACACACACACACACACACACACACACACACACACACACACACACGAGCAAGAACAGTTATACACTTAGTCAAACAGTAGAGCAAGTAGTCCCTCTAACAGTTAAGACCCTATCATGCCAAGGGAAGTTTTCCCCTAGGTCATCTGATGCTGTGTACTTTTAGCTAAGCTGAGTTTATGGGGTCATGCATCAGTAAACCACAGCAACTGATGGTGAAACCCAAAGGTTTATTGCGTGCAATTGCATAGTGAACATTAAATACACTGCCAGTCAAAAGTTTGGACACACATTCTCATTCAGTGTTTTTTCTTTGTCTTTATTATTTTCTACATTGTAGATTAATATTGAAAACAAACAAAATGATGAAGGAACACATGGAATTATTGCCATAATGTGGAGTAGAACCATAGTGGAATAGGATCACTAACTGTGTACCAACCCGACCATCACAACTGATGATGCCAAATACATTAAGATGGCAAGAAATTCCACTAATGAACTCTTGACGAAGAACACCTGTTAATTAAATAGCATTCCAGGTTGTTTCCTCATGAATCTGACTGAAAAAATGGCAAGAGTGTGCAAAACTGTCGTGAGAGCAATAGGTGATGTTTTCAATATTAATCTACAATGTACCAAATAATAAACACAAAGGAAATTGTTGAATGAAAAGGTGTGTCCAAACTTTTGACTGGTAGTGTACATATGCAATTGCGTTTCACAAAGCAGTTTGTTACAGACTACTGAAATGAGAGGAATACTTCAACACTTTCCAACCTAATCTCAAATCACATCTTTATCTTGTATTTCTAAATCATACTGTCGATAACCGGTTTATCAAAAATGTTACTCAGTATTGCATGCTTTAACATGCGACACGTGATCATCCACTGTTTTCAACAAGATAAGACTCGGAATTATTTATTGTGCTTGAAAAACACTGGAGTATTCCTTTAAGATGACTTACAATCGAGCATTTTAAGGGAGAATTCATGAGTATATGAGCAAACAGACAACACCAATGTAACTGAATGTAATGCACTGTAATTCAAGGCAATTGAAGCAACAGCAGGTCAGCTCTAAAAGACAAGATTGCAGGCGCTGCAGGGAGGCAGAAACAGACACAGAGGAAGAGGGAAACAGAGTTTTGCAGCCATTTTGCCGTTCTGCTGAGCGCGTACTGCGGCCCCCTAAGTGAACACGTCTATCTCAGACAGAGAGAAACTACGGATAGTTTCACTTCCGGCACTGCGGTTCAGCTTCCTGGCAGACGCTGAGCAAACAGGGCCTCATCTCGCGCGCGCACACAAACACATGCACACAACAGTTCAGCTCGAAAAAGTACAGCCAGTTTCCTGTAAAATATCACACCTAAAAGCGTGCCACTTAAGACAGACAGCAGATACGTGATGGAGAAAAACCCTTTGGACATGGCTTCAGAGCACCAGCCACATTTGAGGAACTAACTGTGAACCCTATCAAAAGAGCATGATTCTTTACAATTCAAATTGTCCAACAAAACCAGGGCCAACCTGTGTCATAGAAGTCATACCAGCTGCCTAAAAGAAATGCTTTAGTGAGAAATCTAGTTTATACAATCTGCCACTTAGCCCAAATGTAGTTGATCAGTCAATATATGCCTGAAGTCTTCTTTCATTTTTGCTGCTACTAATGTAGCTCACAAACAGTAGAAGTCAAAAGCCACCTGAAGCTTTTCCATAAATACATCCTTAAAACTTCTCTAAGCCTTCTCAAACTGCATCCAGCTCTTTATTAAAGTGTGGATTAGGCCACAGCATGACTTACTGGTAATATGGGACCCAGAAACAGTCCACATTTTTGCTCGAACCCAATTCGTAACACATAGGGGTACAGAAAAAATGGGGATGTCCCTGTGAACTAATTTGAGTCCCATTGAGCTGTTGCATTCTACTGTTTGTAAGCAGCATTATCCTCTAGTTCCACTGCTAAATTAAGGAAGTCCTAACATTACTATATCAAAGTTAAGTGGAGGTAGGGCTACATCAATGGCAAACATCATCGTCTGATATTCAGTTCCCTGCAAATTTATAAGCATTAGTGAAAATCCTGCCGATGATCCACCAATATTTAGGACTTAACAGTTTCAGACTTGCTGGTTGACCTTCATAAAGACTGCTAATGGGCGATATGAAAATATTTTATTATTATTTTGATGAATTAATTCACAATTTATTTGTCGGAGTCTATCGTAGATAGTATCAGTATGTAAAGAACGCAGACTAACCGCATATTTCCTTTAAAAGAGAGCAAAATTAGGCCTGCTTAACAGCATTTACTTCAGTGCACTATGTAGGCTTTGTGCTCCAACGTATGAAAATTAAATACTGTGTACTGGAAGAAATGTACTCAAGTATTGAGATACAGTACCTAAGACATATCGTCCATCCCTCACTGCTGGCTCACTTCCAAATAGCAGTAGTGCACGCTTAGGTCAATTTGAACACAAAACATCATGCCCAAAATAACAAAAATGCATTTACATACAATCCATGATAAAGTCTTTGTTTTATAAAAAACCTGCCAAAATTAGCTTAACTGGTAAAAACCTACGAATTTTGGTGAGTGCCACCTTCCACACTTCAATGTAGAGGTTGAGGACAGACCGTTCAAAGTTGACCACTGACAAACAAAGCACTTTTCATTTTTTTGCCATATACAATATATAAAATGGAGCGCAAAATATTCATTTTGGTCGGGTTCTAAAGAGAAGCTGAGCTTTGTGGGCAGGATGGGATGGCATCAGGCAAGAACGACTCTGTAGGTGGAACAGTGAAAAAGTTACTATCAATACCTGCATGCAGTCCAGTGTGTTCTGCTCAGCAAACACCAGGACAGAGCACAAAGGGGGGGGGGGGGGGGGGAGAGAGAGAGAGAGCGAGAGAGATAAAGAAAGAACATGCTTCAGAATGCACATGCATGCACATCAAAGGTCAACCACGGGGGGGAAAAAAAGACTTGGTTAGTAGACACGGCAATCCAGCTCCAGCTTTTAAAAGAGGATCTGTTGAACAACACCTCCTCACACCTACAGTATTTAACCCACTCCAGAGGCCCCGTCAGATCACTGCAACAGGGCAGTTTTGACTCAAATGCTTCTCTAAAAAAGTTAATAGACTTTTTAATGCCAAAGTAGGGTGACTTCTGGTGCCCTAGAGTGGAGGTCCCCAACCACCGGGCCGCTCGTCTATTACGTGAGACGGTACATCAAAAATTTAGCCTGCAAGCTATCAAAAATGAGTAAAAAACAAACGCACTTTGTTTTTAGTTGTATCTATACCGGTCCGTAAAAATACTGTTTTACATGAAACTGGTCCATGGTGCAAAAAAGTTTGGGGACCGCTATCCTAGAGTACTTTTACTCTATAAAGAACCATTTTAAATAATATGTGCAAGTGAAAGAAATCTATTGCACTGAAATGTTTTTTACAACCATATGACCAAGTTAAAAACTATTAAGCAACATTTGGCATTTTTCCACTGCACATTCAACCCAATCAAGAGCCAAAAGTGGTCTAGTTCTTGGTCATTTTCCATCTGCTTGAGAGAGAGAGACAGCTAAAACGGTCATAATAATGATGATTTTGATCAGTTTATGCAACTCGAATAAACTGATCCAACATCTTGCTCACTAGTTATCTTATAGGCTTCATGAAACAAACAGTCCACACCGACAAAAAAGCCTAGTTACACAGACCCATGTAAAGAAAAGCATTTTTTTTATTTATTTTACATTTAAAGTGTAAAACATGGATACAACCAATCCTTGATTTGTGTAGGCTAGTGCAAATGTTAACGTATTCATAATATTTGTAATATAACTACCGTACAAACTCTTTACCAAGTAATACTTCTCATTAACATATCATTTTAGTTCACATTCTGGCTCTCTTATCAGTTATGATTCTACTTTATCTTCACCTGAAACAGTGAAGAATTGGCTTCAGCTGAAAGCGTTAGAAAAGACAGATGAGCAAATCCTTGCATACAGTGGAGTCCTGTTGGTATGAATCTTGAGAAAATACCAAAATAAACTTCAAGTACTGGAACTACAGTAATGGTCAGTGGAAAAAGCAAGGCTGTAGTTTTTCGGTGCCTCATGCTCTTATTGCAATGGAAAAACGTATGAAGGTCTCTTTTTGATTTTTGTGCAACAGGGCCCTCTGGAGGGGAAAGATACTATATTCTCTGGTAGAATTTTAGATAGACAGACAGACAGAGAGAGGGAGAGAGAGAGAGAGAGAGAGAGAGAGAGAGAGAGAGAGAGAGAGAGAGAGAGATAAAATATTGGATCAACATTACTCTACCAGCTCTCTCAGCAATACAAGCTGGATCAACCCCTACAAATGACATAAACTTCATTTAGACATTTAACAATAAGCACAATGCACAATACACACAAACACACATGCAGTACATATATACACACATTTTTCATACACACGCATACACACAGATCAACACCATCCTGATGTCAAATCCCATAGTTGCTTTAAAAAAGGCCCACACACAAACATGAAGCTTTACAGAAGTGGACATACTGACAGGGGTTTCAGGAACAGTGGATCGATTATGCACCCAAACTGGATTAGCTAAAAGGGAAAGGCTTTTATCTGTCTGAAACCCAGTGAGTCAGGGGGGATGACATATTAACACTGTTTTATACTGTATTTGTTGTAGGAGAGACAGTATTTCAAAATGTATAATAATGCACTGTTGACTAAACAGAGTCTAGTTAATAATAAAGAAACTGCACCTGTATAAGAGAGAGGGAGGGAGGAAGAGAAAGAGAGAGAGGGAGACAGAGAGAGAGAAAGAGAGTGAGAGAGAGAAAGAGAGACAGACAGACAGACAGACAGAGAAAAAATGAAACCGAGAGGGAGAGAGTGAGAAAGAGACAGAGACAGACGGAGAGTGAGTGAGTGAGAGAGAGAGTGAGAGAGAGAGAGAGAGAGAGAGAGAGAGAGAGAGAGACAGACGGAGAGTGAGCGAGAGAGAGAGTGAGAGAAGAGAGCGAGAGAGACAGACATACAGACAGACAGAGAAAGAATGAAACAGAGAGAGGGAGAGTGAGAGAGAGACAGATGGAGAGTGAGAAAGAGTGAGTGAGAGAGAGAGAGAAAGAGAGAGAGAGAGAGAGAGAGAGAGACAGAGAGAGAGAGAGAGACAGAGAGTGAGCGAGAGAGAGAGAAAACTAGCAACCACACTGGTTTCTGAAAGGATCCAGAAAATCTCCACACGAAACAAGCAACACAAAACTACTGAATGCACAATCTCACCTCCAGCATTTGCACGACCCCTTCATGTTCCCTCTTGGCAAATAACTGAGCCTGAGAGAAAACAGAGACAGCAAATAAAGCACTATGTAGTTGATCAACTATGATATGCTAGAGTTTCCATCTCTAATTTGGTACGAAGGTAATGTAGTAAGAAGTAACAGAAGATTGTGTGTATATCAAATAGCATCATGCAAGCTGGATTCTTACACGGCTGCCTCAAATTGACCTGCTTATGCAGTTTCTCACACTGTATGGAAGAAGTCGTATTTGAATCAGATTCATTTATCAGCATAATGTCTGCAGTAAAATTCTTACACACGTTCTAAGGGCCAGGGTTTAAATTTGCTACAAAATGTGATGTTTGGAAGACTAATATGGCAAGTAGCAGTGGTCAAAACCATTTCTTCAAAGTGAGGTGACATCTGTCTGGGATTCACAAGGATGTTTATTCAGACGAGACTAAAACCAGGGACTAAAAAAAACAAAAAACAACAACAGAATGAGTGCAGGACGAAAGAATCTGGAGTGTGTTCTACAGATTTAGATGTTTCCATCATACTGGTTGTCATTTTGCAAAAATAAAGAAAGGAACCTTTGATCCCAAACTTGAATGATGGATCCCACCTGGAGGTAAGGGGCAAAAACATTTTTTTTGAAGAGAAACAGTGTGGAATATGTTGTAGCTGACCCGCTGAAGTCGTTTGATCTCGTCTTGCTTGAATTTGAGGATAGCCAACGCCTGCTCATGTTCCAGTTCCAGCTGCTGCCTGCGCTCTGCGACCTCTCGCATATGCTGCACACACACAAACACACAAAACTGAAAATAAGACAATGTTGGCTGTGATCTGCGATCAAATGGTCTAAATGGTCTGGTAAGCCAAATGCTTTTGACATATTACGTCAAGGAAACTACCACTGTAGGCAGTTCTACCTTCAGGACCTGCTCTAGGTTCTCCAGTTTGGCACGGAGTTTCTGGTTCTCCTCGAGAACTGAACTGTTTTGAGCGCTCAGTGCCGAGAGCTCCTCCCTCAGCTCCTCATTCTCAACCTGAGACTGGAAGGAGAGAGAAAGAGAGGGGGGGAAATAAACAGGACAGCCGCGTGACAGAATGTGTCTTATTACACTATACGGACAAAAGTATTGGGACGCCCACAAGGATTTTAATGACGTTGCATTTAAATACATAGACTTTAATATGGAGTTGTTTCCCCTTTGCAGCTATACCAGCTTCCACACTTCTTGGAAGGCTTTCCACAAGATGTTGGAGTTTCAGTGGGAATTTGTGTCCATTCATTCTGTAGAACATTTATGAGGTCAGACACTGATGTTGGACGAGAAGGCCTGGCTCAAAATCTCCGCTCCAGTTCATTTCAAAGGTGTTGGATGGGGTTGAGGTCAGGACTCTGCGTGGGCCAGTCAAGTTCTTCCACACTGAACTCATCCAGCCATGTCTTTATGGACCTTGCTTTGTGCACTGGGACACAGTCATGCTGGAATAGAAAAGGTTCTTCCCTAAACCATGTTCACAAAGTTGGAAGCATGGCATTGTTCAAAATGTCTCGGTATACTGAAGCATTAGGATCCCCCTTCACTGGAAGTAAGGGGCCTAACTCTGAAAAAACAGGTGTGACCCAATACTTTTGCCAATATAGTGTAGTTCATTTTTGTAGCCTGGCTTCTAGAAATGGCCTGTATACACCAGGGAGGGAATAATATGTTTTGAAACATGTAAATGACAAATAAGTAGAACACAAAAACAGAAATAAAAGCCGAGGCTGACCTGATCAAGCAGCTGAGCCTTCCTCCTGAGGAGATCAGCCTCCTCTGTTAAGCGCGCATTTTTGCTGCGCTCATCATCAAGCTGGCTCTCCTGCAGGAAAAACCATGAAATAATCAGTCTCTGCTTTCCCACCCGTGGGACTAATAAAGGGTTATTTTTTCTTATTCCTTACATTTTCTATATTTTTTCTTATATGTGGTTTACATAACAAAAAGCATAATTAAAATCACATGCCCATTGTAATTATGAACCTCTCATAATTACCAGTTTGTTTTACTGTGCACTTAAGAGAGATGAATATCAATTACTTTCGATAACCTCTGGTTGGCTGTGCTGAATCGTGCCTCATTCAAAAAGTTGAAAAAACTTATAACATTGTTGTGAATAGGTGGGGCTACACTGCTGTCAGACACCGAACACATCTTAGCTGGTGATTTATTTTCTCTCAGGCTCAGTTATTTGTCAAAGCATCTTTCATTTCTTTCACCAAATGGGTCCTTCAGAGAACAAACTCAAGATTGTATTGTTACTGGTTGTTAACATGCCTACTCACTGCCTATAATGGTGATACAAAAGGCCAGAGATTTCTATTTTTTCTAGTTAAACCCAAGGAAAACACCTCCTATCAATGCACTTTACATGTGGGAGGGACTTTTGAAAGATGCTTTAGGGTGAATACATGACTATGAGCTGTTTAAAATGCCCTTCCTGCTAGCCTATAATCTGCCAGATAGCTAATGTTACTGCTAGAAAGCCAAATACCACATGTGTATTAATTATCCTCGACAGGAGAGCATGTGTTTATTGGCAGTACTGTGACTAAGAGCTCTGTTAAAGGTTTAAGGCTCTTCAAATACAACGCTATGTGACAGACTACTACATAACAAATCAAATAGCTTGAATGTTCATTTTAGGCTGGACCTTTTTTTAAGTAAACATTCATTAGGCAGATTTGATGCCATTTCAGTCGGTCAACTTTTTATTTAAGATAAAAAGATAAGAAGATAAGAAAGAACTTTATTTATCCTGAGGGAAATTCTTTTGTGAATATTGTGTCTATATAGTACAATAATATAATCACTGTGAATATTATATCTATATATACAATATAATAATCACTGAATATTATATCTATATAGTGCAATAATATATTCACTGAATATTATATCTATATAGTACAATAATATAATCACTGTGAATATTAGATCTGTATAGTACTATAATATAATCACTGTGAATATTAGATCTGTATAGTACTATAATATAATCACTGTGAATATTAGATCTATAATTGTGCAATAATATATTCACTTTGAATATTAGATCTATATAGTGCAATACTACAATCACTGTGAATATTATATCTATATCGTACAATAATATAATCACTGCGAATATTAGATCTATATAGTACAATAATATACTCACTGTGAATATTATATCTACATAGTACAATAATATAATCACTGTGAATCAATGTGCAATAT
>JBBPCX010000088.1:10549925-10562195 GCA_037974365.1 Hydrocynus forskahlii | reverse complement strand
TATATATATACACAGAAGTGAAATGTTTGTAATGTCTGTATGTTGTGTGCACTTGTCTTTTATGTCTGCTGGAGAAACATAATTTCGTTCAGCTATGGATCCGTTGTTGTATGGTATGAATGACAAAGTTCACTTACTTTCTTACTTATAAAGGCATTGCTGTGTCATTTTAATGCAATGACTTTTGTGCTGAAAAATATTAAGTTAAGAACTGGATGAAATTTATATCACCACAAAATAATATCACCATCACATTATGAAGAAGTGTGACAAAAAGCACACACCAGTGTGAAGAAATGTCGAACCCTAGGCATTGCGGTACGAGAATGAACTCACCAAATCGAGACATCGTTTCTGCCTCTTTCTTACTTCATGCTCAAGGCCTTCACATTCTTTTCTCTTCTTGCTCAACTCACTTTCCTGTAGAAACGCAAAAACAACAGGAGGTTAGAACTCAAAACTCAGACTGAAGGAATAAAATTAAAACAAACTTTTGTTTCAGATGCAGACATTTTCTCAAAACAAATGCAAAAAATATCATGATTTAAAAAGCTATGAAACAGGAAAACACCTTATTAAAGAAAAGTGCAGGACTCTTCCTTTAAGACAAGTCATTGTCAAAACAAGTGCTTCTTGCTTTAGATATTTCTTTTTACCAAGATTTTAAAGGGCCCATCTCCTGCATTTTTAATGCATTTTATTTTTTTCCTTTATTAACTTTGTATTGGTTTTAAGCACCAAGAAGAGTTAAACATATGCTGTTATAACTTTCACATTTAACTTCATAACCTCTGCCTATCACTTCACAGGTAGATATATATATAACTACACTGTTTCTTGTGACATCACAAAAATGGCAAGCGGTTTTTGCTGCTAAATATGGACTTAATGGACTGAGGAGTAAATGGTACGTTTTTAAATTTTAACAGTGTTTATATACTACATCAAGCCCTTTAGTTAAAAAAGGATTATGCAGTTATACATGATATGGGCCCTTTAACTTACATCAAGGCTTCAGCAGCAATATCCAGAAAGCAAATATGAACTAAAATCTCTTCGGATGATTGCAGGCCACAATGAGAGGCATGCAGGGGGGCAAGTAATGAAAAATAATTCTCTATAAAGTGGTCTATTGCTGTAATTTTTATATTGACCCCTGACACGGGCACTTGGAGGACTTACAAAGCTTAGCACCCTTTAATTACACTAAATGCAGCTTACACGGTGGACCAACAAAAGGAAAAAATCAGCTTATTGGCCATCGGCAGCCATGGAAAGACAATCAGGACTGACCGAGGCTGCAATGCGGATGCCAGTCGGAAAACAGGAGCTAATTGCTCTCAGTGGTTAGATTAGCGCTTGACCCGTGTGTCAGTGTTGCGCAGCAGGAGCAATACAGATGATTAAAAAGCATAAAAGAGACACCTGTGACATGGGACACTGTGTGCCTGCGAGTGCAGCTAAAAGGAGAATGTACAATGTCACAGGAAAGAGTTATTACAGAACAAGAGTTATTTACTCCTTTTTCATTCTTTTTTCATTCATTTTTAGCACAGCAATAAACTCTGCTTAGTTTGTTCCTAAACTATTACAAGTGAAATGTCTAAGGAGTCAAGTTTCAGTGTCCACTTCTGAAATAAATGGCTTAACTGAGAGGTTACTGTAGGGGTCGGCAAGCTTTTCAGCAAAGTTTTTTTTTTATTACAAACAAGCACGGAAACACCTTGCATAACTAGTCAATTGTGTGAAGACTGGGAGTACATGACTAAACAAGTTTAATCAGGTGTGCTTTTGCTCGAGTGGAATGAAATGCTGAAGCCTATTCTCAGAACTGAAACCGCCTTCCAAGAAGAGTGGAAGCTGTTCTAGCTGCAAAGGGGGGGATCAGCTCCACATTAAAGTCTATGTATTTGAAAACAGTGTCAAAGTCCCTGTTGGTGTAATGGTCAGGCTTCCCAATACTTTTGTCCATATATATAGTGCACTTTCTACCTAAGACACTCTCAGTCACCTGACACTACCAGCACTGGATGGGTGAGGACTAGCATGTGCTCCCATTGAGTCACAAGAAGCCTTTTCAAACTACCGCTAACGCCACTGGACAGCTCCATATGGGTGGATAAGCACGCCAACTTCTAAATCAACACGTAAGCAAAGCAAGGTAATAGCTGCATGAACTATTCCGCTTTTTTACAACAATTCAAATATTCAAAAATCATGACCCGAACCTTCCGATCGCAGAGGCAACTCTCTAACCATCTGCCCCAGAACTATCTGGCTCGAAGGACAGTTCAGGGCGGCTGGTGGTCTGATGGTTAGGGAGTTGTCCCTGCGATCGGAAGGTCATGGGTTTGAATCCCAGGACTGCCAGTGGCGCCACTGGGGCACCCTTAAGTGAGGTACCATCCCCACATTCCGCTACCCGTGTGCTGTGTTGCTGGCTACCCACTGATTCACTTCGTGAACAGGTTAAATGCAGAGAAAGAATGTATATAACTATAACGGCTGGGGGGCAGCTGTTGGCCTAGTGGTTACGGAGTTCGCCCTGAGATCAGAAGGTTGTGGTTTGAATCTCTGGACCGCCAGTGTCAACACTGAGTTTCCCTGGAGAAAAGTACCGTCCCCACACACTGCTCCTTGGGCGCCCCTCGTTGGTGGCAGCCCCCAGCTTCACTTGGCGAATGGGTTAAATGCAAAGAAAGAATTTCACACTGTTCACACTGCGTGCTGTGCTGTGTTCACAAGGGGCCACTTTACTTTACTTACTTTATTTTACTAATACCATCACCAAAAAAAATTCTGTGACACAATTCCCTGATGTCCGTTTTTAGGCATGTTTCATTCAATTAAAAATGACAAGGGCCGGAAATGGTTCGCTTTCTCAGAGTCTGGTCCCTGATGACATTGCACCACTGACTATTTAGGTAAATGGAAAAAAGTACTTGGCACAGCATTTCTCATGACCTCAGTCCAACTTAAACCATCTCGTCTTCCCTGCGTCCTTAATTAAACTCCCACCAGAAACTGAAGCCGCTCCTCCTGCGTCTGATCCTCCTGGTGGCTGTCGTGAGTGCCCTGTTCAGCTGTCACTTGTGTTCTAGACTCCTCTTCCTCCTCTCCAGGAGTCTTCTCCCCTTTAACAGGGGCCTCATCTAATACTGGAAATGGGGTTTCAGGTGCAACCTGGAAAACGGCAAAAAATACAGGTTTTTTAAAAATGGCCAAAAACAAAGAATGAAGATTGTACAATGCTGCGTTTTCTTCTCCAACAGTGATTCGAATGTCAAAACTCATTAATGGCCAATAATGATTCAATATTTCTAGTTTAAAATGAGCTGTGTTTAAATGAAGTATTGGGACACACCTCTTAATTACTGAATTCAGGTGGCACCTTACTTCCAGTGAAGGTCAATCTTAAAGCTTCAGTATACCAAGACATTTTGGACAACTCTGTGGACCCAGTTTGGGGAAGAATCTTTTCTATTCCAGCATGACTGTGCCCTAATGCACAAAACAAGCTTCATAAAAACATGGCTGGATGAGTTCAATGTGGAAGAACTTGACTGTCTCACACAGAGCCCTGACCTCAACCCCATCCAACACCTTTGGGATGAACTGGAACAGAGAGTGTGAGCCAGACCTTTTCATCCAACATCAGTGTCTGACCTCATAAATGCTCTACATAATGAATGGGCATAAATTCCCACAGAAAAACTCCAAAATCTTATGGAAAGCCTTCCGTGAAGAGTGGAAGCTGTTATAGCTGCAAAGGGAGGACCACCTCCATATTAAAGTCCATGCATTTGAATGCAGTGTCATTAAAGTACCTGTTGGTGTAACGGCCAGGTGTCCCAACACTTTTGTCCATGCTGCTGCATCAGTATGTAGTGAAAATCTCCCTTTTTCCTGCCATTTGACCAGCCAGTCAAACTGACAGAGATTCAGCAAAATGTTATACAACCTACTTGAGATGAACATACTTATTTGTACAAAGAGTAACAGAGATCAAACTGCCCATTTGACATTTTACGTGTGGTTAGAGGGTGTAGCTACACCAAGCAGGAACATGCTGAATACTTCCAACAAAAGTGATGTTCCTCGCCTTTTCCAGATGAGGCTTTACAGTCTTCAGCCATCTGTCCTGGTTTGAGTGTTCGTGCATCAGCATTTGCAAAGTCCAACTTTATCAATTTAATCTTAGGAAGACAGACTAAGACTAAGATTGGGGCAGCTGGTTGCCTGGTGGTTAGGGAGCTGCCCCTGTGATCGAAAGGTTGTGGGTCTGAATCCCAGGACTACCACTGGCACCACTGGCACCACTGGAACCCTTAAGCAAAGTAACGTCCCCACAAACTGCTCCCCGCCGGCTGCCTACTGCTTCACTCAAGTTAAAGCAAAGGACTCAAGCAATTTCCTCCGGGATCAATATAGTATCTAAAATAATGAAATAAATATATATTTTTTTAAGAATGCAGTAATTATATAAAAGTCATGGACCACAAAATATCAAAACAGTCAAAGGGTTACCTCAGCCTTTAGGCTATGAAGCCCTAGGAGATGCACCAACTATGAGAACAGCAACTAAGAGAACAGATGACATTGGTGTTCTCTCAGAGTTAGAAGTCAAGCCTCCATCGCTAATTTTAGCGGCTACACCTACTTATGCTCTCAGCAGAACTGGGCCACGGTGGCCAAGGCCATGACCTGGTAACAGGATCAAACGGGCAGCCTGTGCTAGCTGTTAGCACTGTTAGCATAATTAGTGCTTGCTGTAGTCACATTAGCATTAGGGGTACACACTTTCACTTACTGGCACACATATAACATTTATGTTGTTACAAACAAAAACAAAAACTCTGTATTAAGATGACATGCAAAGTGTCAGTCACTTAATGTCGTCTTCGAGATGTAGCTGCAGCTAGAGAAATAGCACTTGAGAAGAATCAGGGATTCAGGATTGGGAGAAGCCCTTTACCCTGTCAATCAATTCCTGTGAAGGTAGACATGACTGTGCTTGTATTACTCCACGAATGACTGATGCCATAGTCTATTTGTGCCACTGAAAATAAAAAAAATGAGGCAACTAAAATTTCAGAAGCTAACAAAGATACTTTTAGCTACCTGACACACAATACTAAACCTGCCAATGAATAGGGATGGGTCATGATTTTTCAATATACTAACAGTCAAAATATTAAACACTGAATAGTTTATGCAACTGAATTTTTGTCTTAACAATATATTTTTCCCTCAAAAAGAGACACAATGCCTTCAAAAGTTGCAAGCAGCTATTAGGTGCATCACCACAGTGGTGGGTTTGAATTGGGAAGCGAGGGTGGAGTGTGTCGAGCGAGGGAGCAAGTGACCTTTTTGCTATTGTTGCAAAAGCATGCGGCTGATTCTGAAATTCTTTTCCGAGTTCAGTAGCTTTTTTGCACAGTCAGCATGTCTTTATTAAAGGGCCCAAACAATGTTTTTTCCACATTTCTTAAATAATAGTTTGATGTAGTATTTAAACACTGTTAAACATACTGTTCACGTGATACAGTCCACATGTGGAACCGGAGCCACAAAGATCGGCAGTTTAGAATATACTCATTTTTATACTAATCACATATAGCTATCCACCAATTCAGACTACAGATGTTTAGCTCTGTCTATTCACTTATGAGAGTATACAGAACATTTCACACTGTCTTGCTTTTTGAATGAGGCACCAGACACCAGACGGGGCAGCCAATTGGAACAGAGGTCATTAACATATCAGTCTTAAAGGAACAGTAATTGTTTAATGATGAGGGATAAAAATACCAGGAAAATGTTAAACAGCAGCTGTTTTTGGTGCAAAAATGTACACAAATGTCAAGAAAATGTGGGATGTGGGTCTGTTATTAAACAACTCATACACACAAACGATGATGATAGCAAACATCTAATGTAACAGCATTGACATACTGTGATTTTTGTATAAAACGGTGCATGAAATGGCAGAAACAGACCCTTTTTAGTATGGGCCCTAAGACGTTAAGAGGAACCTAGAGAGCTAAGGATCCTCAAGGGTAAAGGCTAGACTGATTAAAGGGTGTCGGTGTTGAGACACGTGTGTTTCTCGGCTCTGTTCAGTTGGAAACCTCCAGCTTACCTGCTCCAATGATCACGGTAACTGATACCAACAAAACATCACACTGTGAAAAGTAACTAGCACTCGGTACTGTCTGATTACTTTCTGCTTTGCTTTAATTTCAGGGCTGTTTCAAGGATATTTCTGGTGCAACATGTGCAGTTTTTCAAGTTAAAGATGACTGTGTGCAATGTGCAATTTTTCTGGTACACTACCACTATTTTTGTCAATGTCTGCTGCTACCAAGCAACTGACGCAAAACACTAGAAGTCTACCCTGTTGTCTACACTGATGTTCTGCAGCTTTTAGCCACAAATTAAAGCTTTGTTCATTTTAACCAATTTCCTCCTGGATGAATAACGTTTTCTGATTCTGATTTTTATAAATAACAGTCTGTCACATTGTGTCCTAAACCATGTCGACAAGTCTGTGGAATCTTAATGAAAAGCTAGAAGGGTTTTGAGTTTGTTACGAGAATTTCTGGGGATGTATTTACAATTTGGTAGACCATTGCCTTCTCGCGTTAACAACATTAGCCTCGTAACTCCAGTTTAAAACTAAATTTGGACACCAAGCATGTCTCATCTTATTAAATACATCTGGAGCAAATGGAACATAGGCACCCAGGCATTCATGGCTATATGTTACATTAGCAGTACTTGTCACTCATGTTAGCACGCGTTCCCATGGTTTGCTAAGCTACATGCACTCTCCGACATCTTCAGTGTATGCACTGTCCAAAAATGCATTTCTGCATGATACATTGACAGATGTTTCGGACATCCAGGCCCTACCATAGCTAAAGCTACGCTACTTTAAGGCCTATGCCTTAACCAGGCACTACTGTTTTAGCTAAGACTTCAGCAACTTAACTTGCTGTGCCTGGACAGACTTAAACACTGCATGATGCTAAAGCTAAACTCTAATAGTTAAAACAACTGCATATCTGATGCGTAAACTGCTATGTACAGCAAATGATTAAGCACGGCATCTGGTCCGTGGGAAATTTCAAGCACAAATCTGAGGCGTTTACTCTATGCTAATTCTAGAGCTAGTGCAGCACTAAGGCTGGTAGATCAGATGTAGTAGGCCCTGTTTGCCATAAGCACATTGCAGTAATCCCCATGGACTACTGAAACGGGTAACTGGATCACTTCTTTTTAAAGCATCTTAATGGATTGGCCCGGCTGCTGTTTCTTTTTCTCTTTTTTTAAAAATGCATATCAACGCATTGACATTGAGCGCCACACGTCTCTTTCGCGCGCAATCCAAATTCCTCACATCTGGCCAAGCTTGAAATCTCTGACAGTTACAGGGCAGAGATTTTGACAACCGTTTTTCAAGCTAGGCCTCGGCTGACTCTTCGCTTGCTAGGCAACTTTTCTTTTGGAAAGGAGTCAAGAGGTAAAAGTCTTGCGTCAAACGAGATAAATGAGTGAAAGCATAAAAAAAAAAAAGATTGCCTGAAGCTATATGAACTGAAACGGGAAATCCATTTAGAGAAGAGGAGTTCGTACACAGTCCCACGTCCATTAATGGACAGGACAGGGGAGGACGGGGAAGTGTCATAATCTGTGCTAGCTGAACAGATGCACACACAGACAATCCTCATATGCACAAAGCGTTTGCGTGTTACATCACTGGATGGACACAGATAGCCTATGGTATGCCAACCACTGACAGTATACTAGCTCAAGTCATGCATACTTCATGCATGCTGCAGTCAAACTGCTGGCACTGGCAGTATCACCCATGCACTCGCACCCACACCTGTACACGCGCACACAAAATATGCGCACACACACACATACAGGTATTTCTCTCACTCGCGCACACACACACACACACACACACACACACACACACACAGATACATACAAACACACTCACACAGACACCTACCCCTTTCCTGTAAGCTGAGGGAAAGTCAGGTATCCCCCCTGGGCCCTGTGTGTGAAAGCTGAGAGAGCCGTCTTTGGTTTGGTTAGGGTTGGAGTGTTATACCTACCATCCAAAACCCTCTCACCGCTACCACGGCAACAGCCAGGGGATTACTGGACCATACCATTCTGTGGACAGAGGGGATTAAAGTACACACAACATGGCGTCTTTCTGCGCGAGCATGACCGTGTGTGCGCATGTGTGCGGGTGTCACAAATGACCAGATTACCAGTGCAGTCATTCTCATCCAGGCTTAAGAGTGACTGCAGGGAAATATCAGAGTGAAACTTCTAGTGGTCAGCAAAACTGCTTTTTTTTTTTTTTTTTAGATTACCTGGCAACACGCCCAAAACATAAACTGCAAGCTACTGCTAACACTATCTGTGAGAGCAAAGAAAGACAAGCTCTATGTGAAGCTCAGACATTTTCACTCCAAACCCACTAACAATGTCTAAGAACTGATCTAAATCTTAAAGTAGAACTCTATAGATTTTCCTCAATTTCAGCCTACCAATGATCCGAGCACGTTTTGCTGATTGTGACAAAGTCACAATTTCTTGAAAAGCAAAGAATGAAATGTAAAAGAATCTGAGAACCTATCAAAACTATCACTAAAACGTAATTACCATACTATAATAAGTAATTTGTTAAAATGTATCTTCTTAATCAACCAATGGTGGGAATCTCTGAAGAGTAATGTGAACTACTCTCTTTCAGTAAGAGATAAACTCTGACTGTCCAAACGTCCACAAGGTTTTAGTCACTTGCTCATCCTGTTTCTTCTGAAACAGCAGCTATTGACAGGGAGTGTGTGCACAAAAGTGTCAAGACATCTCTTCTAGTGAGCAGTGGAACCATGCATGCTCCGTCCAGTCTATTCGGGATGTCTCGGAGTGGCATTTGTTTGTAAAGCGACTAGCAAACTCCACATTACAGCCCAAGCTCTATTCTGCACACTTCCTTACAAATATTTTTCTACATTTTTTGATTCTTGTCTTTAGCCTTTCATTTTCTATGTAATTCACTGCAACTATACTGTAGTCTCATTGATGTTTAAGGGGCACATTTCACGACACTGTTTGTGTTTAACCTTGTATATGACAAAGCTTCTTTATTTTATTGTTACTATAGTGCACAGTCTCAGTGATGTTTAAGGGGCACGTTTCACGACACACTGTACTTGTATGACTCTATATGTGACAAATAAAGCAGCTTTAGCGGAAGAGTAGAGGTTTCAGCAAAGAGGGAAAACATGAACACCCTTAAATTCATGAGAAATTGTGGACGAGCAGGTGTTTATACACTTCGGGACATAAAGTAAGGTGGTGGTGGTGTAGTGGGTAGGACTGGGTTCCTGAGCAAGACCCTTAACCCCAAGTTGCTCCAAAGAGACTGTCCCCTGTAGAATGGAAGTCGCTTTGAATAAAAGCGTCTGCTAAACGCTGTAAATGTAAGTGTGGGTGCCAGTGTCCAATAAGCATTTTAACTAGTGTCAAGCTGTACTTCTGCTAGTTAGGGACACACTGCCACCAGAAGCAAAGCTGATAGTGGTGTGTGTGTATGTGTGTGAGAGAGAGAGAGAGAGAGAGAGAGAGAGTGTGTCACTCTCTTGCCATCTCTCTCTATCTCTCCAGCTTAAGGTCATGGCAGGGAGTCAGCTCATTAGGCAGTGTGGCAGATGATGGTGTAGTCCATTATGTAAGAGCAGCAAACAGCATTTATGCCAGTGTAAACACACTAAGCCCGACAACCCCCCCACTGGACCAAAACCCCACATAACACACACACACACACACACACACACACACACACACACACACACACGTCGGCATTTATATCTGCCCTAAGCCCAGAGGATGACCCAAGCCCTCAGCTTTGCTCATGTATGGTGCATGACCCTGAGGTTTACAGCAGAAGTGCAGAGTAATGATTGCATGATGACTGTTACTCGCTGTGACCGCCACAGCAAAACTGCCTGTGACTGCTGAGCAGAAAGCGCTGAACGCTTTATTACAGTGTTAAGCTTTGCAATTGCATGACAACACCCAGCATCTGACACTTCAGTGTTAAAGAATACTGCAGAGTGGTGGTGGCCTAGTGGGTAGGATACTTGCCTCAGGTCATGGGTTCGAATCCTACCCTCAGCAAACCACCACTGGGTTCCTGAGCAAGACCCTGAACCCAGGTTGCTCCAGGGAGACTGCCCCCTGTAGTTCGGGACCGGAGGTCACTTTGGATAAACGCGTGAGCTAAATGCTGTAAATGTTAAATGTTAAACCACATCCTGACTGCGCTGGAGCATTATCATTTCCAGTAGGCTGCTGTCATTATGTAAATTTGAAAAAAAAAAAAAACAACCACAAACATGAATCACCATTGCATGTTTGATGCTTTCTCCAAATGTAAACACGGCTTAATTGAAAACATTTATATGCAGTTTCTGTATTTTTCTCTTGAAAAGCTTTTGATGATCTGTTTCCAAGAACGTATTCTTGAACCTTAAAGGCTGCGCATGGTGTATTATTGTTAAGTCTGTTCTTGTTTTCCTTCGGGACTAAGATCTGATTATTCAATTAAATAAGTATTTATTTACTTGACCAGATTACTCAACGAATGCGTAGATTATTCAGTAGCTAAAACAACTGACAGAGGCAGCCCCACA
This sequence comes from Hydrocynus forskahlii, assembly GCA_037974365.1. Classification (NCBI taxonomy): domain Eukaryota; kingdom Metazoa; phylum Chordata; class Actinopteri; order Characiformes; family Alestidae; genus Hydrocynus; species Hydrocynus forskahlii. The sequence goes on along the minus strand of JBBPCX010000088.1, from coordinate 10,551,471 downwards.
AAACAACAATATTAATATTCTATGTAAAAACTCCATGTCCTACAATCTCTGTTTCTCTCATTTTAGGACGGGGATGCAAGTAACTTTCTTAAAATAGAAAAAATAAAAAAAGCCTACTGCATGTTATTTCCTAGATTTGTACATGTATAACTCTTAGCACCAATTCCATGCATGGTTTGATAAGGGTTGATTAAGTTTGTCTTTTATCATTTGCTCTTTATTAAACTGAATTACTAAGCTTTAAATCGAAAGGGATGACCTGCTTTCAAATGAATGTTAGGAGAAAATTGAGGGGAAAAAGAACACAATTCATATTTTGGCCCTTAGCAGCCCACACTGGCCCCTCATTGGTCATTGCTCATTGGTTTTGCTGATGCATTTTTTTTTAATTTACAAAAAAATGGACGATTTAAATAACGGTTCTCTGAGGGTTAAAAAGGCATGAAAATTTGCTATTGGGAATGTTTTACATGTTTTTCCCTTAAAGCTGACTTTGCTCTTCAAGGTGGACACCTCAGTCAAGCCTTAAGCTTCAGAGCTTAGCAGACAGGAACTCCACTAGAAGACTTAACAGCGACTATTATTAACTTTGCACATGAGCCCACAAGACCACTGCAGCTTTAATTACACAAAACCTGCTAAATAATAACTCTTGTAATAAACCAATGCATGGAAAGCAACTCTGGCTATTTTTAAATAATTTTGTGTGACTGCGAGTGCACGGAGCTGGCAAATGTAAAGCTGGAGTAGAAGATAACTGGGAGAAGCATCAATAATCTTTGACAAAAACACTACGGATACATTTCACCTTAACTGCCTAACTTACTGAATTCAGCTTACTGAATGTGCCATTTACTAAGAGTATTATTAAAAATATAGGTCTCTAAACAGTTCTTTGTTTTGACATATGGGTCTAGCAAACTCCATTAGTTTGTAGAATTCGTATAAACATTTACATTATGTGGCACTTCCTACCAGTTTTAAAAAGGTATCATACACAAATGTTAAAGTGCTGTCCACTGAAAGACTCTTTGTGGAGCCAATAATGCTTCAGTGGCATCTGTCCCAAAAACGCTGTTATTGACGAGTGAGTGCCAGCGAGGCCTGTTCTGATTTTGCCACTGTGGGCCCCCGCCCTTCATGGGTGAAGCTGTGCTGTGATGTGCCACATGAGGGTGCTGTGGACTGAGACAGTGCTTACTTGGTCCTCTTTCTGGTCTTTCTCCGTTTCTGCTCCCTGCTCTCGGGCCGAGCTGACTGACAGCTGCCTCTGCAGACGCAGAACCTCCTTCTGAGACTCCTTCAACAGTCGCTCAAACTCTCCGGCTCCAGCCTGGCCAGGACAACCCTACAGAGAGGGTGAGAGAGAATATTTGTGTGTGTGTGTGTGAGAGAGAGACAGAAGGAGAGAGGGTGAGAGGGAGAGAGAGAGAGAGAGAGAGAGAGAGAGAGAGAGAGAGAGAAATAAGGAGAGAGAGAGAGAGAGAGAGAGAGAGAGAGAGAGAGAAAGAGAGAGAGAGAGAGAGAGAGAGAGAGAGAGAGAGAG
>JBBPCX010000088.1:10532949-10549825 GCA_037974365.1 Hydrocynus forskahlii | reverse complement strand
TGTGTGTGTGTGTCTTTTTTGTCTGCCAGACTGAAAGATGATGAGACACACTGTGGGAGGGGAGACCAGTCACTTCTCTTCAGATCAATAATTCAGCTGTCTATGCTGTCCCATGAGATGCATTAGAGTAAACTAGGGCCTGACCAGTATCAACATTTTGAGGTCAATATCAAGAGATTTCAACGATAACCAGTTTAGACGTTTCAATAACGAATAATATTACATAATATTACTGCTTAACTTACAGATATGACTGTCGGATCCTAAACTCACAGAGGAGAAACTCAGTCTTACAGAATGTAAATACGGCAGCACTGGGGATGAGCAACATAGAATTATTTGCTCTTTTTTATATAATATCTGTATTTTTCTTAGTTTTCACAAGAATACGTGTGAAGATGCAGTTCAACGGTACTCGCTCAAACACTTATTTGAGAAGCCTTGCAGGTATGTCAAGGACTCACACAAGCTTGAAGAGAGATGCAGAACGCTCCCGCAAGAGAGAGAGAGAGAGACAGAGACAGAGAGAGAGGGAGGAATAGAGAGAGAGGGAGAGAGAGAGAGAGGGCGGGAGAGGGCGGGAGAGAGGGAGAGAGGGAGGGATAGAGAGAGAGGGAGGAACAGAGAGAGGGATAGAGAGAGAGGGAGACAGAGAGAGAGAGGGAGAGAGAGAGTATATGGGATTAATGGCGGTGGGACAAAAAGAGACAGGTCGTTTTTTAGGAGATGCAGTGTGTCACTGGTCAGACTCTCTCAATTTCACGATTGCAGCCTCTCTGATTAGCTGCAGGGCTTGTGTGTGTGTGTGTGTGTGTGTGTGTGTGTGTGTGTGTGTGTGTGTGTGTGTGTGTGTGTAAAAATGTGCAGATTTTACTATGTCTAGGTAAGACAAACACTAACAGAAAGCAACCAAAGCCTCACACTGAGTGCACAACAAGCCATTTGCGTTTTTTCCACTGCAGTACACCTCTGTGCTCTTAAACCCTTTCGCTTTCATAAAGCTGGCCTTACAGAAGTGATGACACTTCTCCTCTGATACACTTCAGTTCCAGAGGTGCCCCCACACTTGCCAGTCTGAATGCTGGAGAGATACAACAGACGACTCAGAGAAGAATAACAGACTTAAACAGACATCTACAGTGGCTGTAAGAAAAGAACGTGTGCTGTTCAGCATATGCATACATTTTTACTCGTTGCTTTCTGCCACACCAGCCTGTTTCTCTGGTACAGCACTATAGCAAGTTCATTTCATAATTTTGTATTGTGTTGAATTTGAATCTTATTTACACTACCATAATACAATTTCTTCATTTTCCTCCAAACAACAGCCCAGGCAAGCACACCACACAACACCAAGACTCCTACTGCTACATATACACTACATGGACAAAAGTATTGGGACACCTGACCATCACACCAACCGGTTCCCTCTTTGCAACTATAACAGCTTCTACTGTCCTTGGAAGGCTTTTCACAAGATGTTTGCGTTTCTGTGGGAATTTGTGCCCATTCATTCTGCTGAGCATTTATGAGGTCAAGCACTGATGTTGGACGAGAAGGCCTGGATTGCGATCTCTGTTCCAGTTCATCCCAATAGGTGCCGGATGTATTCCATTGCTGGAACAGAAAAGGTTCTTCTCCAAACTGTGTCCACAAAGTTGGAGGCATGTCGTTATGCAAAATGTTTTGGTATGTCTTGGTATTAAGACTGACCTTCACTGGAAGAAAGGGGCCTAAGCCAAACCCTTAAAAACAGGTATCCCAGTATTTTTGTCCAGATAGTGTATATAATATGTACATTGGCAAGTTACAAAAACGTAAACTGAATACAGAGCAAATGTGTGGATTGTTGTCATTTTCAAACACTCCACTGAATATTATCTTGAATAATCTTTAAGAATGAGAAAAACCTATGATGTGTCGCTTGAATGCCTAAATCGTGCAGCCCTATGAGTGAGACTGCTCAGATATAGGTCAGGATCCTTATTTCCGGCTTCTGGATCAGCATACTTGAAGCACGTTCTTGATGGTTTGATCCCATGACACTGGGAAAAGGACAAAAGCGGTCATGACATTTTCACACTGCTCCATCAGAACATTATGAAGCCCTCTCACATACACAGATCCAGCAGGGGTGCAGTCTGCGTGATACACAATTATGCACAGTATATCCACAAGGATTTGTGTGATACAGGCTATGCATTGGATATGAGTGACACCCAGCAGGAACCCCATACTTACTGTATTGAACATGGATAAGACTTTTTATAGAAACAAGACTGGTGGCTGTGCTGGTTGCACGTTGCGCGAGGGAGGCAATGTGTGTTACTGCAGCAGGCAGATATCACGCATGCACTAAAAGCCACCACAGCATAAGGTTTAAGACATCATACAAAACAGCTAAGGATGAGAAAAACATGCTCAGATCTTTATATAACGGTATCAGGTAAAACAGCCTCAGAAAAAAAGGCTTTGGTAAAATGTACAATTCTGGTCTTGATTACTAGATGAATTACACTTCTGTGGCCAAACTAAAAGGGACAATTTGCTACACCAACATCTTTTACTGAACTATATGTTCTTTTATTTGCTAAAGCTCAAGCTTCAGCTCACAAATCACTGTGTTTATGAGTGGCATCAGCAGTGTTGAGTAGCAAAAGCCTGAAGCGGGTACATGATGGAGTCAGGGTGTTGCATCACAGAAAAACAGGGAGAAAATATAGGCCAACAATTCAGTGAAACATTACGTTTTAACAGGGCTGCAAAGTGGGACAGTCTAGTTCATATTTAAGATTAAATACATTATACGCTGCTACAAGAAAACGAGCCCTAACATGTCAGTAACATAGTGATAGTGATCATGTAGCTAGTGCAGGCTCAAAGCACGGCCTCCGTCACCCAAGCACAGCAACCGAAAGGTTTGACTATTTTTGGCCAATAACGTTATCAAGTGCGCACCCCAAAAAGCTTCTCATTATTGGCACTGACATTTTTGGCACCAGCTGAGTTTCAGTATTTGTGTATTGTGATTTTTCACCCCTGCAGTTTAATGAATATCCAGTCTTTGACTCCTATAAGCAACGGAACATCAAAATTAGTTAGAAAAGTAGAACTCATGACAGTAACTCATGAAAGTTACAATAGTGGCACATGAACAAAAGCCTCCAGGCGGAAAACAAAAACACTTCCTCCAACAGTGCACAGAGAGGGGCGGACTGATCTGATAACAGGCTTTCACATTCTGGGAATAGGCCTGTATATATATATGTGTGTGTGTGTGTGTGTGTGTGTGTGTGTGTGTGTGTATCAGATAAACACTAGAGGCACCTTTTACAGTCTACATGTGTAAAGCACACACATACATACAAACAGGGCCACAAAATCTCACATATGCACTGGCTTTCACATTATATGTATTGATCAGTCTGTTATAGGGGCGGCTGATATGGAACAAATGTATTAGTACTGATACTGAGACCGATATCGACACTGAATATTAGTAATCAAGGAGATCATTAACTGATACTTGGATTTAAATTTGCAGAATAAATGAAAATCATAAACACACATGACACGAAACCTCCCTGACATGCCTTTAAGCACATGTTTCTGCTTGAAACAGAATCAGTGACAGGTTCAGGACACACTTTAGTAACATAAGTAGTAATCGTGGGTTGAGACTGAGAGTCTGACTGGCCCTGGTAAGTGATGTATTATAATGTTAGAAGTTTTTTGATGAATAATATTTATAGACCAACAAATTAACTCGCTGACATTTGCTTCTGCATTAGCTCTAAGTCAGCTCTACGAAAAGACTCAACATTAGCTTACGTTTTTAAGACCATCAACATGTAAAAAGACCAAATATACAGGTGAGCATTGTTCCGTTTGATTTGATAACAGTAATTATCATTGCAAAAATGCTGAGCATTGTCTCCAATAATTGGTCACGGTGATAATTTTGACAAGACAAAACATTCCAGCAGTGCCACATATTAAAAATCCCATCAAAAACTCTCTGTACAATGATTTCGATATATGATATAGCTGCACAACAACAGTTAAATGGGACTAAGCTCTCTTTATAAAGAAACGTGTAGCGGCTCTGCGTTCCAGTACTGACGATTTCCAAGGATGCTCAGAAAAATGATCACAAAATGTATCACTATAGGGGTAAAGGTTGCCCAAGCCTAGTCCACACACCAAAACATCACTTCAGACTTTTAACTCTGCCTGGGTTTGCTTTGTAGTAAATATGTGAAATATGTTTTTGTGTGTATGTGTGTCTGTGTTTGCAAAATTAGACCGGCACAGCCACGCTTCTTTAATATTCATTTTCTCTGCATTCTGATGCACCCCTACATAAATAAATGATGAACTGGATGCTTTGATCTTTTATGTTTTTTTTTGTTTTTTTTTACCATTACTAACATTACAGCATTCATATTTCTCATTAATGAAGAGTGTTCATAGCCGCATAATGTCAGTATAATAACATCGTATGTGGGATGGGCCTAAAAGAAAGCACTAGAATTCTTCAGATTACCCCTTTACTTCCTCCAAAGTTCCCTGGAGGGAAAGATCAGGAGATTCTCCACCTAAAAAAAATGCAGATTTTCTTTTTTTTTCCCCAATGCTCACCATGTGGAAATTCCCTGAATGGCCAAAGACAGAAACAGGCTGTCTGATGTCAGATACGGCCTGACAAGTGTTCAGTCAAAGCAGATCAAAGTAGCAGAGGTGCGCTGCTGACTGAGGAGCTGATTCTGTTTGACTTCTCACCAAACTCCCCTCTGAGAGACATCCAGCGTCTTGAAATATGGGGGGGCTGATGGGTGAGGGGTTGCACGTGGAATTTGTTACGCTTTGATTGACATGTCTCACTGGCGGGCTAAACAGCAATGGCAGAATGAGGTATCAAGTGACAAGTTAATAGTGGAGGTGACACACACACACACACACACACACACACAAACACACACACACACACCGCGATGAAAGCATACACACGGCACTCGTCTATTTTTTCCCCTTCTCTCCTGGAGGATCAGAAATGGGTCACTGCAGAGCTGGGAACGATGTCTGACTGCAGCATCACAGGACTGGCGACTTTTCCACATCCAGCAAGTCAGACATCAAAATATACAGGTTACTGTAACGCAACCCAACAACTTCAGACAGTATGTGAGTGTAATGTGACTCTTCTGTCATACGTGAACACCGCAGCATAACAGTGTGAACAGTGTGGAAATCCGTCCTCTGTGTTTAACCCATTCACCAAGCGAAGCAGCGGGCAGCCAGGAACACATCGGCCGGGGAGCAGTGTGTGGGGACGGTTCCTTACTCAGGGGAACCTCAGTGGTGCCACTAGCAGTCTTGGGATTCGAACGCCCCAACCACTAGGCCACCAGATGAATTATGGCAATTCATCTCTCTCTGTAATGTGAAGGGGCAACACTGACCAGTTGGCTGAGACAAATCAAGTGTGTACAGTATGCAAGTCTTTGGGGTTTTTTTGAGTGTTACTGTGCTTGCAGTAGTTAAAGTTGACCTGACGGTCACTTTAGAAGTATGGAAAAACAGGATGTGCCTTTTCTCAGCTGGGCAGTACAAACTACCACACTGTGAAGTCACCTTCGCTACTGGCTAAGCGACAAATGTGTTTGCGAATTGCATGTACTGGCCTTATGCATCTTCCAATATACGCCTAATCCAATGACCTTTAAAGTGAAACAAATGAGAAATCATACCATGACCTATTTCAGTGTGGGACATGGCAGCAGGGTCTCAGGGATGGATGGGGATTTTGGGGGTGGAGATGAAACATGAGATTATTGGTTGATAATATTTCCTCCTGCATGCTGGTGTAAAGCAATGTGATCACAAATCATAAGATGCGAGCAGGCGGAAAGTGCCGGTTGCTGGTTTGACTGCCAGTGGCCCTACTGAGGTACCCTTGAGTACCGTCCCCACACACTGCTCCCCGGGTGCCGCATCACTGGCTGCCCCCTGCTTCACTTGATGAGTGTGTTAAATGCAGAGAAAGAATTTTACATTGTGTGCTGTGCTATGGTGTGTCCATGCATGATCATCAGGCGCCACATTTTATAAGAGGCCAGGAAAACAAAAATCTTGTCTCTGAAATGGTATGATAAATGAGAAATCATGTTTAAAAGCAATAGCTAACCATGCATGTTAATGTTGCGAGCAAAGAATAAAAGCTAGTAGTCACTAGTTAGCACAATATCATTCAAAATGCTAGGTTTCCATACATTGTTAGCAACATTACCACTTTAGACTGCACTATTCCAAGCATAAAAAACTATATATTACAACAATATTTACTTTTCACAGTTTACACTATTATCATTATATCACCTTGTGTCGTCACCTTATATACGTATTCCACATGTCTGATTTTTTTTTTTTTACAGAAGTATGTGGGTGCAGTATTTACAAAAAATGTCTTATGAAATATAAAAATTAAGTGATTGAATATTATTGAGTGTCCACAATGTTACTTTGCATTACATTTAAAGAGTATTTGAGAATATTTGATTTAAGAGTCAGGCAGGACTTCTGAGAGTAAAAGTCAAGGTGCAGCTTCATTAGAACTGGGAGGAGACATAAAAGCACATAATAATAAAAGTCAATATTAAACGTTTTAGCATTCAGGCCAATATCCAAGAGTAGGGTCCCACCAGAGCACGTTAGTAAAGGTTTGTAGTTTTTTTTTTTTTTTAAGTTAATTTCTATTTGTAGAAATTAACTTTTAATATTAAAACAAGAACACACAATGCAACTGGTGTCAAACATCACTTGTACAATTCTCGTGTTTCCTCAACCACAAAGTATTATTCTTCTTACTGAGTCAACAAGACCTATATCAGTAAGCAGCCACTGCTATCCTGCAACAGAAGCTTCAAGCATACCCTGCATTCGTGTCCTTACAGAGAAAGCGCTTCATCATAATTAAATCAAACGAACATACACGTATTTGTGAGATCCTGCTGGTGAGGGTTTCCTCTCTTTTAATGACGCACATAAAAGTTGTGCTACGAGCATCCCTTTAAGAGTGAGGGAGTGAGATGGGACGCAGGTTAAAAAGGAATGTATTAATTAATTTGTTTCATTCATCTGGAGGTTATTGAAATGTTAGCAATTTCAATGAATGCAAACTTTTCTTAGAGTAAAAATGAATAAAACATGGGGGGGAAAAAAACGTGAATTTGAAGAGAAAAGATCCAAAGGAACAAATCTGAGAAAATGTTGTGGGGGGTTCATAATAAATAAATAAATAATCCAAGGAAAAACATTCCTAGAAAATGAAAATAGGAAAAAATAAAACATGAAAAAACGAGAAGGAATATAAAATGAATTCAAAGGGCCGCGCAGAAGGAGTGTAGAATCACATCCACTCAATGAGGAGATGCTGATAAACAAGTCATTATCTGGCAAAGGTTTAGAGATCTTGACATCAGTGTAAAACAGCGGAAACGAACGAAAATTCAAAAAGAAAAAGTGAAAGAGACAGACAAGACTACATGTCTGCAGAAAACGGGCATAAAAACCAGACAAGTGAATGGAGGGGGTCCTCAGGAAATTGCAATACACAACAGAGCGAGTTGAGACAAAGACTACACATTAGCGCTCCTGAGACAGCGCCTGAGGCTTTAAATGAGCATCCCTCCCAGCACCCTAATAGAAACTCAGCCGTCTCCTAATACACTTCAAAGCCTTCAAATAAAACTGCCCGGCCCCTCTTTTTACTACACGTGAATTTATTCATGGCCTGCCACAGTCTTTCGCACGGATGTTCCCCAATTAAATCTTTACAGAAGGCTTTTAAACCATGAAGCACAATCATAAATCACCACAGCATGACCGTGAGCATACGACTGGTGCTCTCATGGGAGACAACACACTTCTGCATATGCCAGACACAAACGTGACCATCAATCACATCATATCTGTCATCCTAGTATCTTTCATTAATTTAAGTAAAGCTCTGTCAGTGGAGACATTGGAGACATGGCAGCCTTTCTGAGTTTCAGCTGATGAAGACCTAGACGTCCTAAGTGACATCAAATTGATATCGGCAAAAAGGCTGTACGCAGAATACGCAGTACTGCGGCGTGTGAGTGAGGGAGTTGGCGTCCCCAGTACGCTTATCTACGCCAATTTTGGACTGTTAAAAGCGTGAGTGTTTTTACACTCGTTTTTTGTCATTTTTTCCTCTTACTACAGTACAGTGTACAGGTACAGTATATTTATGTCCTTTTCCTTTTTCTGTGGCTTATGATTTTACAACTGTGTTAGGATCGGTACGTGATTTAGGCTAGGGTGTTTCAACTTACACCAAAATTCGGGCTACACCACTATTGAAGGAACGGATCTGTGTTGTAACTCGAGAAGCCCCTGTATATACACACACACATGAAGAGCTCTTTTCCAAAACACCACATTAAAAAAACAAAAACAAGCTTGCCATGCCATTTGGCTGTGTACTGAACCTACTCGCTGCTCCATCAGCGTTTCATGCAAAATCACTGTATTTCCTTGTTTAAAATGGATTGTAAACTTCTTTCCCAAACCCCGATAAGCGTTGTACCCGTTTGTTTGGCAAAATGCCACATCGCCTCTCGAACTCAGTGGCCATTAACTAACTACAATGAATAGTCTCTGTAAATGCAGAACATTAGAATTGGCCAAGAACTGCCACGTTCACGTGTCCCTATCCTACCTTGCATTTTTTGTCCATCTGATGCAGACTGAACTGGCACAGGCCTGACTTGGCATTTTATCTTTTACCTGTATTCTTCTGCTTTATTTACCTCTGTTAAACTTATTTTAATTGATCTTAAATCCTACTTTCATTCTACTCTTTCATTCAATTAATTTTAGGCTTAGATTTATTGTTTTTTAGGCATATTTAATCTCTGTAAAGCACACCGAGTTACACATGTATGATAACGTGCTCCACAAATAAACTTGCCATGCCTCGAATAATCACTGCTTGCCATGCAACTTAAAGTACCATGTAGCAGCTCAAACTCTCACCTAAACCATTACACAGTAACCCCCCGGAACTGGCCCCAGTCACCTCAGGACAGGCTTCCTCTTCCCCACATATCTAACATCAACCAGCATCTATGCATATGTGTGACAGTGTGAAAGAAAGAGAGCAAGAATTAGAGGGTACAGGTCAAAGCTTCTGCTCAGCCTTCATTCCCGATAGTGGGTTTCTTTTCTCTGTCCGTGCCTCCATTCACGGTCTTTTCATTTCTCACCATGGGAGGTTTTATAATCTTTGTAACATAATGTGCTTGGGTAATTTCAGCATATTATGATTGGGGTGATAAAACAACAGCCCTCACACTGAAATGAGTTTCATATGTGAAGCTGCAGTTGTGTATAACTGTTTATTCACTTCATCATTTATTTAGAATTAGGGCTGCCCTGAATAGTATTCTACAGGTGTCTAATACTTTTTGGTGTTTCCAAATGAGTATATATTTATTATTAAAACCACCATTAAAAATGACATGAGCAAAAAAAGTATCTTCATAAATGCAGTGCAAATTATCCAGCAGGGAGCACCTGCTCGCACGCTGCAAGTTGCTTAGGAAGCAGCCCTCATTCAACCTCCTGTTCAAATGCAACCGTGTTAGTCATGTAGACGGTAAGGAGCAGACAATGAAAAATCACCTATTTATCAGAATTTTAGTTAGAAGCAATGTCAGAAATCATGGCTCCTCTCCATTGCAAGAACTCACTCAAGAAGCAAGTTTGAGGCTCCAAGGCTCAAGACGAACAGTATTTTGCACTGATCATTTTTCTTGTCCTTTGATCATTTAAACTGCTCCCGCTTTCAGGCATCACTGCTCTTTTAGCTTTAATGGCTGGTTTGAAAAAGAGAGCAGTTTGGTGGATCTTAGATAAGGTGAAATGTCAGCTATAACTTATTGCATTTCATTTTTGACAATATAATAACAGTCACAGGACTTTTGCTGAAACATTCAGCATTCCAGCCTCGAGACAAATGAAGCAAATATTCTGGCCTTCGGGAGAAAAACAACAGGTCTGAACTTCAATTTACAGAAAACGAACTTCAACAGCAGCCATAATATGAGTCAGAAGCATCATTATTACAGATACCCTGGGTTGAAAGGTCAATTCATACATGAGGTCAATTCAAACAAGACTACTGGGTTCAAATTTACCGGTAAATACGTCAGTATTTACCTTTTAAATCACTTGTTCATGTACAGAACTGTCTCTGGGTTTTATGGGCATTCACTCTGATTTTTTGAGGATCTTTTTTGGAGGACAGAACCTTGCTAATGTTAAGATAAGCAATGACAGATTTGAGAATGCGGAGTATACGTATGCTCTATGCAGAACTGTGAGAAAAGAACCTTTTTGCTGCTTGCTTGCCTCTATTCTTGAAGCAATCACACTGAGCTCATTAGGGCCAATAAAGTATATAATCCAACACTAGCGGAGCTCTGAGTGCAGCTATATTATAGAAAGTAATTCGGTTCTAATTTATTACTCTCAGACTTTAACAGCAGCGAGGGCGGATTCGGACTGAACTAATAATCACTTGTCAGTAATCACCTAAATCACGGCGTCTGTCCATGTAAAACCAAACCAGCTTAAGATTTCTCCATGGTCAAATCCCTCTCTTCCTTTCCAGGGTCTCCCTTCCCCCCCGTGCTGGCCTCCCGCCACCCCACTCTTTCTCTCCTGCTTTCGAGGCACTCCTGGGAGCACAATGAGATGAACCTTATTGTGTAGCCTGCATCCTCAATCACTCCCACCACCCTGAACACACACGTGAACAGCATCAGGATCTTCCTTGCATCCACATTCATGACAACCGCTCATTACTCCCCTGCTCTCCACCCTCGGCCTGCTCCCTGCTGGGCTGGAAGCGCTATATGATAATATCTAATGCATTATTTAAAGTTAGTAGCTCCTTCGCTGCATTTTTATGCTACAACTGCTACAGAGCCCTTAGTCCTTACAGCCAGAGGGGGGGTCAGGCCACAGGTTCAGTCATTAACACTTTGCATTATGGGGGCAGATCATTAAAACCTCAGTCTGTGCATTTAAAACACACATTTAAAAAAGCAATTATACTCGAGCAACAGCGACTAGCGGGGGGAGGGATCGGCAATATCTATTAAAGGATTACTCAAACGTATCTGTCACATCTGGAGAACACGGTGGATTACCACAATAAGGCCCCTGTACTTTGAAAAGAAACACAATTGTAAAAGAACAACAACTGCACCTGCCCGTTGGCCTCCACTGTAATTGTGTTCAGTCAACAGAATTTCTATTCATTCATCGATCGTAGGTGTTTTTAGGTATGTGTTAAATTGTTGTCAGCAGTACTTAACTGAATGTTGCAGAGGCAGCAGAATGATAGTAGTTTCCTTAATCATTTTTATTATATCACATTGCTGCTCATAATAAACAACCATGTGCTACAAATGCAGCGTAATACGATTAGGTTGAAGCCTTTCTTTTATTACTTACTTCCACATACACACAACTGCACACAGCCAAGGAAAAAAAATAAGAGCCCGCATCAGTTTTTTTTTTCATGGTTATTTCTTTTGCAATTTGTGGGAGTGTGTCTGTGTAAAATGTGCACGTCACTATTGTTTTATGCACTATTGAGCACGCTTGATTCAAAATTCCAAACAAAAACACGTTTAGAGAAAATGTAAAAATAATACATATAAAAAATGTATTATCCCTAGGAAATGTTAAACTACTCGACACTCTTCTGTTATTTTACAACTGCAACCTTTAAAACAGTGATGTTAAGAGCAGAGTGTGCATGTGTGACACTGTTTCATCCATCAGAAACTGAATCAAGCTGCTGGAACACAGTACATAGAAAAGCTGCTCTTCAAACACTACTGCACTCACAACACATATTTTTACACACGTTTCTTATTTTTACACAGCTCACATTGCAATAGTTCATAAAAGAGTAGAAACCTGTGCATTGTACACACACAAACACACACACACACACACACACACACACACACACATACACAGCCACAAACTGTACAAACAGTGAACAGAAAAAAAAAAGGGAAAAGTGGTCTCTTGATTATTTTCCATGGCTGTATATGAACAAAAAACAAGGATTTGTATCAACAGAACTTCGCTCAGAATAAACAAACAAACAGGTCTGTGGGTTAATGGGTCAGACGCTGTATACTGAATTAGCTTTTAAGCATGTATCTTCCTTTTCTCAGCTGAGAACATATGACCCTTGGGACAGCGCCATGACGGGTCACTAAAACCTTAATGAGGGTGTGGCTGACCCCCTGCAGGGCAGGAGAGTGCCCCACAGAATGGCCAGACATTTTTGGGAGGTCAGGCGAAGTTCAAGAGGAGAAGAAAAGGAAGGATATACACATTTAATCATGCACAGCCCTCCTGTCATCACTCTAGTCCCTTTAGTTCACTATTCATCTTTCGCTTCTGTCACATCTCACCAGGCCTTCATTTTTATCCCCTGCCATTTTCGGTCTGCGGCCTTTGTTCACCATCTTTTCTGACATCTGCTACAGGAGATGCCAGAAACCTTTTAATTAAACCAAAAGCACACATGCACATATGCTGTCTGAACGATGATAACCTCTGCTGTACAGAGAGACCTCCAAAGTCCCAGCACGAAAAAACAGTGCAAGAAAGATTTTAAGCTGAGTGTATAGGGTATCAGGGAATACAGCAAACCTCCGAAAGTCACAGGGGTTACGTTCCGCCTGCGAATTGTGGAAAAACTGCGAATTTGTGATGTGGTAAAAAAAAGTGCCTAAAAATGTCTGTTTTTATAGTATAAACCTTAGTTTATGGTATCAATATGCCCCTAAATATGCTCCCAAAACATTTTATTTCATTTTAAACTCAGCTTAATACATTACCCTTAAAAAATGTAAAGGTAAACCCGTGTCTGTACTGTACAGCTTACACTGAACTCCTGCAGTGCTAGAATGTAAATACCGACATTACCCCTGTATAGACTGTACTGTAATTCATGCACGGTTTCCTTTGGTATGAGCTGTCGTTTCCTTTGCTATAAGCAGGTAAGTACAGTGATAAATTAATTTAATTTACAGTAATAAAAACACAGGGCTTTAAGAAGAACAAAACGAAAAACATGAGAACACTGAGAAACACGCGAGACGCTCCACACGGGAAACTGTTCTGATGCAGGAATGCTGGACTGCAGCTGCCAGAGATGCATCACAGGGCAGCAGCCAATACACGGTTGCTTTGCGTTCTCGACAGTACTAAAAAATATTAGTATATAGTATATTAGTATATACATATAACTGTATAATTAACTTTAATACGTATGTTACAAAACCAGTAAATTATATTTTTCTTAATAATTTTGCATTAAAATGCATGAAGAAAGCACATATTGTCACGACAAATGCAAAAAAATAAATGCAGAGGATGCCGAGAACAATACAGAGAACTGTTCTTAGTTCGGTTCTAAGAAAAAAATCCGCGAACGACTGAGGCTTCACATTCTGAATGGCGACTTCATGGGGGGGGACACTGTACATCCAGAAGCAAGCGATTTAGGATTTGAAATCTATGGCGACACATACGACAAGCGCTTTAACCGCCTAAGAACGCAAACATATGACGTCACAAGAGGCTTGAGCTCAGTCAAGACCATGCATGATGCCTTGAGGTGAGTATGTGTGCACCCTGTCAAATCTAAACCACCAACAGCATACTTGAATACATTACTAGGGATGAGTCTGCAGAGTCTGTATTGATTTACAATGAAGTACAATTAAGTGGATCCACCGCTGGCCCATTTCAAATCTGTTGCAGGAGGGAATATGGGTTGAGGTCACCCGCTGTGCCTGAATATAGCTACTGCTGAATGCTTCACGATGGAGCTCCCACTACTGCACTGGCCCACATTACAGCTGGCTGGGGAGCAGGCGAAACAGTCAGTACAAGTTAGAATGTGCACTTGTTATCAAGATTTGTGTTTACCTGAAAACGAAGGACAACATGATGAGCAAACACATTACCTACACAGGACAAATTCCACTGAGAATTACATGATCTGATCTTCAAACCAAGAACTGCATGTTTAAGTTCGGCTGAAGGTGCAATGCTAGACTGTAAAGCCTATTTTAAGCCTACAAAGACGGATCTGTCTATGATTAACCGCTTCAGTGGCTCCCAACCTGATCCTAGTGCAGCCTTGTCCCTCACAGTTTAGTGCCTTCAATGCTCTAGCACACTTCGATCCAACCAATCAGCTCATGAACAAGCATGAAGAGGCGTGTAACAGCATAGAATACTTCAAAACGTGGGGGGCAGGGATGAGAATCACTGTAGGAACTGCAGCACCAGAAGGACCAGAGCCAGACTAACAAACAATTTACTGGTTGAAGGAGCCAAATATTCAGCTAACTAATAATATCAGGCACTACATTTTTAACAGACAGATATCTTTTTAACATTTTTAGTGGTTGATTGACTGTCATGAGTGTTAGTTGCCAACTGCGAATTATCACATTCGATTGACACTGCTCAAAAATGTTTTAAGCCCAAATAACATACAAACTCTCAATCGTTAATGTTATAAAAATGAATAAAAAACGTGAATAAAAGTGAATAAAAAACATGTGATCTGGGAACTTTAGTGCTCAATCAATATGAGCATTCTTTGACTGACACTGACATCAATTTAAGGACGATTCTGATAACTGATAATATCAGTCGACATAAATTCGTTAAATACAAAATCTGGCCAAAAATCTGCCCTTTAAGCCAGTCAGTAATGTGACGGTCAGATCTCAACAGTCACATTTCTTAAACACAGAGAACTGAAACACCCAGCACTGAAGGGGAACTTCCCAGAATACTCCGCAGTTTAAGGTTAGGTGAATCTGCTCATTCTTTTTGTAATTTTGCAAGTTCCTGTAACTTGGAGCAACATTAATATCACCTGTTATCGGTCAACTGATTTATCAGTCGGGCCCAGATCATCCTCCAGAACTTACGACACGGAAGTTTAAAGTTTGTCTGTATTATAAAATTCAACAAGCTACTTTAACGTAAAGTTTTTAGACAGGACTCTCACCGATGAAACCAAAATTAAAGGCGACCGATATATTGGTCAGACCCAATATGCTACTGAACCAGACGTCTTCTAACATTTCACCCCAGCCGACACTTACCTTGCCAAACCCTCCTCCCTCATGACCATTCAGCCCCTCGTAGAGCGAGTGGTGGCGCTTGCCCAGTGCACCGGTCGGCACGGTGGCCGTGGTGGCAGTGCCTGGGCTGGCCATGTTCATGGAGTCCACGGCTCTGGGCTCGTCCTCCTCCATCTTCTCTCTTTGGGAGTGTCCCGGCCCAGCTGGAGGCTCAGGTTCACCTGCACCGGAGGTCGTTACGGGGGGTGTCTGTGGCAGGCGCTCAGGGGGGTCGGGTCTAGTGCACAGGTCATACATCACTCCCTCTTACTGCACGTGAGGGAGCAGAGTAACGGGGAGGAGGTCAACGCGGCCACACAGGAGGCACATCCAACCGCTAGTCAACAAGAGGGCAGAGTGAAAACTTCATTCAGTGACAGAAGCAGAAAAGGGATGATTACAGTGATCATCAGCCTAATTTGAGAACTCGCGCCACCCCCCCACTACCTCTTCGCTTTCCTTTGCCTTGCACGTCTGTCAACTGGACGAGATGAAACAGCAAGAGGTCTCCTAATTATAGAGAACAAGCTTCTTTGGAGTGGACGGCAGGGCTTTTGCTGTGATAGGATGTGCTCGTTCAGAAAGCAATTACAAACCTTATCAGTTAATGACAAAGACAGAACTAACACGCCCGCAGGTCTGGCGTAGAAATGCACAGTCACAGTACAGAAGCAGTTCATTTGCTATTCATTCGCAGAAAAATCCGAATCACGTCATGATCATACCGAGAATCAGTGCCCTGCTCCAGCTCCAACGGGCTGTTTATGATGGCACTGTTGGTGCAGAAACGTTCACGTGAACGTCATGAGGCTCCGGCGCTGCGAGGGATGAGTCCACGTGAGTCCGACTGAGGGTACGTGCGCGAACCTGAGAGCGCCTGGTCCCAGACACGAGGCTCGGACTCTCAGAGGAGCGCCACAATCTCTCTCTGCGTGTTCGTTAAAGGTGATCCTCGCCGCTGTTAAAGGGCAAATAATATCCAAGCTGTCGTATCAGCACGGCTCGGGTAACGATGACAGCAGGAGACAGGAACAAATACGGGCCGTTTTAAAAACGCTGTCCTCCTGTCCGACAGCTGATGACGTACCTGTCTCGTACGTTACACCTTCGTCTCCCCCGTCTCTCCTACTTCTCTTCTGCAGTTGTGCCAGGATGCGTGGGGATGGAGAGAGTGTGTTCCTGGTCCTCTGCGCTGCTGCTACATTCGCCACAGTGAACCGTGACAAGCTGTCTCGCCTTCGCTTGGTGAGACAGCATTAAAGATACGGGGAGGAAGGAAGCTGGAGGAGCGTGTGACTGAAAAAGCCAGAGCGTGTTTGTGTATGATGAAGAAGCGGAGAGGAAAGGGGGTGGGGGGGACCAGGTTTAGCCCTATCACGAACTGGCAGGCTCTGGGAGGGAGCCAATCCTGACTGCAGAGGGAGCTGGTTTCCATGGAGATGACGCTGGAATGATGTCGGCTGCCTATTGATCGCTGAAGAGGCAGCACCATGTAACAGGGAGGCGGTGGGACAGAACACACACACACACACACACACACACACACACACACACACACACACACATATATACACACACAAACACATATACACACACACACACACACAAAC
>JBBPCX010000088.1:10522010-10532849 GCA_037974365.1 Hydrocynus forskahlii | reverse complement strand
GCTGGCCCGGCCCGTCTGTCAAATTTTAAAAGTCAATGTGGCCCCTGAGCCAAAAAGTTTGCCCACCCCTGGTCTACTACAGTCTTTTTGCATGTATAATATATGTAACAGAACTTGGGTCTCAAATTCTGGTTCTGGAGGGTCTGAATCCAGCACTGGTGCTCCACACAGACCAGTTCAACTTCTCTGTTAATAGCCAGCTTTAGTTTGTGTGCCACTAACTTGTGTCAGAATAGTGAACCAGAATTTGAGATATAGAAGATTATAGATTATTTATTGCTGACAACTGCATTTACATTTACGGCATTTACCAGATGCTCTTACCCAGAGCGACGCACACTAGTGCTCAAGTATTCCACATCAGTTCAAAAAGTTAAACTCAAATCAACGTCCAAAAGTTACTGCCAACGAAGTTACACACCTGAACAACTCCTGTCAAACAAAAGTCGTAGTTAAGAGGGTATGTGCCTTTAGACTGTTATGACTAATCACCACAGACCTTGTGGATGTCAGTCCACCCTGAGAGCTTACAGTCACGCGTGAACACACCACACAGTGTGAACAGTGTAAAATTCTTTCTCTGCATTTAACCCATTCGCCAAGTGAAGCAGAGGACAGCCAGCGACTCGGGGAGCAGTGCGTGGGACGGTACCTTGCTCAAGTGTACCTCAGTGGTGCTACTGGCAGTCTTGGGATTCGAACCCTCAACTTTCCAATTGCAGGGGCAACTCTGTAATCACCAGGCCACCAGCTGCACCAATTGCAGTGAACGAAAATGTCTAAACCAGAGCTGCAGACGTGGCCTATGGGCACAGAAAGTTGCCCTCAACCCCTCACCCAATGAGAGAAAGAACATATCTTCTGTACTATATATTTATTCATCTTCTTTATGTGTATATTTGTTTTAGAGCTTGACTGACATTTACAGGTAAATAATTAAGTCCAGCCTGATCCAACCGGACCCAACACACACCATTGGTTGGTAGTAGCACCCCAGTAGCACAGACACATGCCTTCCTGTTCTGTTAAATGGTGCCCCTGTAAAGAACTGAGACACACTGGACGCACGAAGGCACTCACGTGAGCACATGCACCTAAACAAGATATATCAAATGTCATATTCCACCCCACAACCCACCCCCCAAATCACGTTTGCACATTGCACGTACACCTGCCACCTCCTTTCAGACAAGCGCCTTGCAAGGGTCCATCCTGAAACCAGAGATGCTCAGGAACCTGTGAAGGGTTGGCTTTCGACTCCCTCTGTTTTCCTCCCCTCCCTAACCCTCACCATTCTCCAAGCGCACAGCGGCCAGGGGAGCAGGTGTGAGAGCAATTCATTACCATACAATGGAAAGGCCTTTTTCGGGTTTACGTAACCCTTAGGAGAGGAGGCCGGGTACTTATAGCCTCTGAAGGTTACGGAGATGAAAGACCCCATATCCGTACGGCCGGACTACTCTTTTTTCCTCCTCCTTCTCCTCCTCAAAGTTCTCAGGTCTAACTGTGAGAGGTGGAGGACGGTCCCGTGAAGTGCCAGCTGTCCGACAATCACAGGACCAACTTTCTAGCGGCTTTTCTTTGGGTGATAAAACTCAGATTTTGGGATTTTATTTTTATTTTTCCTTGCGTGGTCCGAGAAGAAACCTGCGATTGTCTAAGGTATGTTTCTCATGGTAATGACTTGCATTTGCCTTTGCTGTGAAAAGACTGGAGCCATTTAAATGTGCTGCAAAGGCAATTGCATTATTCTAAACAGAATCATTCTGTCTGTGCATGTCTTTTGATCCGTTGCTAACAAGAGGTTTCGAAATGTGGAAACCTAAATGCAAAACTAAACCACCAATGCAAGTCTTTTAGATTGTTACATAGAAATATTACATCTGGGATCGGCCCCACCTGAGCATTCTCACATTCGGGGAGTGAATAGGATTGCATTTTGCCATTAGGGTCATTTTGCTTTTCGCTGGTCGCGTTTGTCAATGGGGAGAAGAATATGCTGTTATTATGTTCGGCGAACTAGATAAGGGCCTGATAAACATGCTGACAGACGCAATTCACCTGAAGGCCAGCACAAATTCCAGCAATCTCCCCAAGTCTTGGCGGAGAAGTGGGAAGTGTTGCTCCCTCTCTCCTCTCGCGTATCTGTGACTTTTTAGAGGGAGAATTTTTTTTTTTTGTGCGCTCCCGAGATCTATCAGCCATTTCTCAGAGTCAGAGAGGAGAGAAGAGGAGAGGAGAGGGAGGGGAAGTGCGGGACGACACAAAAGGCAACATTATTCCCCAGCGAATCCACACGGCGTCCAGCCATGAATGGCGTATTGAAAAACACAACATTGGGGGACTAGATTATTTTTCATCCCTCATAACTGAGGTGTTTGTCCGCCGTCTTGCAGCGCTTTGTGAGAATGGGTGCGGTCGGCGGCAGTGTTAAAACATCAACAGGCCCTAATTGAAGGGACAATGAGTCCTGTGATGGCTTTTTAGAATAGGAGCTCCACGCAGTTCAAGCTGTCCAAACACAGGCAATGGATGGCAAGGTTGGTCCAACATTGTCGTACGAAGTCCTTTTCTCAAGTCATTTCATGTGACTCTGAGTTCAGTCTCAGATCTCTAGGGTGCGAGTCGAGTCTCAACTCTTCAGTAGCAAATTATTGTTTTGTTTTATTATTTATTATCACATTACTTTATTATTATGTTGCACAAAAGGCAGGTTTGACATGTCAAATATCAAAACTTTATTCTGAAAGAGGCAACTGAAACAAAGCACTAAATGCAGTTTTTAAGGTCAATTCGACACTTGATTAGTCTTTAGTCTGCACAGAAAATATGCCACTGTAATATGAGCGAAACAGCTAATATAAACAAAAAATGTTATTAATTTAACTTGTGCTAAGTTTTTTAGACTGAAGTCTGAGTCTAATCGTGAATCAGTTCAGAGCAAGCAGGAGTCGAGTCGTGAGCTAGTCACCATGTGACTCGGGTCCGAGTTGCTGACTTGAGGCTTCGTCTTTGTTAGCATGCAGTTATAAGATGTGCAGAGAGGACAGGAGTAGAGAGAAATTGAGTGTGTTTCTAGTATGTTTCTGCACATAAAATATTGAACATGAGCTGCAGCAGAGAAAATGCTAGCCATCACACAGTGGAGCTCCTAGGACTATGGTATAGAGCCCAGTGGCTGGAAAAAAAAGTGAAACTTCTCTCTTGCAGCCCATTGCCTGTATTCACGCTATGATATTGGTGGGCCATAGTGCTTTCCCAGTGCGCTGGTCACCAGTTCACTAACAAATGACAGCATGTGTGTATGTGAGGAGCCCCTAGCATCTAATTTGAGCAGGAAATGAACAGGTGACTGTAGTCACACAGTCTCACCTGCCCCCCCCCCCCACGTCTCCTTCTTCCCCACATCCCTGGAGAGAGAGATACGAGAGGCGCCCCGCTGGTGTCATCGGCTGCCTAAGCATTCTGGAGAGCCCCAGTGACAGATTCGCAGGAAGCAGCGCTTAGGCCCCGCCGACGGCAGCCATGGGCAGCAGAAACGGCTTTTTGTGCGCCCTCAGTCCCGGAATGTCCACTATCTGCCCGGCCGGAATATCAAATTCTCAGCTTGCCCTGGGATCCTGAGCCCCAGCCTGCTGATCGCCCACATTCCAATGAAAGGTCAGGAGGGATTTGGGAAAAACAAAAAATGGAAAAATGGAAAAAGTCACTTGTACTCACCATGGGCACGACCAACAGACACATAACAGTAGGGTTAAACAAAGGTTTATGTGAGAGCTTTGACAAAGGACTTTTTCTAAGTCACTTTTATGGATGACAGCAAATCTTGTCATATTTCTGGTGATTTGCAGTATTTCTGTATCCGCATTTGCGTCGGTGGTTGTGTGTGGCTGTCTTTGCCTATAAAAGTGCTGGTTTAAATCTTAAATGGGGAAGTCACCTTCAGATCACTCCCTGAAGTGTCATTTCTAGAATTTGATTTTTCTAGAGATCCTTTGGCCTAGAAATAGTTATTTAACACAATTACGCCAGTAATTGTGAGGTCCAGCGATGGACTCTTTTGTTCTGTTTTTTCATTTTAAAAACACGAGATGGAATTGCATGTGGTACTTTAAAAACCAACCAGGTTCTTCAGTAAGGGCAATGGTCCTATATAGAACCGTGCAAAACTCAAAAGAACCATTTGAAAGCTTAAATTATTCTTTGCCTTTGGTTAAATTGTTCTTCTTCATGATGTAAAATCTGTAATAAATGTAATAAATGTAAAATGTAAAAAATGTAAAATCTGAAAAAAAAACCCAATTAATATAAAAAGGGGGGTGGGGGTGAGTTGGGCCCAGGTCGCACATAGTAATCTTGTCCATGGGTGGGGTGGGGTTTTGGACAATATGTGCGGTTGTCATGGGTGGACACGTACTGGGATAAGTGGACACTGGGGGAATCTTCTGTGTCCCTACTTCTTTATTACACAGTACTCTATGGTGCTACTACACACTTTTTACTGAGTGGAATATAATACCAGTCAGGCATGTGGGACGGTGTTTTTATTTGGGTTGAAATTTTAAGAAACATATGCACCTCATACAATGTGATATCATGCCAAATTGTGTCCTTGTTATCTTTTTTAAACACACCATTTCATGAGCAACATACGTAACGATGCTTCAAACCACTGATGCACACACTGCCCTCTCTCCCACTGGTAAAACAGCTGAGGACTTGAACTGTAGTCAAAATGTGGACCATTACTGCCCGAGTTTTAAAGCATATTAGATCTCTTAGGGGCTCAGAGCGAGGAAACATCTCCACTTATTCAGTGTGGATAGTGCAGGTTTAGACAATATACAAATGCAATGTGAAGTACAAAAGGCAAACAGGCACAGGTGGGTCTTTGTTATACTCTATATAGACTATTATAGACTATTATTTAAAAAGTGTTTTTAGCAGGTACGCTTCACCCGAAGGCTAATTCTGGGGGGATGCAGCCCCTCAGCACTCCACAGTGTAATATGAAGTCAACTGAGGCTACTATGCATTTGTAGTGATTGTAATTTGTGACTAGTTGAAAACAGTAGCATAAACATCACCCTCCATCAACTCATTCGTACTCAGTGATCTAGTTCTGTTCGTGTGTGTGTTGTGTCTGTGTGTTGAGGCCTGGGGAAATGGGTCGACCTCACGCTCCAACAGGTCATAGATACTAGAAACTGGGTTCATGCCAATTGCTAATCAATTAAATGTATATATACATACACACCCACCCACTCAAAACAAAAACTGTACTATCTGTGAACTGACGATTTTAAAGATCTGTGAATAGTTCAAAAAATACCTGCATGAACACAGATTTTCTAATAACAGCAGTAACCGTTATCTAAACTTGGCGCTTGGAATCTGTATGAAGTGCTGTGGAATGCCATGAAGTATGAAGTGCCAGATGTGTTAAAAGAACTTAGACACCTGTCTAAGCCCTCCGTACAAGTAAAGAGGTTCAGATCATCTTATACATGTAATTTGATCTGCATGATATCAAAGTTGTAGGTCTGCCTCCGCTCCCATCAATACAGTTCTGGTTAAATCCCAAACGGCCCCGTATCTGATACTGTGTGCACTGCATAGACTGTAACAGCCAATAAGCTGTGCCTTATGTAGTTCACTACATATCAAATACAGCGCCGTTTGGGACTCAACCTTTCAATAAAGCTACAGCCAATGCCCTTAAGGCCTGGAATCTGTTGTTGTTATTGTATTTTTTTTTTCAAACCACTGTGTACTTTGGAGCAACCAATCAGTGGCGAGAGAAGTGAAGTAGTAGCCCAGAAACTGGAGTATGATGATGAGGCATGTTGCAGTATGTGTGTATATGAGGAACAGTTAGGAGGAAGCACATGAACAAGAAATCGAGAAAGGAAGAACAGAAGACAAAAAAAGAGACATGAGAAAGGTGGAGTCAAATGGGAAAATGATGCTTAAAAGAAATGCAGAAGGAGAAAGCGAAGCAGAAGTTGGTGTCCAAAGTCTTTTGAATGAAGTACGGATGATTGCTTATGCCTGTTTTTATTTAAGGTGTCCAAGCGGGTCCTTTCTCAGACTGCCATGCGAGGCCAGGGTGTACTGAACAGCGTGCGGAGGCGCTGGAAATCTACTGCCTGGGCCCTCATCTTTCTCTCCTCGCTGCTGCTGCTGGCCTTCACTGTACTCCTACAGCTCGGTGAGTACACAGGGTGTGTGTGTGTGTGTATTTGTGTGTAGGTGTGTGTGTGTGTGTGTGTGAGTGAAATGAAGATCAACAGCATGAACATAGTGGTCCTGGATAAGACTTCTTAGATGCTGTAAGCAAACTGGATGTTATTCTTATTCCCATTCTTATTAGCAGTAGTAGTAATTTTTTTGTTGCTGCTATGTAGAGTTTAATTCTGCAGACTTGGTGATCTAAGTTACTTTGGGTCGCTTTTGGACTCATCACTTAATAAAGTGTAAATAAAGTCTGATTTGTACAAACATTTGTTGGTCTCGGGTCAGGTTCTCAAAGCTTGATGTGGTTTGGGAAGGATTGGGCTCAGACAAGAAGTTCTCAGACTGCATTTGGACCAAAGTTTCAGGACCAATTAAAGCTCTAACCTGGAATGTTCTGGAAGAGTATGTTTAATATATTTTTTATCTGTCAAAACCACTGGCAGCAGTACCATTACCCCAGGGTAGATGATGTATCACACTGCAGTAGAAGCAACACTTTGGCATCTCTCCCAACTGTTATGGTGGTTAATGGGTGTCTGGCCACTTCCGGTCCAGCAGCAGGTGATGTTTCCCTCTGAACGCTGGAACGCACCAACAGTATCTCATACTGTAACTCAGCCTGGTATGAGAGGTCCTCAGCCTGGGTCATCAGGTTCAAAATGATGATGTTATTCTAAAATTCATAGAGGCATGGGTGCCGGAACTGCACCCCACATCTTATTTTTTGGACCCTACACCCTTTGGGCATAGCGTCCATTTCGGACCCCCATCTTGTTTTTTACCGCCTCCCCAGCACCCAGATCAACAAAGTTTTCACCCCCCCCCCCCCCTGTAAACCCTTACTTGGAAATTCAATGATAAATGATAAATGTGAGCCAGATTAGAAAACAACTAATCAGAATTGTGATTGTCTATGAGAGTGTGAATGTTTATTTTGTACATTAACTTATGGGCATAAATAGAAAATCTGGAGTGCATGTGTGTGTGTGTGTGTATGTTTTGTGGTATCACTTCAAGTTTACACAAAGACATATCCTTCCATATTGTAAGATGGAGACTTTTATGCATTTAATTTGTAAATGTAAATGTTATTATTCTTATTCTTATTCCCATTCTTATCAGCAGTAGTAGTAATAATATATGGAATAATGGTATTATTAATAATAATCTGGGCTTGATTTATTCCCCTGCAGGACACCACAAAGTGACGAGACGATCAGTTCCCGGTAAGTATTCCACAGCAGCCAAACATAGTTTGTCATATTAATCACTCGTTATAATGGTTTTATTATAAAAACAGTTATGACTCACCCAGTGTAAACTTAGACACTGAAGCCAAACAGCAGAAGGTATTTCAGAAGACAATTCTCGGATATTATAATAATAACAAAACCATCAAATCAGTTCTACAGCTTTCACAATCATTATGGGATCATTCTCAACATATCATTCTGAAATGTTCTCCATTTCTTTTACATCAAATGATTGGAAACATGAAGTTTGTCTTTTAGCATCTCAATGGAAGCATTTTCTGTGTATATGTATAGCAGAACTTGTTTTATATTAATTAAAACTGTGGTTCCAAACTTTTGAATGATAATGTAGTTTTATACTGAACATTTACATTAAGATATTTACATTGCAGATATTTGAATGTGCGTGTTTTATACATTAAAAATGATAATATCTCCTCATAGAGCATTAATTAAAGGAGCCTGTGAAAAGTGTAAAGAGCTGTAAAGAGATTCTAGTGGCACTTTTGTATGGGACTGAAACCAAACACCAATGAGTCAGGGCTCAAGAGCAAGCCTCTATAGGGAAATATAACTGTCCTGTACTAAACACCCTTGTAAGACAGAAAGAAAACAAGGCCTTGCATAAAGCTAACCAACACACCTGAATAGCATCGCAGAGGGAGTTTGAACGGAGGTTCATAAAAAGACAAAGCAGTCAAGCCATATGTCAAGAGATTTCAGAAGATCGGTCAGTAAGATATATGGGAGGAAAAGGGGCCTCCTTTTGAGAAACTGTTGAAAGCTGCTTTTCATAGAAAAAAAGCTTTTCATGTTAAGCATATGCTTAAAGGAATAGTTCACAACATCCAATCTACACTTTTTTACATGTACCACAAATGCAGCCGAGACATGTTTAGAATCTTTAATTTTGTCTTTCAACCTGCTCAAACCACTGCCAGCTCTTCATCATTAAAGAGGCACACACTTGTGGATGTGGCTTAAGACACAGTATGACTTACACTATATGGACAAAGGTATTAGGACACACCTGTTTTTCAGGGTTTGGGCTAGGACCCTTACTTCTAGTGAAGGTCAATCTTAATGCTTCAGTATACCAAGACATTTTGGACAACGCCATGCTTTCAACTTTGTGGACACAGTTTGGGGAAGAACCTTTTCTACTCCAGCATGACTGTGTCCCAGTGCACAAAGCAAGCTCCATAAAGACATGGCTGGAGGAATTCGGTGTGGAGGAACTTGACTGACCCACACAGAGTCCTGACCTCAACCACATCCATCACCTTTGGGTTGAACTGGAATGGAGATTGTGAACCAGGCCCTCTCGTCCAGCCTGACCTCACAAATGCTCTACAGAATGAATGGACACAAGTTCCCACAGAAACTCCAAATCTTGTGGAAAGCCTCCCAAGAAGGGTGGAAGCTCTAAAGAGGGGCCAACTCTATAGCATATATATTTGAATGCAATGTCATTTAAGTCCCTCTTGTTGTAATGGTCAGGCGTCCCAATACTTTTGTCCACATAGTGTGCTTGAAGCTATAAAATTAACTAAAATATAAGCTGTGGCCAACCCCTTTTTAGATGACTATGTTCAAGAACCACCTTAGGAGTAGAAATTCCTCATTTGGAATCAGTTTTTGTGACAATGACAATTATAAATGCAAAAGAATCAGATTCAAGATCAGTCCTCTCTAGCCTTATAAAACATGTGCTTGCAGTTGAGAAGTTTTGCTTGCAGTTTTATAGTTCACAGTAAGTCATACTGTGCCCTAAACCACATCAGCAAGTCTGCTCTACCTTAATGCAGAGCTGGATGAGGTTTGAGTGAGTTGAGAGAAGTTTTGGGGATGCATTTAAGGAAATGTTTTGGGTAAATATTGACTTCTAATGTTAGCAACATTAGTATCAGTGCTGAACTAAGAGGAAAAATGTGAACACAAAATATAGCGTGGCTGCTTGATGACATTCGGGATGTGGAGGTGGAAAACTGTGTACATGTGTTTTTCTTTCCAAATTGTTCCTTCATTTCATAAAATACCCATTCAGAAGGAATCCAGCTTAGAAAATCACCCATTTGTTGTTGGTGTTTTTTTTCATTTTCACAACTGACAAGTCATTATTAGCCTTTGCCAAATGTGCAGTATTGAAAGGCTACCAAAGTACAGAGGGGCCAAAAATATTCGGACAGTCGTGCCTCACTTAAAAGTGCATTAAGTTCAATATGTTAGAAAACAACATGTTGACCGGAGTGGCATTTATCTTCAGTGGACACAAGCTCACCAACATCACCGTAAGAAAAACAGCCCACCTCTGAGTCCATCATCAGTTTGATCTTGATTTATAAAGATCTAGCAGTGGTTAAATGTCTATGTCCAAAAACGTTTGAAAGACATCGCGCATAAAATGCATGTATTGCTGTATCGTTTGCTGCACGTTTCTCGGCTACACGTGTCCGTGTGTATGTCTGCTATGGGAGTCTAGCTGCTAACCCAGACTTTAGCTAAATGAGCTTCCTGCTCCACCAGGTTTAATATTACAGGAAAATAGATATAGTAGATACTGAGCACTGGAACTATGGAAGGCCAAGAACCCCCTTTCAACAAATAATTTGACCAAATCTCTCTCTCTCTCTCTCTCTCTCTCTCTCTCTCTCTCTTTCTCCCTCTCTCTTTCTCTCTCTCTAATTCTCTCTCTCTCTCTTTCTCTCTGTCTATCTGATTCTCTCTCTCTTTCTGTCCAATTCTTTCTCTCTCTGTCTCTCTCTCTCACTCTGTCTCTCTCTCTCTCTCTCTGTCTAATTCTCGCTCTCTTTTTCTCACTGTTTTTCTCTCTGTCTAATTCTCTCTCTCTCTCTCTCTCTTTCTCTTTCAAATTCTTTCTATCTCCCTGTCTAATTCTGTCTCTGTTTCTGTCTCTCTCGCTCTCTCTCCCTCGCTCTCTCTCTCTCTCTCGCTCTCTCTCTCTCTCTCTCTCTCAGCCAGTAACGACACGATGGCCTCCACCCTGACACAAGGTGAGTGTCTCATGCCCCAGTACTTTTCTTTTCATTCAAACACACACATGCATGCACACACACACACACACACACACACACACACACCTTAGTCAGAGAAGACGCATTAAAAAGACCCACACACATTATTAAGGAAGGAGGGTCTATGAAAATGAGAGGAAGGCAGAGAAAGAAAAAAAAGAGAGAGAGAGGGAGAGGAAGACAGGATCATATCAGCTTGTGAGGCACAAAAAACAAGTCACTTCCCCTTGCTCTCAATTTACATAATCCCCTTCTCCATTGCTGTGTCACCTCTCTCTCTCCCGTCTCTCTCTCTCTCTCTCTCTCTCTCTCTC
>JBBPCX010000088.1:10486679-10500537 GCA_037974365.1 Hydrocynus forskahlii | reverse complement strand
TATATATATATATATAGAGAGAGAGAGAGAGAAACACTTCCTCTCTCTCTCTCTCTCTCTCTCTCTCTCTCTCTCTCTCTCTCTCTCTCTCTCTCACTGTCTCACTCACTCTCTCTCTTGCAGCGGGCACCACCACAGCTGTGGCTCTACAGGCGTACAGCAATTCATGTTTTTTCGTAGCCTTCAGTTATAAAGCATTTATGTGTTTTATTTTTAGAACTGTGCTGCAGCTTCAGTGATGTTTAAAACAATCTGTCATTTTCTGGTTACATAACAACAATGCACTGCTTCAAGTGCAAGAACCTCCCCTTCTTTTCAGTTCCTACTTTCATTTATACGTCCATTCCTTCACTGCAGTCATTCACATGTCCCTAATGCCCCATTCGCTTTCACAGTGTCACACCAGGTATCCCTCAGCACCCCCCAGACTTCTTCACCGTTGAAGAAAGGTTGCTGTATCGCATTCAAGAGAGCGAGTGAATAAGACACTCTCAGAACAAGCAGAAACAAGAATTAGGCAATTAGGATTTAGCCTAAAGGTAGTAAAAGGAGAGGTGCACAATATATTGGCAGCCAATTGTTTTTATATGGGAAAAAATGTGATTAATAAGGCTGACACTTATTTGAATATTTGTAACATTTGTATTCAAGTCTATATTTGGTGTTTGGAGGCTTCATCTTTTCTTCAGTCTACAAAATTTGTCTTTTAAACTACAACACGTTTCATCAGTAAATGCCTTTAAATTCATACTGTCTTTAAAAAAATCTTCAAAAAATGTAAAAATATAAATATATTTTGTTTTTATTTTATATGTCCCAGTTATGTTGCCTGAGAGTGCACAACACAGGTATGATGGCACAACAAGTAGTCATCTCACATATGAGGAGAAAGTTGAATGCTGTCATCGCTTCCACTAACGAAAATCTTGATGACCCCTTCAGCCCACGCCCCCTCACACACACCCCTTCAGCCCACGCCCCCCTCACACACACCCCTTCAGCCCACACCCTCTCTCACACACACCCCTTCACCTTACCCCCATGTTTTTTCTCGTTTTTATGATCTGAAAATAATATGTTTTTCGTTATTTTTACTTTTAAATGACACCATTTTTTAAATCATTCATCTGATTCTACATGACAGACGATCACAAGACAAATCTTCCTGTTCTCACTGCCAACCCATAGACACAGAATCTCCAAGTAAGGAGTTACTTTTGTATAAGGTGATGTTTTAGCAGCGTTGTGATTCCAGCGTGTCGTTCGGGTGCTGAAAGTTAATTCAGTGGACTGTTTTAAACTTGCCAATGCCATGAATCTCATGTAGTCACTAGGGCTTCTTTTAAACCCACCCAAACAATGCATATTGGATAACACCACCCCTCTCTGAAAGTCCTTGTTCATGTCGGAACAGCATTGCTACACCCGCAGCAGTGAGAATGTTAGAATGTTGTTAGAATGTCCACCAATGTAAAATATTTACATAAATAATTGTGAATATTTGTGGTAATTTGCCTGCCCAATTTAGCTGAACATTAATATGGTGGTACATTTTTATGCACTTACTGCATGTGTAATTTTTTAATGCAAAAAATTAAAAGCATGACCAGTCACAGTCATCGTCATTACCCTGGAAATTCCATATTGGTTTCCTAAGTGGAACACAGCAGTTTAAGTGAGCAGATGATGGAAGTGGTATCTCAACTTGGAATTGCTTTATAATTAATGCCTACTACTGATATTTAAGTACAGTTATTTCACAGGAAAGTCCAGAAACGGACTCTTTTACTTTTTCAAACTTAAATTTGTTGTCTTGCTTGTGCTGGGGAGGTTTTGATGTTAAGATATAGCCAAAGCTACTCAAAAGACCAAGCTTTATGAGCACACAGAGAGCCTCTTTTATGAATGTTATCACTAGTTTCCCAGTCAGACTCATGGCCTATAGAGCATGGATCAAATAAGGGCAATGAGGAGCCTGTTACTGAAATCGCTGCAGGGTTTAAATAAATAAATATAGATAGTGGGCAGCAAGTAGCCTGTTTTGTATTGGGTTTGTTTTTGCATGTGATGATCCGTGTCCATTGATACATTTGCCAGATATGGGGGACATGTTTAATTCCGGAGGATAAATCATACAAACCTGAGATAGAATGCAGACACGAGAATACACTACCACGTTGAATGGCAGTGTTAAATTGCAGTGTTTCCATGGTTATTAATGTTTGATACTTTCATGGCTGACCCAGAGATATGAATACTCAAGTATAAATTTGTTATATTGGTATTTAAGTCTATATTTAGCATTCAGAAGTTTCTATGAAAATTACACATATAATAAAACATGGATATGTTTTCAAGGGTGATTCTGAGAACTAGTCTTCAAGTATTTCGAAAAAAAACCTCAGCATGTATTAAATATTAATATGTGGAATGCTACTTAGACCAGTCCTAGATATTTTACACCTGTAGGCTGTTCCTGTGCAAGTCTAAAATAAAAAGGATGCATCTTTCCCCCTAAGCAAGACCACACATCTATTGAATGCCAGAGCCTTTAACAATGTACTGTTGTTTGAAAGGGGAAAACCAAATACTTTTTCCCAACTTGGCTCGTACTTTATGCAAGTTCATCAGGGTTTCAAAATTCATGAACGCAATATCAGATTTGAGATTTTATTCAAGAGAACAAAATGTGCAAGGAGGATAAGATGCATGCATAACCATGCTTTCAAAAAAGGAAGATTTGCAAAACTGGCCCGAAAGTTGAAACAGTAACTCATTCCTGTGATTGATTGACTAAGATTTAAATCACGTGTCTACCAGCTTGTTAAATTGTTTGTGGTGGGGATGTGCAAAACATCTGAGTTGATTTTCATTCCACCTGTGTGCTTGATAAGTCTTATCATGCCTATTGTATTTTTTTGTTGAACATGGTTTATATCTTGTTCAGTAATCACAAACTATTAAAAGGAAGGAATTGAAACCGACTAAGGACAATGTGAAGTCACATGAAGTAGAGACCTGCCCTGCCTTTGTTCCTTTCACCATTTCCCGGTTTGTCTTAACCCACAATCAGGGTCCAGAGTCCAGCACTTGCTCATTTTAATGGCCAGCTGCCAGCTTTACGATGGGTCTCATGATGCAACTTGCACCACAATGTGCCCTGAGATTAGGACTAGAAATCTCAGCATAACTACAAAGAGCTCATGGACAGTTCACTGTTATATCCGTGCTGTGTGTTGCAACACTCATTGTGAAATACTAGTGTAACCATTACAATGCCTATAGCCATGCAACTGCACTGCAATCACAGCTGGACTGATAGTTGTTTTAGAACAACGGCACACTTTGTCCAGTCTGTAGATAGTGGTGTTGTCGTGGCCCTTAAATTTTTAACTTTGATAGGATTCTTTGAAAGATGTTTAAATACGAAGCTAATTTGGATAGCCAGGGTGTGTCTAAACATAGTGAAATCAACACAGGATTTCTCCAGCAGATTTTTAACAAGTATAAATCATTGTTCTTCAGGCTTTAGCAAGTGTGGCTAACATCTGTAAACAAGCGAAGAAAAAAAATCATTTTACATGAATAAAAAATTCTAGTGAGGTGATGCAGTTGTTCAGAAGCTTTTTATACTGGCACATTCAGAAGTCAAAAGAAAGCTAAACCAAAGTCAGACATGTTCGAACAAGCAGTGTGGACAGAGTGGCATGGGAGAAGTCAACTTTAATAATCAAATTCTTTATTTTGAATGAACACCAGGAGCATAGATGCTGAAGCCATTGTTACATTATGGGAACTTCAAGTAAGTTTAGGTGTCATTAGCCATCATGGCTCCTAGCCCAAGAATAGGATCGGATAATAAACATTTATCAGGACTGTAGATCATGAAGACTCCTGATTGACAAACGGAAGCAATAACTAACCTCTGTACAGGTCAGAGTAGCCGCCTTTCATGTGTTGCCTTCGATTTGATTGGTTAGCACCCTTAGTTGAGACTGTTCTGAAGCACCATTTGCACTTTGGCGTGCTCTTGTCTTTTGCCTTTCCATCCTTTCGTCCAAGATATTTCCACACAGCACTCCTGCTGTATTCTTTGCTCATGACGGCTGTGAACTCACTGCTGGCGCCATTTTGGCCAACCAAACTGCACCGCTACTGAGGAGGTCTCACAGAAGCATATGTGCGTCAAATGGAAAGAGCAAGCTAGTGATGTCACAAATATTGATATATCAGTATTTGGGACATCACTAGTAGTTAGTGCTGTGATTTGACCCACTCTTTTTTTAACCCAACCGATATTTGTTATATTGATTGTATTCCTGGAGGGCAGACCACCTCTTGTCTGCTTTCAGTCCAGTTTAGTGAATTTATATCCCTCTCTGAATGAATGCTGCATTTCAGTGTCATCCTAATGTCAGTGTTTAATACATTTAATATGCGAAATGTTGGGTACTGGTTCATTATCATACTAAATCATACCAAAATGCGAGTTGTCGAATGTTGTCTTTTGGTTACATGGGCTACTGATTTTTAACCAGGCAATGGCAAATCCAGGGTTGGTTTTGACTAAAAGTATGAAAAGAGCATTCATGAAAATGTCAGAAATTCATCATGGTACACCGATCATAAATTCTGTGGCATTTTTCCTATGTTGAATTGAGTTGAATGTGAATGTGTTATGCCAGAGAGATTCATGCGTTCGTATTGTAGTTCATCACAGGTGTGCTTATATATGTAGTGTGGCCTGAGTGCTGCAGTGGATTTGGTTCTCAGGAGATGGCTGGTGAGGTGTAGGAGGCCCGAAAGGGAGGAAAGGTCACGTGGCTTTGGGGGACATGAACTGGCTGACAGAGTAAAAGATCATCTTCACTAACACAGCTGCTGCTGCCAGAGAGCCAGCTAGCTGCAGCCTTTTCCTCCTTTACCCAGCCCCCACCCTGCACACCCACACACCCTAATGCACTTCTGCACTGAGCTAACACGCACGCGCTCCATCACATACATGAACACGCACCGTTCTTCCCTTTGACACACACCCACACACATACTAGCCATCCTTACTCTGTAAGGCACATATTTGCACACGCTTCTCATGCGTGAATCCATGTGCACACGTACATACAACCCATGCATCTCTGAAAATGTGAGGACACTGTTTCTGTATCCAGGGCTGCGGTAGAGAGCGCCCAAACAAAGAAGATCGTCCTGTTTCTATGGAAACAGAAGATTGTGTGCGATACATTGCGCTTCGCTTGGGGAAGAAGAAAGGTGTGTGTGTGTTTGTGTGTGTGTGTGTGTGTGTGTTCATACAGGGAAGGAGCCTAAGGTGGTGTGTGGTGACATGCAATAACAGAAGCATGTTGCTGGAAAATTATTTTTTTGAAGTGAAGAGATTCTGTAGGTACGTGACAGTAAGACACTGAAATACAATATTACTTTAATAGGTCCTTTACACATTGCCCTGTTTTGTATTAAATGAGTATTGTTCTTGGAAGGAGAGAACAGATAAGCTAATTAGGAGCGAAACTCATTTCGACTCTTGCTGTTTGTCTGGAGTCCAAAACCTGAAAAATTGTGTGTGTGTGAGACAAAGAATTCTCATTTGGCTTTTTAATCGTTTGATTAGCTTACAAGTTTTGGAAAATAGCAGGAAGGCAAAGAGCAGAGGAGCCATCTCCCTTTTTAGTGATGAGAGCTTATCTTCTGTCATTTTCTGTATTACATTTGGAAATGTGGCTTCTTCTTAGTTTGTGGGGAAATACAATGATGCAGCAGAAAAGGCAGTTCTTCCAAAAGGTAGCACAAGAGACGCCAAAAGAGATAAAGAAGTGAGAGAGGGAGGGGGTTGTAAACTGAATTATAGCCGGTGTTGTGTCGATACATGGTACCAATGGAGTCTTTCTGTGCATATGGAGTCCATGTGCAGTTCCAGTCTTAGAATTCATTTCCACGCCCATAAATATGTGCTACCCTGCATTCAGGACACTGGTTTGTGGTGAGCAATTTCTTAAAAGCTCTTTTAATTGTTACTTTAGACTTGTACACATGTACTTTTTTGCACCTACACAGTGTCTTCAGTGCACAGTGTAAGGGCGTATGAACGTATGTCGCTACTCTAGGGTAAGAAATGAACGTTTGGTTGTCTTCACTGTTTTAGTCAATTTGTTACTTGTCCCTCAGAAATCTTGATTTCTTTAGCTAGGTTGTCCGCTTATTTAGTATGTAGTTGCACAACATATGAAACTACTAGATGAATCCTATTTAAACATATAATTTTTCAACAAGGCAGCGTAAATCATCAGAACACCGGCAATCCTCCTGCTGGTAAATTGTTCAGTTGCAACACACTAAATCACTGGCAAAGAATGATTTGGAGGTTTTCTACACACTGTTTTGGAAGGTTTGGAAGATCCTTAGATTTCTCTTTATTTTAAATGGTCAGTTTTTTGTATTTTATTGCTGACATTTTAGGTCCACTTGCAGCATTATTGTTTATATATAGCAACTCATTTTTGCATGACCAGTTCCCAGCCCTCTCTTTATCTTAGAATTAAACAGGCTGTCTTTGTTACTGTGCCTTTAAGACTGACTTGTAAATGACCTCTGTCCTGATTTGTACTGTGCTTCATTCAAAAAGCAGTGTAGGCTGAAGCACTCCTTACAGCTTTGGTTTGTTTAGGTTGGGCTAGACTGCTATATGCTGAATTGGAGGATATTTGTAAATGTGTTGGGTTCCATGATGTCACGAGAATGTGCTGTATCCCCTGCTTTGTTTCCATTTATGAACTTTACAGACTGTACATTCTGAAACTGTTTTCTACAGTAAATTTTAAAAAAGTGAAGTCAATTTGGGTTTTCATGATTTGGGCCATTTAAGGAAGCTGAGATATAGTCTAAAACATCAACATTCAAATACAGGGTTGGATTCAGTTAAATTGGAAAATAGTAGAGCTGCATGATATGGACAAAACACAAGTATTTTACTGCTACGTATTGTGATTTTGATGCTTTTCAAGATAAGGACTCATATAATCACTTTTTCTGAAATTATGAAGGCTTAAAGTCTGTAAGTACTGTTTCAAATTGTATATTTACTCCCTCTGCCCATGTAGTTTATATATGAAAAATAAGCTACAAAATCAGCCAGTTTTTCTAGTTTTTGTGACATCATAAAACCAGCACATTTAAATGTATCTCCTTGTTCTGGGTATAGCAGTTTAGCTCCACCCATTCATGCACTGATTGGCCAACAGCTTTAGTAGCTAAAAATTAGTATTTTGTTGGATTACACAAAGAGCTCGATTCATCAGGACACCCAGTAACTCAGCGGAAGCTCTGATTAGTGAATTAGGGTTCATTTGCATATTGGAGCCTTTTACGATATCATTATTGCAGAGACTGATACTGCAATAATGATTATCAGACGATATATCGTGCAGCCTTAACAGTAATAAATGATAGTAAGTACTACAAGACACATAGATCATAGACGCTGAATGACAGTCATTATTTTTGCTCTACATAATGAGCAACATTTGCTTTTACTCATTGACTCACTTTTGCCTTAAAATATACTGGCATTCCTGAATCCAGGAATTTTTAACACAGATTTATTTACAGTCATTCCAGAGCTACACCTCTTCTACCTTGATGAGGTACACTGTTAATCAGTGAATCAATGACATTCTGTGAATATGCTGTGAATAAGTACTGACATAATTTAGCAGAAAAGCAGAGGTGCCCTGCAATGAGGTGCGCTGCAGTGAAGCAGCCTGTATTACATGCAACACAAAGCTATGATGGCTGTAAATAAACCCTCAAAGCAAAAGTTATTAGTAGTATTTGTAAGCCACACAAGCCACATAAGACACGCAGTAAGTCAGTTTATTCCTTCGTTCCTCTCATTCGTCCCCATTCAGTGTTTTCAAGCTGTTTTACACTGATTGGAGACTAGTGTCCAGTCCCAAGAATTACAAGAAGGTGGGGCAAAACCGCTCTCAGGCCAGCATCCTCTATCGCCTTTTCATTCAGCATTTTTCATTAGTTGTCGTAGCAAACTGAGAGGGGATTACCAGTGACCCTAATGCCTTGGCATTGCTGAAACAGCTCAGCTACTGCCTCATGGGATGAGGTGAGGTTAGTGTGCTTTTAGGGTTGGTCCAAAATGCAGCCTTTACACTCACGCACACACTATAAATATATATCTGTCATATCATATTCAATTTTAAAGAGACTTTGGTGGCTAGTTTGTCATAAATGCTACATGGCCTTTTATACAATCTAAAGTGGCTTCTTTCCTTAATAGTTTCTGGCTTAGCAGTTTTTCCCCCAACTTCTATGTCATTTGCTGAAGGACAGATGGCGATTACTTTTTCTTTTCTTTTTTTTTTTTTTGATAATGTGAGTTACTCTTTTCAAACCCAAAACTGGCACAAATGGATACGCAGCATTTTGAAATGAAACTCTTCAAATGAAAACTCCCACTGAATGAAAGAAATACAAAGGCAGTTTACCATCTAAAATGCCCTCTTCCCTTCCTCTTTGTCTCCTAGGTGACCGAGCTGAATGAGGCACTGTCCAATGAGGAGAGGAACCTTCTCTCCGTCGCTTACAAGAACGTGGTGGGAGCTCGGCGCTCGTCTTGGCGCGTCATCTCCAGCATCGAGCAGAAGACCTCCGCCGACGGCAACGAGAAGAAGATTGAGATGGTCCGCGCCTACCGCGAAAAGATCGAGAAGGAGCTGGAGGCGGTGTGCCAAGACGTGCTCAACCTCCTCGACAACTTCCTGATCAAGAACTGCAGCGACGCCCAGCACGAGAGCAAGGTCTTCTACCTGAAGATGAAGGGTGACTACTACCGCTACCTGGCGGAGGTGGCCACGGGCGAGAAGCGGGCCGCTGTGGTCGAATCCTCCGAGAAGGCCTACAGCGAGGCGCACGAGATCAGCAAGGAGCACATGCAGCCCACACACCCCATCCGCCTGGGCCTGGCCCTCAACTACTCCGTCTTCTACTACGAAATCCAGAACGCGCCCGAGCAGGCCTGCCACCTGGCCAAGACGGCTTTTGATGACGCCATCGCCGAGCTGGACACCCTGAACGAGGACTCCTACAAAGACTCCACCCTCATCATGCAGCTCCTGCGAGACAACTTGACGCTCTGGACGAGCGACCAGCAAGACGACGAAGGCGGCGAGGGCAACAATTAAACAAGAGCAGAAGAGGTGAAGAAGGCCTTCGAAGAATACTCGTTTCCTAGCCGTAACACAAAATACACGTGCTCACAAAACAAAGAAAAACAAAAAAGAAAAACAAAAGCTAAGTGAAAAAAATTTATTAAAGGGGGCCTGGTGGAACTTTGGCAGCCACGTTTGCTGATGGTTACTACCACAGCAGCAGTTCTCTTTATTTTTCCACAAGTTACCGAAATTAAAATCAAGAATCAACAAAATCTGATTAGAAATAAATAGAGGTACGTCTCTAATGCAAAATGTTGCATTAAAATTGAGCAGAAATCATAATAATAAAGAATAAAAAAGCCCCGCTTCCTTGGTTGCCTCTGCAACATTTGCCAAAACACCACTTTTGAGTAAGAGAAGCCTGTCAGTAAGTCAGTACTAAATGACTAGGGTTGAAATACACCCAGAACACTGGCATAGGGACTGTTCTTGTAGTGAAACATGAAGTCGAACTGCTTATTTAGAAGTGAGGAGAAAGTGTTTTGAACCATCAGGGGAAGATATATTGAAGCTTGAGCGAAAATAAAAAATAAATAAAAGACAAAAAAAAAAATTACATGAAGTAAAAACTTGAATGTCATCGCCTCGCAAAAGTAAAAGTTTGCAAACAGGCTCCAGTGAGTGTGAAAGGGTGTTTTTTCTTTTTTGTCTCCGTTAAATATATTTGTGGATCCTTTGTGTGCGGCCAACAAAGTCAGTTAGCCATTTCTTTAAAGCCAACACGGCAATTCCAAATACTTCACCATGATTTTGCAATCACTGTCCTTGCAGACTTGTTGGTCTACTGCTGAAGAAAAGGTAGTTAAAAGTATACAGTGACCTAGTACAGTTTTCCACTCAAGTCCAATGCTATCTCTGTTGAAAGCTAAAATTGTTCTTTAAATGGAAAATATAACTGTTCTTATTATCATTATTAT
Organism: Hydrocynus forskahlii; assembly: GCA_037974365.1. Classification (NCBI taxonomy): domain Eukaryota; kingdom Metazoa; phylum Chordata; class Actinopteri; order Characiformes; family Alestidae; genus Hydrocynus; species Hydrocynus forskahlii. The sequence goes on along the minus strand of JBBPCX010000088.1, from coordinate 10,490,381 downwards.
TATTATTGATGTAATTTGGACGCATAGGATGTCAAGTTTGAAGAAAGTTTTGTTAAAAGTCATTACCAAATACTACCATATATCACAGCATACACCATATATAATCTGTGTTGTAATGACGTTCTTTCAAAGAGTAATCTGCCCTAGCAAATAGTTGTAGGAAAATAAAAGAGAAACAAATCCCCCAGAATGAATTCTCTAAGGCAATTCCTGATCACTTGGATCCCTGTTCTGACGAACTGAACGGAATCGACTGGAACCATTGGCTGTTTCTTTTTCTTTTTCGGCGAACTAAACGTACGATTAGAGACAGAGCAGTGGCAATGTCAGAATGGGAGATGATCTGAAAGCAGCTTTGAGGTTTGTGGTATTTTTCTTCTTTTTGTTTTTGTTTACTTTTTTAATTTTCAAAAAAAAAAAAATGCACTTGCCTATTATACTGTTTCTCAGTGTAAGATGATTACTGCTCCAATATTCTCAATAATACAATATTGTGCATGCTGGTGATGTATTTATATACTGTAGCTTGACTTTATTAACTTAAAAAAACTGTAGATGTTATGTATTCATATGAACAAGAAATGACTAGGATTCAATCTGATTATTTTCTATTTATTACTTTCTATTGGATTGTTTCAATTTACTATGATTTTTTTTCTTATTAGTTTTTTTTTTCCTTGCTGACGTTTGCTATACCAAAACAGTGATTGTTAACCATAAATTGATCTGTTATGGGCGTTGCTATAGTGACATGCGATTCTTGTATTTGGGTTTTAATAAACAAAGGAGTGAAAAGACAAAAAAAAAAAAAAAAAGACATGAGAACACCAGTTTTAGCTTTACGACTTTCTGCCTGGTGTTTTGTCCTGGTGAAATTAAGGTCATGTTGTAAAACGATTAATGTTGTTCTTTGAATGACCTTTCCTCTCGTGCATTTTCTTCCCTTTCCCCGTCATAATACGCAGTGAGATGTTGAAGATTGATCAGTGTTTATCGTTTCCTCAGAATCTGCATTTCTGTAAGGAAAATACTCATGGACCATGATTTTTTTTTTTCCTTTTTTTGATTTTTTTTTTTTTTTTACTTTTAGCTGTCTCTCCTGATATCTTAAATGTGAGTCATGTAGCGGATGCACAAGAGAAAAATAACAATAATAATAATGATGATAATAAAAAGTGAATTAAAACATAACATTCTTCTAACCACAATTCAGTGCTGCTGGTGTTGTATTCCAGATGAGTCACGTCCTCAAACGACATCATCAGAGGAAACGTTTCTGGGCGTGTTGCCACTTTGGAAAAACTCGAACAGGGCACGGCCGAAGAAATGACGGCCCATTTTTCTAAACGTAAACTGACTAGAAGATGGTGAGATGGATATGTTGTGTATAGATGGGTACAGAGAGAGAATTGTATAGGCTGGCCAGCTGTAACTGATCACTATGATAGAGACACACTGCATCCCAGTGTCCCCCCCTACCCCCCCCACCCCACCCCACCCGCCAGCTCAGTGCCGTCCTGTGCCATCTCCCAGATTGCAAGAGCCTCCTTTGCTAATGCCGTATCTAATACTAGCATCTGGCACTCAATTACTGCCAACAGTTTTAGGTTTTTGTGGCCTGCCTCTGACCGAGCTCTATGTCAAAACAGCAGATGAGGAAAAAGACGCAAGACGCCTTTGCTCAGAAAAGGAAAGAAAAAGTCAAAAGTTTGATGCCATTAATAGGAAAGGTCTGAAATATCCATGACAAAATTACATCAAATTACATTACAATCGTTTGGCAGGTGCTTTTATCCAAAGCGACTTACAATACGAGGACACATTCAAGCTTCAGGACAGTGCGAGAACCAGAGGAGAGTTCCAAGTGTTAAAATCTTAATGCAAAATGCCTGAACCACCTTAACCATAGCTTTAGACTTGTCATATATTAGCATTAGCAGCAAAAGAGTGGCACCTATGTACTATGTGTGAATCACCAAATTTGAAAAGAAAAATTATGCATATTAAATGGTTAATGAAACAAAATATTTCAGAATGGTTTGATGTGAGATGCTCATCAAAATTGTTGACAGTGGGGGTGATAGGAACCAGACGTCTGAAGAGCAGACAGACCTCAGTTTTATATGAAATGGTATATGAAATACATCTGTAGCAGAGAAGTACATATGGGGTGTTAGCCAAAATATTACCCAGAAAGAGTTTTTTTTAATAAATAAAATGTCTAATCATTGGTTCCCGTGACTGTTACCATAAAAAAATCCAAGTCAGTAAGTTTCTGTACTTTGGTTCGGTTGTCAAGTTTCCAGAGCAGGCACTGATGTTACATTAGTGAACTGTAGTGAACTGTGGACAAAGCTTTAAATATAGAGTAAAGAAAAATGATGCAGCAGTGGACAGCATCAATACCTCGGCCTGCAGTCTCCTTATTTCTTAGATACTGTCTTTTTCTCAAGACAGCAGAAGGTGATGCATAATGGCTTCGCTGACATTGTGGAAATAAAATATTCAGTGGGGAATTCTCAGGGCCTTCTAGGTCTCCAGCATAATGATTCCTGGGGATAAAAAAAAAAAAAACCTAAATTTTGGAATTGATTTTTATTTAATAGTGTCATCATGCTACACTATATGGAAAAAGGTATTAGGATGTGTGAACATTACACCAACAGGGATTTCCACACCCAACTCATCCAACCATGTCTTTGTGCACTGGGGCAGTCATGCTGGAATAGAAAAGCTTCTTCCCCAAACTGTCCACAAAGTTGGAAGCATGGAGCTGTCCAAAATGTTTTGGAATGCTGAAGCATTAAGATTGCTGTTCACTGGAAGTTTAGGGGGCACCTGAATTTAATCATTGTTCCCAATACTTTTGTCCATATAGTGTAGGTATTGTAATCCTCTATTTATTGGTATTGGATGATTGGTATCTAGATGCAGCCAGGCGAGTGCTACCACCGGTTATGCCTTCAGGAGCTGCGCAGAATCCAATTACCCACCAGGATAATCCGTGAAAGTGGAATAAATTTTGATTTTACAGGACAAAAACATCACTTTCAGCCTTCCAAGCTGGCAAACAGGCATTCGTTGAAACGTATTTGATTTCTGTGGACACAGTTGGTCAGCTCAGACAGAGTACTTGAATGCCAGATGGCTGGTGGTTTGCAGATCGTAGCATCTTCAAGAGGCATCTTCGAATGTAGGCAAGTGAGAGGAAAACATCAGTCAGGCAGATGACACCTCTCTTAACAGGCCAGTTTGGTGGGAGGTGCTTTACTACATTTATTCAGTGTAGTAAAACAGGCACTGCTAATGCCATCACTCGGTCATTTGTAGTTTGGAGAGGCTTTGGCTTGAGAAAGCAGCAAATGGGGGAAAAATGCAGAGATACCTAAAGCGCTGCCTTAGAGCCAATGCAGTCCCACCACCTTCTTCAAGCAAAGAGGACGAGTAGTACTAGTATGCGACACTTCAAGGAGAAGACGGCTTAAATTACCTTCGAGCGACAAAACCCATGCCAGCATGCTGATTCAGGAGATGTGTTACCTTTGAGGGTCCGCGCAAGATGGCGCAATGTTCCGGACGCTCGGGACCAAAGTCAAGCGAGCAATTTGCCTGAGTAGAATGGAGTCAGTAGGGCAGATGTAAGCAAATTAGGCTTGTTCTCACAGCAGCAGCAGATATTGATTCAGTCAAGATGGGGGGGGG
>JBBPCX010000088.1:10471405-10486579 GCA_037974365.1 Hydrocynus forskahlii | reverse complement strand
GGAGGGGGGGAGGGGGGGAGGGGGGGCCCTTGCAATCTCCTTGCCCCGGGGCCCAGACCCACCTTAATCCGGGCCTGGCTACATGGGTCATAGGGACTTCGCGTGTTCTCCAGGCACGAAGGCTCAAGAACACTCCAGAGACTTTCTGAAGTGTTGCACACGAGAAAGTGTGAAAATACACATTAGCGCCCCCTGTGGCTGAAAGTAGGAACAGCAGACTGAGTGGGTCACTCCCATTCAATAGCCTCTTTGTCAGAGCCTGTTCGAAGACACACAGGCTTCGAAACAGTAAATCAATGTATACACAAACTTTCTGTATTACAGTTTTTTTTAATAACTAGCTTGACGAGCAGCTTATTAAGAGCAGATGGTGGTGTGGTGGTTAGGGAGTTGTCCCTGTGATCAGAAGGTCATGGGTTTGAATCCCAGGACTGCTAGTGGCACCACTGAGGCAAACTGTTCCCCAGGTGCTGCATCACTGGCTGCCCACTACTTCACTTGGTGAATGAATAAAATACAGAGAAAGATTTTTACACTGTTTACACTGTGTGACAAATGGACACTTTGCGTCTTACAATACTAGCTAAATATTTGAGACAAATGCAACATAGAAAGGAAAGAATAATTTGTGTATATACCAAGCAGGGAAATGGAATGCTTTCCAATGTAGTCTTAGCGCTTGAATGACTATAACTTTATGACTTGTATGAGAGATGAGGCTAACTTACTGAAACATCTCATGCTTTAGTTTTGGGTCAGATGACCATTTCACATAATGGACAACGGCGGGCAGTCAAAGACAATCCTGAATGTTTTGGGTGGACACAGGATATGGAGAGGATTCAGCAGGAGCTGTTTCAAGAAGATTGCCAAAATTACTATTTTTTGGAGTTGGAGAGGTGGTCTCCAGTAACAGCACAGGTCAAATCTGAGTTTGTGTCTGATCATGCTTTAAAAAGTGTTTTATTTTAACTGCATTTGCATTTTGTGTGCCTGGAAACAGCAAACCGGCAACAGAGCACTCACCTTTTTTGAAAAAAGCTGCGTATGAAAACAGAACAAGGATTTGTTTTTCATTCGTATATACTTTATTTTTATAATAATAACTAGTACACTACATCTACTAACTTTTATACAATCCCATGATAAGCGCTATATCATCTCTTTGCTGAATGGGTTGCAAAATCACATGAAGGATGACGAGCGAACACTGGGAGAGTCAGAGGTGCTGGGGGGGGGGCTCAGTAGGAAGACTGAGGGTGTTTCCTGATTGCATCATCAGCTCGTTTGCAATCTCAACAAAAGTCATGAAGGACACAAATGAGAGTATTAGGCCCAAATTTGCAAAGACTGTTGATCTGGGTTCAGGTGCCTTTTGACAATATGACTCCAGTGCCAAGTGAATGAAAGGTACTAGATCATCACTTTCATTCACTGAAGTCTAACAAAGACTCTTGCCGTTAGTTAAGTGGTGGGAACGAGCCGATAAAAATAATTATCAGAGAAACAGCCTGCAAGGAATTTGGAGCCCTACCGTTGTAGCATAGCATGAAAAATCGAACTCAAGTCCAGCTGAGTTGGTGAATTTTCCGGTAGAAAATGTTTGCGGGCAGCTAACGCGCTGCTCACAACCGATAAAATCTGCCAAGAGATTCGAAAGCACTCATCGAAACGAAGCTAGGATTCAACAGCATGTCTTGAGATGCATGAGGGATCTTGCTAAACAGTCTAAAGCAGCTTCTTTTCTCTTTCGAAGGAATCAGGATGCATCATTCAAAAGGGCAGAACTCTCTTTTAGGTGTAAGATTAAATACCGGCAGGAATAAATACACAATAAATAGGAAATAAATAACAATCAATAATCAATTCTGCAAATAAATAAATAAATAAATAAATAAGTACAGAGGTACATGGTTAAATAAATTTGGTCCTGTGCAGGTGAATTTGTGCAGCCTGGTTTTCAGGGTCGGTACCTCGGGGCACCTGAGTCTCAGGAGCCAAAAGCGAAGGTGATAATAACTGTACAGAAATGGACTAAATGATTGCAAGCTCTATGCAGTGATTCAGCCGTGTACGCACTGAAACCAGCAGGAAACAAACAAAAAAAAAACGCAGTGCTAATGAGTTCTTTATGTACAGGTGCATCCGATGTGGAATTGTTACCAAGACCCAGGTGTATAGGAGGAGCAGAAGAGAAACATACACGCACAACTCCGTCTCTGCTAGCATCTTAGCATCATGCTAACGCTTCCACATACAAAGCCTAATGTAGTTGTGGTGAGGGATATACAGTGCATAGTTTACAGCCAGAGCTCGCTGTTTTAGACCTTCATAAGTCAGCGTCCCAGCGTGCGTTACAGTTATAATACAGATTTTAGAAAAGCACGCAGTCCCCGTTTTACCGCGAAAACAACATTAGCTAAGTGGGATCGCTTGTTCTCGCTTTTGTTCAGTCGGAAGTCTTAAGAGGGAAGAATGGTACAGAGCGTTTGAATACGCTCCCCGGCAAGCGGCCTTCATCCTCTGGCTGTTTACATTCATCTCTGCTGGATGCTCCTTCCTCCTTCTCCTGGTTATCACTAATTCTACTCAGGGACGGATTATCGAATAGGCCTACTGGGCGTGAGCCTCTAGAGCGGCCTTGGCCAGCACAGATGTGTGAGCTGGCAAGCACACTGTCACACACAACCCTCCGTCACAAAGCCTGCCATTAGTCACCACAATTAATGAATTTTAAGATACAAAGCTTCTCAAAACTGTCAGAAGACGCCGTCTCAATTTACGCGTAACCGCGTCACCGAATCCTTTTATATGAGGAAGCTTTATGCTTTCGTTTTCGGAAGTCTGGTTCCTATCACTACCACTGTGAATAATTCTGACTTGGTGAGTCACCACAATCCATCCAGATTGCCGTCAGTTGACATTTAGCATGACGTTCAACACTCCATGCACTCACAGTGTTGCGATGACAGCGAGGTGCACCCCTAGTGAGGGGAGGGGGGCCTTGTGGAGGGTCGTGCCCAGGTCTTATTCATCCGTACCTGCTTCTATTGACCCTTTTTGGTTATTTCTGCAACTTGGAAGAGTCCCTCTGACAGAAAAGTGCTTCTCTTCGTTTTGTTCTCGCGGCTTTTTGGCGTTTGTAGACAGTCCCGTCCGTTTTAGTTGAACAACCTTGCCATAGCAACACTGCGTTGAGATCTGCTGACAATAACAATATTTCATTTCATGAACGTGTGATGGAATGATATTACGTAGATTTTCTTGCCAGATCGTTTTCTTAAAACAACGTAACTGCAGACTTGTCCATGTTGGATTATTTTTCTTACAATTTATGAACCTTGCTTTTTTTTTATGCCCGCTCTCAGAAACGTCTGTTCCAGCCGCTGTCTTGGCCTACGAGAGCCGAAATGTAATACCTTCTTAGGAATAAGAATGACTTTTTAACACAGAGTAGGGGAATATTCTGGATTGTTTTGATGACTTTTTCTTCCATCTATCCGCTCCTCTCTCCATCTACGGGCTCCTCCCTCTCCTCAGAAGCCTGGGCTTTCGTAGCTGCTGTGACTGTAGTAGCTGTGGGCCTGGCTGGGGCTGCGGGAGAAACTTCGGCTGCGGCTTCTGCTGTGGCTCCTGCTGCTTTTGCTCCTGCTCCGGCTCCGGCTCCTGCTCCTGCTCCGGCTCCGGCTTCTGCTGTGGCTCCGGCTGTAGCTGCTGTAGCTGTCGTAGGAGCGGCTGCGGCTGCGACTGGAGCTGCTGTAGACGCTGACTGAGCTGGAGGAGGAAGGGCTGGGCCTGTAGTACGGGATCGGCCGCTTCCGTGCACTACAGAAAACAGTGAGAAATGTCGCAAATTACGTACTTAAAATATGAACTGCTGCCCATCAACCTGCTGAGGACACTTAGCGATTCAAATAAATAAGTATAAAAATAAGCATGGATTCTACATTTTCGTGCATTTTTTCTTAAGCGCACTAGGGTTTATGTACCATGGAGTCATTCTGACTTTTTCAGACTCCTTATTAAGCAGGTTTTTGTTAAGTCGTGGTGAACAGACCCAGGGATCAGGATGTCCACGATGCAGATATAGCCATTTTATTAACAGTCCGAAACTAGTGAACCTCCAAGTGTTTCTATTAAAAAACAAACAGAAAAAGTCGGGGAATATCATAAAGCTTGCCACTATTCACCACTATTAATGAATTTTAAGATACATTTTTACAAAAAAACTTCTCAAAACTGTCATAAAGATGTCTCAAGCATTAGGGAATGTTTTTCTAACCGTGACACCTAATCATTTTGTAAGAGGGAGTTTTCAGACAAAACTTTTGGAAGACTTGTTCCTATCATGACCACTGTGAACAATTCCGAATGGGTAAGTTTGTCTAAAATCAGGCATTTCACATCAAACCTCTCTGGATGACTCTGTTTACACCTTAATCGTTTGATTTTGCAAACATGCTTCAAAATCATTCGAATTCCAATTGAAGTTTTTGTAAGCGGAACAAAACAAGCTCATTTATCTAGATCACTTTGGAAAGCTAGGTGTCCACAGATTTTTGACAGGCAGTGTAAGTACACAACCCTAATGGTTTATGAACAGTGTTGTCAAAATGAGCCGCACTGCTGTAATTAGTTTCTGCTGGAAGAGAGTAGAGACTGAAAGAGAGTGGCTGGTTGTGTTAGTCCGTGTTAATGCACACACCCTCCGCAGGCGTCAGAGTATCTTGAAAGGGACAGATATAGAGCCGTCATTTGTTAATCCAATGTGTTCCAATACACACACACACACATCTCCCCACCCACACCCACACCCACACACACACACACACACACACACACACCATATACAAACCCAAAGCACCCACACCGCTTGTGTTTCTGGCAAGCCAAGAGCGGTTAACAGACACAGAGTGAAGTCCTTAAAGGAGACGACGGGTCAATCAAGAGGCTTTTCCTTGCAGTGAAGATTATCAAACACATCAAACACACACCAGAACCATTAGTGGCTCTATGTATGTTTGTATTGCTCTAAATAGTTATTCATTATATGATTTGATACAGTACAGTGATTTGAAACAGTTTTCTATACCTCAAAAGAAGTAGAGTCACATGGGCCTCATGTTTCCATTTCCAGTTTATTAGAGCGTTCAAAACGGTTCTATTGTAACAATCCTAATCTCTATCTCTGTCAGTCTATCCATCTATTTCTCTATCTATCTCTCTATCTAGTTGTATGCAAAGGCTTGACCCACTCCCCTGTGGGGGGGTGGGGGCATAAAATATAAAGTGTACCATCACTTTTGCACAGACCATATTTTTTTTGACATTTTCTTCTCAATTTTAAACATTTGTGCAGAAAAACATTAGAACATTTGTCCAGGGGTACCCAAACGTTTGCATAGGACTGGACACCCAGTGAGTTTAGATTTGTAACGTATTATTTAATAATTTATCACTGTCTTAGTCAGATTGTAAATGTAACTCTAAGAAGTCTAATTATTATTGTCATATGATACTTGTTAATTGGAGGTTTAGAATCTGCACGTTCAGGATTAGCTATGAGAGAATTGAAGGACACAAAAACGACTGACATGCTTAATGACTGCAATTGTAAAGGCTTAAAGTGAATGTGCTCTAAACGAACGCCCCGTATAAACTGGAAAGAGAAAAGTCAACGAAAAAGGAGCAAAAAAAAAAAAAAAACCACCACAGATGTCACTGCACAGCACACAGCCTCTTGATATCAGCCCCGTCAGTCTGCCGGCTTGTGATATTAGTGTTCGTCAGAAGGCAGTGACCACCCAGCCGCAGAATATTAGACTGAGAAGAAGGCGAAAGGGTTAGGATGCGGGTAGGGAAGGGAGGGTGGGGTGACTCTCGGGACGCTGGCTGTGCGCTTGCTGCTTCACCAAAAATGAGTTCATGGAGAGACGAGGCCTAGGAGAGTCCTGCTGCTTGGCAACAGTTACCACGGTAACCCAGCCTTCAGCCCGCCGACATCCCGACGTCTGCTGTCTTCAGAGCACCTTCGTACAGGAGTGGAAGTGGAAGAGTGAGTTCAGTCACATTCGCCTGCTCACTGTCAGCCTGCCTGAGGTGACTGTGCTGTTCCACCTGGGAGGGTTTTATTTTTTCACAGAAAATTTAAAAGAGACAGACTGCACAAAAGACGAAAAATTTTACGACCGCCTCATATTTAAAAGTCCTACCCTATATGGCCAAAAGTATTGGGACACACCTCCTAATGATTAAAATCAGATGGCCCCTTGCTTCCTGCGAAGGGCAATCTTAATGCTTCAGACATTTTGAACAACGTCATGCTTCCAACTCTGTGGACACAGCTTTTCTGTTCCAGCATGTCTGTGCCTCAGTGCACAAAGCGAGCTCAATAAACACACGGCTGGATGAGTTTCAGTGTGGAAGAACCCGGAGTCCTGACCTCAACCCCATCCAACACCTTTGGGATGAACTGGAACGGAGATTGCAAGCCAGGTGTTCTTGTCCAACATCAGTGTCTGATCTCATAAATGCTCTACAGAATGAATGGACACAATTTCCACAGAAACTCCAAAATCTTCTGGAAAGACTTCCAAGAAGAGTGGAAGCTGTTACAGCTGCAAACGGGAGGGGGGCAACTCCATATTAAAGTCTATATATTTGAATGCAATGTCATTAAAGTCCCTACTGGCGTCCCAGTACTTTTGTCTGTATAGTGTATTAATGAGCATTTGAATCTGGAGGTGTTTATTTGACAGTTCACCTTCAAGCTCCCACCCCAGTCAGAGACTGTAGCCCATCTGTTGATGCACAGTTTGTGTTAGTCATCAGTTCAGTGAATTCTGACCACAGAGCCGCTCTTGCCTGGAGGACGTTGAGTGGTCAGGGTTTGGCCACTCTCAGTAATAACACTGACGCCCAACAGTGGTCTTGAGGTCAGAAATTGAATGTTGATGGTACAAACAGCGCCTAACAACAGATGGTCTATAATTTTACACTCATATAGTGGGCATATTAGGTAGGTGGAACTCATAAAAAGCCGGTGCTGAATGTACAGATTAGATGCATATAATAAAGTTGATGGTGAATGCATGATGTACATTCAATGTCCTTTGATGCACTAAACCTGGGGTGTCGAACTCCAGTCCTGAAGGGCCGTGATCCAGCATGTTTTGGTGATTTCCTTGCTCAGAAACACCTGGTTTAGTGAATGTGTTTGAGGAGGAGAACCATTAAACTGTGCTGGACACCGGCCCTCCAGGACCAGAGTTTGACGCCCCTGCACTAAACTGTCTCGGGAAGGTCTGCAGTATAGAGACTGGACACTAGATGTCATTGTAACACTATACTGATGCTACTCTAAAGTCAACCTTTCTTTATTCATCAAACAGGGCTTTGTAATAAAGCTATGTACTTGGAATTCGACTACATAACAAATTACACATCAAAAGACAGAGGCTAATAAAGCAGTTCCACTCTGGATTCCCAAAGCAGAGTAAATACAATGCTAAAAACAAACATGTTAAATATCTTCATATGTAACAGGAAAGTAGCTTGTCCTCAAAATATTTTTTTTCAAAATGTTGAGACATTGATTTTGTTTTCAGTACCACCCAGCACTAAGTGTGAGTAAGGGGGTTATACCTGGTGATTCTGCGAGCCTCCATAAAGCTGGGTGAGTCTCTCCTCCTCTTTCGAATGGGAGAGTAACTGCGGGAGCGTCGACGGGCTCTCTCAGCATCAGAGTAGTGAGGGCTGTCTCTTTCCCTATAGGAACAGACAGGAGAGCTGAAGTTTAGGTGAAAAGTTTGCATGTGTTTTTGTGTGTGTGTGTGTGCATTATTTTTGTGACTCCCATCCCACTACGATGACAGGGAAACACAAATTGGGGATACACAGCTCCGGAAAAAATACGAGTCCACTGCAATTTATTTTTAAATCAGCATCTCTATGAGTATGACAACCATTCCATGCCAGTGTCTGTTAAATTCCAACTCAAACACCTCATTCTGCTTTATGAGGGACTGATTAGTGATCACCTGAATCACATCTTATTTAATGAGGAAAATAATAAATAATAAAAAAAAAAACGGCTGTAATCAACACTCTCCTCTCACAATGAGACCAGCTGGATGGTAAAACACTACTAGAAGTCCTTCAAAGGTAATTATTGCCATTTAGTTTAAGAGTGAACAAGAGATTTGTTTTCTGTGAATTATTCAGGTTCTGTAAATGCTGCATAATTTTTCTTATTTTGATGTTTTGTCATTTCCCTTCAAATTTTGCTTTAAAGAACAATATTTTTATTTGGAAATTAGGAGAAATATTGTCAGCTGTTCTTAAAAACTGGCAAAGCCGTTCAGTTCAATACTTGCACAAATAAATGATGAAACTTAACATTTATGCAGTGGTCTCTTATTTTTTTTCCAGAGCTGTATTTGCTGGTCCCCTGCAAAAAACAAAAAAAATCTTTTTGTGCATATATATGTGCATGCAAAAGTTTCAACTGATATTTGTTGATGAAAATGAGAAAACATCTTCTATAGGAACCATGAACACATAAATCTGAAATTCTCTTTAAATTCAAGTGCATATTCCTTTGCTCAGTTTAAGATAATGGGAAAAACAAAACCTCCAATATAAAATGTGCCATTACATTTGCGCAGATCAGCACAAATTATACGTGTGCTCTCTGTAGGGAAAGTATCCTCACAGCGAAACTTTTGCACATGACTATAATGCGGCTTGATAGACTAAAAGAGGTAAAAGAGTGGGATATAGTTCAAACGAATTGTGAGACCACAGTTCTGTTTATTGCTTGACAGATAAATCCCATAATGACAGAAGGCAGAACGTTTGTGCGTAAATGTGTTTACGGTTATGGTATTTAGCAGACGCTCTAATGTGTGTTGCTGTGTGTATGTGCATATAAGACAAGTTATATGATAAAAAAGGGTGCGTACTGGAGTGAGTGCATGTAGTATTTGTGCATGCATTTGTATTTGTGCTGTGGTAAAGGGAACATATACTTGCTGGATACTATTTTAGGAGGACATAACGGTGTACCTGGAGTTGTTCTGCCGGGTGTGGGGGGATTTGGTTTTGCTGGGACCGTGCTCTCTGGAATTGGAGCGTGAAGAGGAGCGGCCGCTGCTCCATGAACTGCTTCTCTGCCGTAAACTCCCGTGGGTTTTGTTCTTCTTTCGGTCCGATGCGTGCCGGTTTCGTCCTGGTGACGCCGATGTGCTGCGGTGACGGTTAGGACCCTTTCCACGGTGGTGCTTCTTTGATGAATGGGACCCTTTCACTCTGGAAGAAAAGTACAGAGTAAGTATATAATGGAAACTCCCTAAACTGATTTATTTAAATGGCATTAACGTAGTCTTAAGCAGATCCAACAACTACAACTGCGTTCTTACTTTATCAGAACCAGATTAAGCAATTTGGTATCCCTAGACCACAAAATGAAGATTTCCTCCTAAATACAGATTTTATAAATGCTATATAAAATCATGATAGCTTAAATGAATGCTTTGGCAAAAGTAAAACTCACACAATTTCTCACTTACCTCATACGTATCATTCAGACATGTTTGGAGTCGAATTTTGCTTCTTGTCGTTTAGTACGGGAGCTGCAAGGCTGATATTGGTAACAAACACTAGGAGTCAATAGTGAGATTTTCTCCAAAACATCTCCAAAACTGCAAAACCTCAGCTCTTCAGTATGGTGGAACAGACTTGCAGATGTAGTTTAAGACTCAGTATGACAATTAAAATGAACTAAATATCACTCAAACACTGCAGGCCGCCTTTTTAGACAACAGGGTCTGTTTTCACAAACCACCACAGGAATGGGAGGGATGACCTAAAATCAGCTTTCGTGTCAACAACTGTTACAAATGCAAATGAACCTAATCAGGGCAGTCCTGATTTTGTCTGATATGACTGTGTCATAGACCTCATCCAGGTCTGTGTCACCCAAAAGAAGAGCTGGATCCAGAAGGTTTTAGGAGACGATTTGGGTGGCTATTGACTTTGAGTGTTTGTTAGCAACATTGTTCGCTCCATTTCTAAGGAAGGACTCTAAACACGATTACCTACAACTGGGGAAAGTGTAAACATATTTTGGTCTGTTAGATGAATAGAAACATGTGCTTCTATTGTTCTGATGAAGTCTCTGGTGATACATTATATATACGTATATGTGTGTGTGTATGTGAATGTACTTATTTACTAATTATCATCACTTATCATCACTTATCAATCATTTTCTAAGCTGCTTATCCTAAGCACTTATCCACATATTATACTTCTACATCTGAGTCAATCCCAGTGCTCATAGGGTGAAAGGAGGAAAAACAACCTGGACATGTCACAAGTCCACCACAGGGCAGACACACAGACAAACATGTTCACACACACCCCGGGGTAATTTAGCATCTCTAGTTCACCTGAGGTTTGTGTCTTTTGACTGTGGGAGTAAAGCAGATCTCCCAGCAGAAACTCAAGCAGAGACAGGGAAAACATGCATATTCTATATTAGTGTAAAGCGTCCATTGGTCATACGTGAACACACCACAGCACACAGTGTGAAATTCTTTCACTGTATTTAACCCATTCACCAAGTGAAGCAGTGGGCAGCCATGAACACAGCACACGGGAAGCAGGACGGTACCTTGCTCAAGGGTACCTCAGTGGTGCCCTGGGATTCGAACCCACAACCTTGCGATCATAGGAGCAACTTCCTAACCACCACACACACACTAACACACACAGACACACAGACACACACACACACACACACACATACACACACATAGCTAATGCTCAAAGGATAAAGGATCTATAACTAGGTCTCACTTTTTCGGATGTGTGCCTTTGGCTTTGGGCTGGATTTCAGACTGGGAGTCACTGCTGTGGGCCGGACAGTGGCTGCTCTTCTCCTGAGCCCGCTGCCGGCCACCCCGTCTGCCTGATGACTCGGAGGGGTGCTTGGCCCCCCGCTGTTGCCTCTCGTCTCCCTTCCCCGCCTCTCCGACAGGCAGTCCCCCGGGATTCCTACAGGAGGTGCCATGGCTCTTTGCCTCCTTTGTGTTTGGGGACGTCTGCCTCTGCCCTTCATTCGGGGAAGATGAAGCCAGCGACCGTAGCTTCTGTAGGTGAATGATAACAAAAACAAAGAAAAAAAAAGAAGAAGAGGGAGAAGAAGAAGAAGAAGAAGAAGAAGAAGAAGAAATAAAAAAATGACAAAAATATACTAAAATTAGAATAGTTTTCACCTGAGAGAGTGAGCGCTAATGGTGTACTTGCCAAAAAAAGGTAAATATCTAAAAGAAAAGAGCTAGGAGTTTTTTCTCAATATGGCTTATAGACAGTCCTCTATGGTGCAGCGCATGCAATACTCGGCATGCAAAACCATAATGAGCTGAAAATATATAATCCCGAAAGAAAAGAAGAGGAAGAAAGGGAAAAAAAGATGTAAAACTGTGAAACAAATTAAGATTAGGAGAATAGAGAGTGAAAAGAGAGAGAGAGAGCGACAGATACTGAAGAGCTCAGCAGAAAAGGAGGACTTCATTGGTTGTTTTTTTTTTTTTTTTTTTAAAGAAATGACTACAAACAATAAAAGTGGAAAAAAAAACTAGGAAAATAAAAAGTCAGACAACTTGACGGAACATCACAGAAATGGAAGGAACAAAAGAAAGATTCACAATTATAGATTCAATCGAATTAGAAAAACAACTGGTCTTCTACTCAATAGTAAATTTCTGCTTGAGGATTGCTTTTCCTGCAGACAATTGCTGAGATGTGAACAGCGACCCATTTCCTGCTTTTTTTTTTTTTTTTTTTTTTTTTTAATGGTTCCTCTTTTTTAACCCCCTTTTGGTTAACCTCCACTTCCCAAGAAAGTGGTATTCCCCCCTTTAGTAGGTAAGGTATGAAGAGAAGGGAAAAGTGGGGCAACATAAGTGCATCATTAGATTCACAAAATGCAAGAGAAAAAGACACAACACCCTTCCCTGGTAGTGAGCATGAGACAATGCATGAAAATCAAATCAAAGAGACACACCGAATTAAATAAAGGAAGACTGAAATTAAACAAATAATAAAAAAATAATCATTTAGGCATAAGAAAAAGAACCATGTGTGCTGGGACACTCAAAGCTTTTTGACCGCTGCTTCTCAGAACCACTCGCTTTCAAGGTAGCAAGGGATTCTGGTCCTTTTGTACAGGCAGATTTATTTTTTTTTTTCATTAGAACTGTGGTTGAAAGAAAGAGCTAGATTAGGTTTAACGGTCTGCAAAGCAAAGCAAGCATGCAAGAGTTTTAAATGAAGGATATTCTGACCACATTTATTCAAAGCAGATATGACACACTGGCCTCTCTCATATTGTGGATTTTTAAACCGATGCAAGCTGGCCTTTCCTACATGGTTCTACTGTTCTGACGACCTTTTCAGCCTGATGCTCATAACCGTTACTGCCTTCTGCTCTCAAACATCTGTTAACCTGAGGTCCATCACTGCATTGGCCAGTTCTGTGTCCCTTCCTTTTTCATATCTGCTCTAATAAAAATAAAAGGGACCAGAAAGGGACATAAGAATCCTTTCAATGGATGGTTCTTAAAATAACTATTTCTATAAATGAACTTTACATCATTTGAACTCACTACCAAATGTTCCTCAGCCTCTATACACAGCTTATTAACAAAAACTGTTCTTTAGGCACCTAGAAATGTTCATCTATGGCAAGTTTTCCCAAAGTGCAGCGCACAATTAAAAAAAAGTTGTGGCGGTAATAAAAAAATAGCCTTTAAAATTTTTTAAATTAAAATTAACTAAATTAAAACTAATTTAATCAGGCAAAGAGTCCTTTGTGGAACTTCTTTTAAACAGTGTGCTACAAAAAGATGAGTTAATTTAAAACACTATAGTCAACCTGAAATCATAATTCACCTATACATGCAAATTAATTTATAGGCACAATTTACATTTGTCTTATAAGAATATTCCAGAGATTTCAAATCAACCTGAAATCAAATCTGACCTTTTTAGATGTGTTAGTTTATGTCCCTAGTCATGTTAATCACAATTTATCACATCATTATTATTTCCCCTAACCTTCTACTTTTGATTCCATCACTGTACACCAATAGGCCAGGAAACTAGTACAACCCCCACCTAGCACTGAGGGAAACCACCCAGCCAGCTTAGAGACTCTCCTGATACCACATTTCAGTTTATGTATGAAAAATAAAGCTCTGGAAAAAATATGAGACCACTGGAATTGAGTTTTAAATCCACATCCTTATGAGTATGACAACCATTCCATGCCAGTGTCTGTTAAATTCCTACACAAGCACCTAATTCTGCTTTATGAAGTACTGATTAGTGATCAGCTGAATCTTATCTTATTTATTGAGAAAAAGTATAAAAACACTGCTGTAATCAACACTCTCCTCTCACAATGTGATCAGGATGGTAAAACACTACTAGAAGTTCGTCAAAGGTAATTATTGCCATTTTGTTTGAGTGAACATGAGAATTGTTTTCTTTTAATTATTTAAGTTCTCTAAACACTGCATCATTTCTCTCATTTTGACGTTTTGTCATTTTGTCATTATACTTTAAAGAACAATACTTTTATTTGGAAATTAGGAAAAATATTGTCAGCGGTTCTTAAAAACAAAGCTGTTCAGTTCAATACTTGCACTTATAAAAGATAAACCTGAGGAACTGAACATTTTTTGCAGTGGTCTCTTTTTTTTCAGAGCTGTTGGTTATGTTTTCACATTAAAAGTATGTTTTTCACTAAAATGTTCTTCAGACTCATACACCTCTTTTACGAAATTAGTTTTCTAAAGAACAACCCACTGAAAGGCTCTTTATGGAATCAAAGTGGTTCTTCTATGGCGTCCCGTTTTCTACTTTTATTATTAATAGTATTAGATGAAGCTTTTGCAATGACAGACCACACAGGGCGGATAAAGTTTTCACTTCTAAAAAAATATTTTCTTGTGTCATTCTTTCCCCAGCAAAGCAAGTTACCCTGCGTTAACCAAGAGAACGTCCAAAGTACCCTCTAAACCAGCACTGAGGCAGAATTAGGATCCACTGTGTAGATGTTATATGTTAATAAAGAAATGTGTTGTCCCTCAGTCCTCAAGCTTTTAACCAGAATCAGCCCTAAAGCTTTTAAAACGACAACAGTCAAAATTCACTTGGGGCACGCGCAACTGTAGGCTCAGCTTCAAAAATAAATAAATCAATCAATCTGTTTTGTACTTTAAAAAATATAAAAGTTAAATGATCAAAAAAATATATAAGACAAATGTACCATTTCACCAAGAGACAAAAAAGGGATGCGGCACAAACATGGATGCATTCTACCCAAACAAAAGAAGAACGGAGACAAGAGATGGACTTGAGGGGAGGGCAGTGTACTGGAGACTTCAGCATGAGAGCAAAGGTAGATTTTAAGGTTGGAAAACGGAAAAAAAATTAAATAAATCAAAGTTAAAATACTGAATAGAAATCATAGAGAACATATCGCTAAGAGAGGAGAAAGGAAAACAATGAAAAGTAATTCGCCAACTTTGTTTTATCATAGATAAATGAGAAAAGAGAGAAGAGATAGAGAGATTGAGAGAGAGAAAGAGAGAGAGAGAGAGAAAGAGAGAAAACATAGAAGTCAAGCTAGGGTGCTTGTCACATTCTCATCTGCATAGAGACCACGTGCGTAGGCAGAGCGTTACCTACCTTCCATTTCAATCAGAGACACGTATGCAATATTAACAAAAACAAAAAAAGGAAGAAAAAAAGGAGGGGGGGTAGGAGAAAGGAAAGTTCTCCGCAGCGAAATGGGAAAAAGACAATGAATTCTTTTTAGTATCCCAGCTAAGTAATCTGGACCACAAAACTTAGAAGGAGACCAAAGAAACAAACAAATCAATCGGAACTAAAAGGAAAGAAAAAAAGAACTGGAACAAAAAAAAAAGAAAAAAACGAAAACGGCCAACATACGGAACAAAATGAGGACAAATGAACGAGAACGGAACAGAACGGAAACCAAGAAACCAAACTAAAATCTACATGGATTGCTGTCTTTTTCGCTTGGACATATGTGCAGCCACGTAGTATTAAAGGTTAAAGAGGGTTCGGGGGGCGGGGGGT
>JBBPCX010000088.1:10414324-10437228 GCA_037974365.1 Hydrocynus forskahlii | reverse complement strand
AGAGCAATAGGTGATGTTTTCAATATTAATCTACAATGTAGCCAATAATAAAAACAAAGGAAATCGCTGAATGAGAAAGTGTGTCCAAACGTCTGACTGGTAGTGAAATTGAAGGCTTAAGCACCACTTAGCACGGTGTTTCCCAACTCTGGCCTTGTGTATTTTAATGTCTTGAACTAACAACCCTTTACAGTGAAGCAGGTGGTAAAGCAGAGTAAAGCACACTTAAGTGTTCAGGGGCAGGGGGTCTCCAGGACTAGCGCTAGAAAACATAGCTCCATAGAACCTTTTTTGGTAAGAACATATAATATAACTCTACATTTAAATCACATACTTGCCTCAAATGTGAGTTGTCATGTAATTTCAAAAAGACTTGGATGTGTGGCTTCTGACGCTGTATATTACTTTTTGCAAAAAAAAAAAAGCTAAATGTATCTGCATTTGTCTATTTTAAAAATGGATAAATGCTCATTCATTGTTTCTTCTGAAGTCAATAGTACTAATGGGAGTTTAATCCAATTTACACAACCTTCCTTTTACCCCAGATGTAGTCAATTAGCCAAGACATCTTTGGAATGTTTCATCTTTTGCTTCTTTGGTTTACTGAGCTACGAGCCTAACATGGCTAAAGTCAGTAATCACCAATATATTTTCCAGGTACAGCAATGGAAAAAAATAAGAGACCACTGTTTATACAATTTGCCACAGTGTGTGTGTGTGTAAAATGTACAGGTAGCTATTCTTTTCTGAACTACTGCAGTGTGAGCTGTGTAAAAAATTTGAAACGCCTCCATAAGTGTTGTGAGTGCAGTAGTGTGTGTAGAGCAGCTTTTCTATGTGCTGTATTCCCGCAGCTTCACTCCTGATTCAGTTTCTGATGGATGAAACGACTCACACATGCTCTTCATATTTGCAACTGTCAAATAATGCAAGAGTGTTGTGTAGTTTAACATTTCCAAGGTATAATAATTATTTATATGTATTATTTTTTTAATTTCTCCAACCATTTTTTGCTTGGAATTTTGGATCAAGTGTGTAAAACAGTAGTGACATGCACATTTTACACAGACACACTCCCACAAATGACAAAAGATATAACCAGGAAAAAATGAAGCAGTCTCTTATTCTTTTCCATGGCTGTGCATCCTTAAAACGTCTCTCAACCCACTTGGACTGAATCCTGTATCCACTTGCATCCGGCTCTTCTCGGCTCATTTTTATAGCTCACAGTCATCCTGAGTCCTAAATTACAACCACAATTCTACTCTACATCAATAAAGAGCTGTATGCGGTTGAGAGTTTTAATTATTTCTTTTTATCGAAATGACTTAGGCCACTACTGAATCTGATTGAAGCTGGGTTAAGTGTGAATCTAAAAGGGAGGCTAGTCTGTCATATAGTACATTTCATACAGTGTCAGAAACCACTTAACAAAGACTATCTGAGGTTACTTGAGAACTTCCGAAGGTTTAAGACAAGGGTGTGACGATTTAGGCACGATGTTTCCACAATGCCAAACTCCTGACGTTAAGCTTACATTACGTTTTAGCATTAGCCTTGTAGCTCCAGTGCAAAACTAAAAAGGTGAACTTCCAGCACCAACAGTGTTTTTGCTGTATTTTAGATAAGATAAGATAATTTTAGATAAGAGTGAGGCACTGTACAATAACAGATGAGCATTAGTGTGATTTTGTGTTCCTATGATGTACTTGTGGTGTCATAACTACTGGATGTAGGTGTGAGGGGGTTGTTATTTGCTGTAGCCGTTAGAGAGGATGCTGTTGTTGGCTGTAACTGTGAGAGGGATGATCCTGAGTGACCGCTTGAGTGGCCTGCTCAGGAACCAGGCTGGGGTCTGTCAGGATGGACGTAGAGGTACTGAGCAGGCGGAGTGAACTCAAAACGGCTGGGAGAAAGAGAGAGAGAGAGAGAGAGGGAGAGAGAGAGAGAGAGGGAGAGAAACAGAGGCCAATGGTTACTTATCTGTATCATAATCTAACTGTACCGTAATATACAGCTCCGGAAAAAATAAGAGGCCACTGGAATTTATTTTTAAATCAGCATCTCTATGAGTATCACAACCATTCCATGCCAGTGTCTGTTAAATTCCTACACCAGCACCTCATTCTGCTTTATGAGGCACTGACTAGTGATCACCTAAATCACATCTTATTTACTGAGGAAAAGTATAAAAACACTGCTGTAATCAACACTCTCCTCTCACAATGTGACCAGTTGGATGGTAAAATGCTACTAGAAGTTCGTCAAAGGTAATTATTGCCATTTTGTTTAAGAGTGAACAAGAAATTTGTTTTCTTTGAATTATTTAAGTTCTGTAAACACTGCATCATTTCTCTTTTGATGTTTTGTCATTTCCTTTGAAATGATACTTTAATTTGGAAATTAGGAGAAATTATACTTTTATACTGTCAGCAAAAAGTTCAGGCAAAGAAGTTCAGTTCAATACCTGCACCTTTGAAAGAGAAAACCTGAGAAACTGAACATTTTTGCAGTGGTCTCTCATTTTTTTCCAGAGCTGTATTTATCATATTACAAACACAATGCAAACTGACAAGAAATTACTATAAATTAGTGCTGGCCTGAAATTGGCCAAAACTGAAATTAAAGACACACACGGGTCAAAAAGTGAAAAGATTACTACACAGTAATCAAGAAAACACATTTTTATTATTGATAAAATCTGCTTTCAGTAAGTAGATAATAAAATAAGCTTGCTAAAATGATTACAGGATATAGGCAACAGCACGCATCATGAAATACAACGTCCTCGACAATGTTTTTTTGTTACACTGTATATTGAACTAAATATTGTGAGTATGTCCATCATTTCAAAACCTGTGGCTACAGATGGCTTTACTGTGCTCACAGGACTTTTCCTTTCTGTTTCTGTTGTTGTGTTCTGTTCTGTGCATTGAGTGGGATATTGCGTTTTCAAGAGGTATCAACCCTGAAGTGGAGAAGTTCTTGAAGGTTGTACCTTCTTTGGATTCTCAGCATGAACAGTGGTTACAAATTTCTTGTCTAATGTCCCCCACTGAAACAGCTCAATAGTACAACATGGCCCACATTTTCACTGTTCGGTGCTCAAAGTGTTTAAACATATCAGTTCTGATTACCGCAGTAGTGTGAAGTAAACAGTGTTTTAATCCTCACCCTTATTGCTATATAATATAATATGTTGTTATATTTTGACACTTACTTTGGTTTATGTTCAGCCTTCTTTTCCCAGATGAAATGACCATTTTGACTCAATGGACAAAATTTAAGTGCATCCGTGTTATAAATAGATAACATTTAAGATTATCATTTGATTTCAATTAACACTATTATTGAACATTTAGGAAAAAAGATCTGTTTTGATCTGAAATATTGAATAATACAAATCTTTGTATTCAGTTTTGAGCAATACTCTGACTAGCAATTCCAAACTTCTGAGCGTTCACTGAAAGTCATTCCGAGTGGCTCAGAGTTAAACTCTCTGCTCTGGAGAGTCCAGAGTCAGAAATGTCCACAGTGGTGGAGATAGGATCCATCTGAAGAGTTCAATATCGCTAAAATCTGCCAGATGGAACATTATTCAATGTTATTTAATGTCTGGATCATTGTTGTAGTCATTGTAGTTTTGAGAGGCACTGGTCTCAAAAAGGTATCTTTTAAAACATATGTCCGAGAAGGACATATAGGGTGTTGTAAGACAGAATGATTCCCAAAGAAAACAACTATTTTACATATAAAAACTCAGACCTCAAGTGTACGTTAGTCATCTGTGTTGCAGACATTGCAGCCCTATTACCACCACTGTTAGAAAAATAAATTAACTTTCAAATTATTATTTCAAATTATTAAAGGGAATTCCCTTTTAATATACTTCCATACATACAGTACATACATACAGTACATTCATACATAGAAAAAGGAACAGTGGTGTTGTACTCACTGGGTCTGAGAGCAGGCAGAGAGCAGTGCTGGTCCAGCCAGCTGAGGGTAGTCCGGCACAGTTCCTCCATACTGGCTGTGGACACCATGCCGTTGTATGACTCAAACAGAGGCTCCATAATCACACTGAACTGGCAATGGCAGTTTAGGAACACACTCAGAAGCTGAAGCACATCCAGAAATATAGCCTAAAATATAGCCACACACACTATATGGAAAAAAGTATTGGGGTAGGCCCCTTACTTCCAGTGAAGGGTAATCTTAATGCTTCAGCATACCAAGACAATGCCATGCTTCTAACTTTGTGGACACAGTTTGGGGAAGAACCTTTTCTATTCCAGCATGACTGTACCCCAGTGCACAAAGCAAGCTCCATAAAGACATGTTTGGGCACAAATTCACACAGAAACTCCAAAATCTTGTGGAAAGCCTTCCAAGAGGAGTGGAAGCTGTTACAGCTGCAAAGGGGACAAACTCTATATTAAAGTCTGTGTGTTTGAATGCAATGTCATTAGAGTCCCTGTTGGTGTAATGGTCAGGCGTCCCAATACTTTTGTCCATATAGTGTATATCAAAATATAATCGCACCATCATGCCCACACAGCCTTGGACAGGGCAGGATACAATCCAGAACTTCCAGTTCTGCAGTGTCTGGGCTCTGACATACTCTCGGAACTTCTCCCTCATGTGATCAAATCGCTGACGGGTGATGGGAACACCTGTAGCAGGGAGCTGCTGCTGGCACACACTGTACACAGGAGAACACACGGATTAGAATGTAAGCAGAAGTACACAGATAAATATAGCCATACATATAAATACAGACAAACACATTTTGGCACTCAGATCATAGCTTTGTGTTTTCTTTCTACACATAGAAATGACAAATGTGGAATACTGCATAATCCCTTATTAGTGATATTGCATCAGCAATTTTTAATTATTTTTATCCATGCATCATGTAAAGATTACAATTTCGGGCAACTTGACAAGGGTTTGCATTTTGATAACCAACACCTACTGGCTTCAATCAGTTCTTAACATTGTTAGCATACAAAGTCGCGGTTCAGAGTTCACGTCCTCAGTCGTTCGTAGATTCTTTCTTTGAACCGAACTAATAATTGTTTGTGGAAACCGTTAATTCAGCTACATTTCCATATAAAATATAACTGTATACATGTTTTATTAATGTTGTGAGAACACAAAGCAACCGTATACTGGCTGCTGCCCTGTGACGCATCTCTGGCAGCTGCAGTCCAGCTTTCCTGCATCAGAACAGTTTCCCGTGTGGAGCGTCTCGAGCGTTTCTCAGTGTGTTCTCGTGTTTTTCATTTTGTTCTTCTTAAAGCCATGTGTTTTTATTACTGTAAATTAGATTGATGTATTTACCTGCTTATACCAAAGAAAACAACAGCGCATACCAGAGAAAACATGCATGCATGAATTACAGTCCAGTCTTTACAGGGGTAACATCTGTATTTACATTCTAGCACTGCAGGAGTTCAGTGTAAACTGTACAGTACGAAAACGGGTTTACCTTTACATTTTCTTTTAGGTTAATGGATTAAGTAATGAGTTTAAGTAATTATTATTAAGCTGAAATTAAATGTATTAAGCTGAAATTTAAGTGTTTTGGGATATTTTTACACTAAAAAATATACATTTTTAGGCTTTTTTAGGCCACATCACAAATTCACAATTTTGGGGGTTTACTGAATTAGGAGGAGAGGAGATTTCATACTTGATGGCAGAGTTGAGCACCAGTATCTCATCTCGGAGTCTCTGCGCCTCGTCATGGAGCTGGTTTCTTTCCTGCTGCATCTTACTGATGTACTCTGCTGTCTTCTGCAGAGTGGTGGCCTTACTGATCTGAGAGAATGACACAGAAAGACACAGAAACGGAGATCAGCCTTCAACCTTTCAAACCAGTTTACTCTGAAAAAAAAAAGGGACAAATTTGAAAAACAAAACAGTGACTGTCAAAGGCAGCTTCTTCCACTCTAAAAGTACAATCTTTTCTTGTTTTCTGACTTGGGAAGGACTAGATCACTGTAATTTAATATAGTCTATCTTTCTTTGCATGGCTCTGTGGTGTGAAGATGGGAGATCATACCACTCTAGTATTCCAGCTTCACTTTACTACCTTCTTGTTCATTTTATAATTCAGAACATGCATCAGGATCTCCGCCCTGGGTGACTCCACACGTACACGCTGCTACATTTGAGCCCATCCTTACATTAGTAATCTGACTGATCCAGCCCTTAGATCCTTGAAGTCCTCTGATTTTTTCTTCAATCTCGAAAGGGTTTTTGCAGTTTCCACTCCAAGAGTGTGGCGCTTCTCCTTTTTTAACCCTTAGAACCCTTAGAACCCAGAGTGTAGATTTCAACTAATAAAAATGGTCTAAAACAGTTTAAAACTCATGTTTGCTCTCCGGACCCCCTCCCTGTGTGGGTTTTCCCCACCCACTTGTGGGCGGAGACTATCCTGAAAGTTCTCCCAGGTTTAAAGATCGCTTTTTCTGACTTAAAATAAAATACATTTTTGTTCATTTGTGTGTGATGCCATTTTTAAAACCCCAGTCGTGGTTATTATTATTACTATTTTTATATGTTTTTAAAATTACAATAACTTTGGTTCTGTGTGACATAGGAACACCGAACAATGCTCAGCATGACGTCTGACACCTCGAGCATCAACACAAGCCGAGGGAACTTCCACATAAGGAGTTGTTTTGCCGTATGACTATAATTTGCCATTTGCTGAGCTGCCGTCATAAATTTGCGCATTCTGAGGGTTAATGTGAAACTTTGTTAATGTGAAACCCTTTTTATGTTATTTCATTATATAGATACTGAAATAGGCTTTCTGTCCAAAAGTTTGTAGACACCTACTTATCCAATTTTATTCTGAAATCAAGGGTATAACAAAAGTGTGTGTGCCTTACCTTGCTACAGCAAGAGCCTGTTCTCCTCTAGGAAGGCTTTACACTAGATGTTGGAACATTGCTGTGAGATTTGACTGCATCTGAGCATCAGTTAAGTCAGGTGCTGATGTTGGGGGATTAGTTCTGAATCAAAAACGCTACTTCAACTCATCCCAAGGGTGCTGAATGGAGCTCAGATATTCAAAGAAAGCAGTTCTGCAGCTTCGCAGCCAAATGTTGACCCTTCTAGCCTCTAGCTAGCTCTTGGCTTTGGGCATGGTGATTTGGGTTCATGTGCAGCTGCTAAAGAACATTCCATCCTATTAGCAGTGGTTTTCTATGAAGCTGTGCACGCTCAACTGAATGTCTGTGTCAGTACTAGGTGCAGTTTAGGGAGATACATTCACTAATCGGAAGGGGGGTCCCGATACTTTTGGACATTTTGGATATTGTAGTTATAGTACCTTAATGCTGGGCTGAGAGCTGAGTGTTGTCACCAGACTGTGCAAGGTGTCGAACCCCAGTTTAATGTTGAACCGCCTCTTCTGCTCGGCAGATATATGCGTGATTCGTCGTGTATCTGTCTGTAATAAAGAACAATTTGAGGAACAGTCACATCACAAAGGGTGAGTACGTGGGAAGAGGTGTGTGTGTTGTGTGCTTACTCTGTTAGGCTCTGTCTTGGCTACTCCGGATAAGGCATGTGAATACTCTGAGGTTTTCTCTGGGGGATTGGTGGGAGATGTTGAGGCGACGTGGCCTGAAAAACTTGCTGAAAACCAAGGAGAAGAAATAACAAATCACAGAAGCCTAAATGACTAAAGACTAAATTACTCATAGTCTAAACTTAAGCTCACATGTTTCCTTGCATATTGCTTACTGGCAATTTTATACAAGTTCAAGATTCAACTGGATGTAGAGGAAGTCTGATTTCAGGGACTCCTTGTGTAAGTTTCCCCCTTAAATGCCCTTGGCAATAGGAAAAGCATGGTCCTACATGTCACTCATTGCTCAATGAAACATTAGAATTTTGTGATTATTTTAAATTATAAATGTTGAATCACTGGTGGGCTGGTGCCCCACCCAGGGTGAGTCCCTGCCTCGCGCCTGTTGGCCCCGTGATAGGCTCCGGGTACCCGCGACCCTAGTAAGGAATAAGTGGCAACAGAAAATGAATGAATAAATGTTGAATTAATACCACATTTGTATTTGCAAGCCAGAGATATTTTGTTGTTTTAAATTTGATGAAAAGTTATGGGTGTTATAAGTGGCATTCACAAGTTGTTTTATTTTATAATTACTGTGTTTTTCTCACAAGAACTGTTTTTGTTCTTGTATTAAGTCAAGGTTCTTTTTCACTTATGTTTGTTATTCTGGACAAATATAGCCGTTTCAGAAGCACCTTTCTGGAAAAAATTCTACCAGTGCATTTACTTAAATAAACAATATTAAATGGCATAATTTGAATGTTTTATTTATGTATTAATTTAAAACAAATGTAAGATGATTTGCAGTTTTCACTTATTTCAGCAGTTTCACAGTAAACTTTCACATAAAAAACACCGCAACTTGTGTCGCAAAAGTTTTCACTAAAGTTGCCGCGACTTCAGGCATTTTAGATCGCAACAATCACAAAAGTTTATCGCAAAATCCTGGAGGGACTGATATACGTTTATATCAGGCTTATCAGTAAAGACGTTTTATTATTATTATTATTTTCATTCCATCCATTTTCTGGCACCGCCAGAAAAAATCTATTTTTGTGGTCAAAACACCTCTGTAATATATGAAGAGAGAGAGAGTGGACGGTCGAATCGCCTTTAACGTGTGTGTCAGAGAGAGAGTCTGTGATGTCAAGACTAAGGCAGCCGGAAAAGGATGAAATGTGGAGTAACAAACAGAGTAAAACACACAGCAGACTCAAAATCAGACTCCATTATTGAAAGGAGCACATTGGTGACTGACCAGTCCTCTCGCTTATCTCGTATACATCTTTTCCTATATATTAAAAAAAAACCTTAGGTCCTTACCCTCGTAACTGTTTTCCCTTACTTATGCTTTAACCTCTGACTTTTTTCTTTTGACAGGGTTTGCTAAGGTGTTTAACTTCGCTGGTAGCAACTTGGATAAAAACAGATGTTGTTTTAAGTCTAGCTTTCCAGGTAAGAAGAACAGATGTGGACTACTTAAGCACTGATGTACGTCGCTCTGAATAAGAGCGTCAGCTAAATACCGCAAGCATAAATGTATTGTTCTTCTTAAGGTTTGTTATTATTATAATTTCTATTCCATCCATTTTCTGGCAACACTTCTCATCAGAGCCCATTTGACTTCTGGCTAAATTCCAATGGTGCGTGTATTCAACTTTTTGATTGGTTAATCAGAGGCCGAGTACTGATCGTTTCAAAAATCTATTTTTGTGGTCGCGTCACCTCTGTAATATATGGGGAGAGAGAGCGGATGGTTGAGTCGATTTTAAGATGTGTGTCAGAGAGAGATACTGTGATTTCACAACTAAGGCAGCCGGAAAGGGACAAAATTAGTAGTAAAAAACAGAGAGCAAAGCACACAGCAGACTCATAAACAGAATGCAAGACTAAATCTAAGGTTAGTTATAAAAAAAGACGTGTCACTGTTAATAATCACCCCATGAATGCAGGTGTGTGTTTAGCCATCCTTCACCATAAGTAGCTTTGTAAGAGCCAATGAGTTACCGCTACCTCTGTGGTTTAGCAGTAAAGTTCCAGGAACTGAATGAAGGGTTTTTTTTATCATAAAACCAATGTTTGTACAGCAACTTTACAGCAACCATGCAATTATACGTCTAGTTTATTTATGTAATAGTCTGTAAATAGTATAGAAACTACAGTACAACAGCAAAATCTCCAAACTGCTAAAGGTTAAATGTACCTGTTAGGCTGGTTCTCTCAGGCGTGTAGATTTGGATGGGTGAGAGTTTCTCTGTCTTGGGGATGAGGAGTGGGGGGCCCTGGGTAAGGAGAGAGGAGACAGTGGAGCTCTGGGAGGAGCTCGTCTGGGGCAGTATGGGCGTCTGCAGTGCGGCTAATGGCAGCATCTCTGCTGGGGGCCATGGAGAATGCTGGGATACCTGTGTCCCTCCTCGGCCTGCTGGCATGCTGCTGCTTGACTGCTGATCAGAAAAAGAAGCACTCTGTTAGCTATGCAGGTGTTTATAATAATATAAACTGGATTGTTATTTTCATTTACGTGATCCATCACTTTGTGAGTGAAATGAAGGCCAACTTTCTTAACACCAATTCTTCCGATGCAAATAATGACACCTTATATCTAGTCAAAATATCTAATATTTATTTCTTGATTTCTTTTCCACTTTTGAAAGTAATTATGTCAAACCCTTTTAACTTTTTTCTAGACACCCATTACTTGTCACTCCAGTCATCTAATTTAGTTAAAGTGTCTCATTACATTGGCAAATTTTGCTGGTCTCAAGAATCATTTCTAAAAAAAAGCTTTTCACTGGAGGAGCACACACACACACACACACACACACACACACACACACAAACTCTATATGACTAGATATAATGATAAACAAAAATAAATGAAAAGACATTAAATATAAAGGAATTTGGGAGCAATTCTATTTGTTCATTCCTCATTAAATGTCCACAAAAGAAAAGTTAAGGGCACTTTGCATTTTAAAACCAAAAAGTGGAAAAATGGATAAACAAGGTTTTGTCCTGACAGGGATCTTATAATACATCAGAAGAAAACTGTTAAACCAGTTTCTGTTCAAAATGAACCAAAATGAAATTTTTTAGTATTTCTCATTCCTGCTTAGCCTTTCAGTTAATAGGCACTGAAGCAATAGGTACTTACTGCTGAGATGGGAGATGTTGATTTGTGGCCTTTCAACCCAACATATGGAGCTTCAAGACCCAATGTTGGTTTTCCTAAACCGAAATAAGGAAAAACATTGAGACTTGTCTCATCAGAGGGTTAAGAAGACAAATAAGTATAATTAATATATCAAATATTATATCTTAAGAACGTACGTTCTTGAGAAGTGGATGACAGGAGCTTGGCCAGACAGCTGGTCTGTGCTGGGGGGGTAGGAGATGCAGGTGCAGGAGAGGGAAACACTTTAGGCCCACCAATCTTTTGTTTGCGCTTCCCTCTGCCCACCTGCTGTGGCATGGAGAAGCAGTGGCCATAGCCGGGCAAAGGCGGAGCCTCTGTAGGCGGGGCCACGCTCATCGCCTGGTAACCCAGAGAGACGCACGTGCTTTGGGGCATCATGTCGTGCAGGCTGGGGTAGCTTTGGCTTTGCTGGGGGTCTTGTGGCAGGACGTTTACGGCAGATCCCGTGTGAGTGATGACAGTTGATGTTGCAGCAATGCTGGCACTTGATTGGCGGGCTGGTGGGTGCCTGTATCTTAGGCAGGTGGTGGAGTAGAAATAAGGGCTTTCTTGGGACATAGAGGTGGAGGCCATGTCTGAAGTTGCCATGGCAACATCAGGGCCACTGTAGGCCTGCTGCTGCCGCCCGTATGAGTCCATGCAAGGCGGGAGGCCAAGAGAGTGTGAGAACTCGCCGGGGGAGCCATACTCTGAATGACTCTTGAACTTGGGCTCGGAGGTCATGCCACCGGAATCGAAGGTCATGTCCGAGGTCAGAGGCGGGCGCAGGTAAGCAAAGGTCGGTAAGCTGACCGCCGAGGAGGATTGTGACAAATTCTCAGCTGTCAAACTGGGCTGGGGGAAAGAAAGATTCCTCATAGTGCCGAAGCTACTAAAATAATAACAAAGTGGGTGTGTGAAAGTTATCAGATCTAGCGAAGGAAAGAAATCAAGTCAACTCTTTTAGCAAGTGTAGTAATGCTTAAAAAAGTTACAGTTAACACTGTACTGTAGCATTTAAGTATTATGAACCTATATAATCAAATCAACCTTTCATGACAACTAATACAAGCCTGTATAGACATTTATCAAGGCCAGGTGTCATAAACCTTGCTGAGGTGAAGCTTTTATGAAGGTTTTTTTGTTTTACATCAATTGCCATGAAAGGATGTATCACATAAGCTTACGAAAGCTACCCAACAGGTAAATGCTGCCAAATTATTTAATGACAAAACTTACAGGCAAAGTAACTGTTCATGCCTTCTAGCTCAAGTATGTCTCCATGTATACTGTAGCATTGTTTGAGTAGTGCAGCATTATGTCAGAGACATTTTTGTTTCTAAAGAGGTGTGTATTTTAGCAGTGTGGATTTTTAATAAATAAAGAAAGAAAGTGGACGCATGACCACACCCCAGCACAGCACACAGTGTCAACAGTGTTTAAATCTCTGTATTTAACCCATTCACCAAGTGAAGCAGTGGTCAGCCAGCAACGCAGCATCCGGGGAGCAGTGTGTGGGGACGGTACCTTACTTAAAGATACCTCAGTGGTGCCACTGGCAGTCCTGTGATTTAAACCTACAACCTTCCGATCACAGGGGCAACTCCCCAGCCACCAGGCCACCAGAACCCCATTACAATACACTTTTATAGCAGCGAGTACTTCTGAGTTGTAGTGAGTACCTGTGTAAGCTGGGGACCTGTGTGCATCAGATGCGTGGTGCTCACAGAGGAGGGGCTAGAGGAGAATGGAGCACTGGATGAACTCTCGAAGAATCCACAGTCAGCATAGCACGTCTGCTCCAGAGACTGCCCACGGTAACTCGCAAAGATGTCTGCAACAAGCACCAGGCATGGGGTCAGGTCAGGTTCAAGTACAGTCGACCCTCGGAATTCGCGAGGGTTATGTTCCAAGAGCACCCGCGAATTGTGAAAAAAAACACAAATTTGTGATGTGGTAAAAAAAAAAAATCCATATAAATGCCTATTTTTATAGTCTAAACCCTAAATATGCTCCCAAAACACTTTCATTTCATTTTATACTTAATACATTACCCTTTACTTTAATTCATGCAAGCACATTTAATATGGAAACTGAACTGAATTTACATGAATATGTATATTACAAAATCAGTAAATTATATTTTTAATAATAATTTATCACTAAAATGCATGACAATTTGTATATTTCCATGAAAAAAAAAGCAAAAAAACAATCCTGTGGTTATCTGTGGTTTTCACAAATTTGCTGGGGTTTCTGCGAACAAATATAAATATACTTCACAACTGAAAGTCAGTAAAGGATAGGAAGTTAAACCATATGCAAGCAAATCCTGAACATGCAAGAACGTTGTAACCCATGCTATTAGTTAATCCTGTGCCAAAAAATAAAATTTTTTAAAAAAAAACATGTATGCGATAAAAACATAGGGTGTGCAACTCAACTCTAGTGATCATGGAAGTAGGGATGGATTATTGACCAGGCAGTTTGTGGCTCAGTGCTCAAGGGTGGCTCAAAGACTTAAAGAACAATCAACTGCAAGTCAAGTCAAGTAGGTTTTGTTGTCATTTCAACCATATACACACACAGTACACAGTGAAATGAAACAATATTCCTTCAGGATCACGATGCAACACAAGAACAGAAACAAAAACATACATTATGTGAAATATGTTTAATAATTAGCTCTAAAATGCTGTTTTTCGACTATACAGGCCATAAAAAGAAAAGTTTGGAAAGGATTACTAACAGATTTCTCTTCAAATGTTACTGTGTAATCAAAATCTGGTCACTTACTTTGGAAGATCCATTTGAAAATTCATGGAAATTAATTTTGAATCCATTTGAAAATGTATTCAGATGTATTTATTTTTTAATTTATCCAACCAAGCATCATTGTTTGCATATCCAAAAAAGGTTTGTCACCATAGATGACATGCTTGCGAGAATATTCCACACGTACTTATACTTCTTGCTTTTGCGGGATGCGATTAGCTAAAAGGCTATTCTAGAATAATGATGGACAAATAAACAGAGAAAAGGCAGAACAAGTTAGCGGCTCTTGGTGACCTACAGTAAACTCCTGCCTTCTTGACCTGTATAGTCCTCTCTCTTCCGGTGGTAGCACCCATAAGACCTTACCATGGCTATTCATGGCTTACCACATCCCCTTCAAGTTCCGCATTTCGTCATAGCTGACCTGTGATCCCGGCCTAACCTTCTGCGTGACCTTTCACGTACACACGAGACTACAATCAACGGATATGACCCTAAAACATCCAAAAGAAGGGCCCCTAGACCAACCATTGTAGGATCTACAACCTCACAGTGTAGGACACACAGCCTCAACACTGATGGCGCCCAGCAGCATTCCTGCCTTATGGATGGACACCAAAAATATTTTTTGATGAGTAAGTGTCCCTGCAACAGAAAGTGAACTTGTGCACTTCCCTAAACGCAATCCACTCTACAAGATATTCACGTTTCCATGGACACCATCCTACACATACACATACAAGCACAGAGATAAACCTGAACGGAAAGTGACTACTGTACTCAAGTAAACTAGGAGGTGCCTCTTCAGTGATGATTTGTTGACTTCCACTGAAGCATATTTGCGAAGAAAGGAATCTGCTTTAATCATTTGCATCAATGTTTAGTTACTGTGTTCTATTTTGTGATTACTTCTATTTTGTGGAAGCGTCTATGCTGCTTTGCAGTTGGTCACATCTATCACTTCCCAGTTTTGTCCACTTATTTTAGGCCTAAATGGTCCAAAAAAGAAAATAATTGGGTCTAATAGCCTTCACGTACCGTGCTGACAGCATTTTATAGTTATAATAATACAAATCCCATTTACAAATGTACAGACTGTATTTTGCAATGACAATAATTAACTGTATTTTGAAGCATAGCTGATTACTGTATTGTTGGTTTTTTTTCCCAGTCAACAACAGATCTATCAAGTAAGTAAAGTGGCCCTTATAATCATGTGTGAACACAGCACAGCACACTGTGGGAATTGCTTCTCTCCGATGAGAGAAGCAATTCCCTAACCACCAAAAGAACGCCCACGGTGGTGTTTGATCCCACAATCTTGTCTCTCTGAGCACAACACTTTTAACTACCACTCACACCATGACCTCAACATCATATTACAGCAGTCATATGCAATTATGCCAGATGTTAAGCTTATGTCTGGCACAAGTGCATATGATAACCAAATAACTATTAATTCTAAGATTAGAAATTAATTCTAAGAT
Organism: Hydrocynus forskahlii; assembly: GCA_037974365.1. Taxonomy (NCBI): domain Eukaryota; kingdom Metazoa; phylum Chordata; class Actinopteri; order Characiformes; family Alestidae; genus Hydrocynus; species Hydrocynus forskahlii. The sequence continues at coordinate 10,422,200 of JBBPCX010000088.1, read as the reverse complement.
GGTGTTTTGTGTTGCTAAACTGAAACACAAAACACCATCATCACCGTCATACTGGAACATATAAAAGGACTCCTGTGAAATCAACTGTATATGAAAAAACTAACAAAACCGCAAGGAACCCTTGGAACCTCCTATCACTACTAAATGCAGAGACAGGCTAAATACTGACCGTGCCATTTTCTCCAATGCACCTTGTTCATAATAGCTAATCCAACACAAGAAGCTTGACCTGTATCTCCTAGAATGCATTTTTTACATCATTATGCTGCATTTAAGTAATACCAATGAACAGTTACATCAGTTCTTATCTGTACATGCAATAACGTACTCCTAACTACCATCTGTGTTGTTAATAATTTACTTAACTGTAAGTTATTTATCTGTAGTAGTATAGATAAGTATTTAGGTACAGTACACCCAGCATTTGTGTATGTAGCATAGTGTACTTCATATTGAGTTTTTTCTGCATTTCTTTATTGGATTTATTTAGACGTAATATTTTTTTACTGTTCTTGTCTCTAGGTCTCTGTGTGTCTGTGCAGACGTAATTTCCTTAAGCAGCATTAGCGTGTGTTGCACTGGTGTGAGTGGATCAGAAACAGCAGCACTGCTGGTTTTCTTACTAGTGTTGTTTCTAGTGTTTAAACATGTTGACTCATCTTGTGGAAGCAAACAGAGATGATTGGACATCTGTTGTTGCACAGTTTCTGTAGTCATTCTCTAGTTTATAATTAATGATCCATTTCTAGACCTTCTGGGATGTTTTTCTCCCGCTGACTATTACCAGCACAGAAGAGACACCGAAGTGTTTAAAAATCTCCAGCAGCTATGCTGTGTATCATCCTCTCTGTGCAGTGCACACACACTCACACACACTCACGCACACACACACAATAACATGCTGCTACATGTCACTGCACCACTAAGAAACATCCATCATCCAAAGAATACTGCTCACGGGTGGTCCTGACCATAGATGAATGGGGAAAAAGGGGATAACAAATAAACTGTGACGCTCACCTGCATGGTCAGTGGAGCTGATAAAATGAACAGTTTAGTGTGTATACCCAATACATTGCTCCATTACTGTATAACATACATGTGTACCCATAGAATGATCACAGGTCTACCCTATCAAATGAAAAAAAAGAGTATTTATTAAGCTCTGTCTTATCTTCTCACTCCTCCAAACAATGTTTAGCAACCACTGCTATCCACCATTACCTCAAGCCATTAGTTCTTTATCAGTGACAGCTACATTCAAAATATGAACTTTGTGAAAGCAAGATCTAGACAAGGAGTGTGTTGAATGTCAGTAATGGTCTACAAATTTCACATGCTACAAAGACAAAATGGCCCGTGTCAAAATATCACAGAAACATCTACTTCAACGTACCTTCAAGGTAAAACATAAAGGGTCCGTTTTATATCATTCCCTCTGTAGAGGTACGTTTTAGGTTTGGGTTTTTAAGTTTACTGTTTTGTCCCTTTCTTATCTGAGTACACAGCAACCAACATTAGTTCACTCATGGTGAAGAGACAACAATTATCTCACTGGTCTCCGTAACAATACGAAACAAAGAAACATTTTAATGAATTTTTCCACACTGTGTTTCATTCGAATGAATATTATTGTGAAAGAGTCCACAATAGCGGCTGGTTCTGAAAGCCGCTCCGATCCTCACATTTTAGTTCTTTTCATGTTTCCAACAAAGCTGATCAACACATGAACTTGGGTTAAAGTGTGTTTGTGGGGAGGGGGGCTTCAGGTTGGGAGCTACTGCTCTGCAAAGTATCTTATTGTTGTGTCAAACCAATTTACTCGGTCACCAAATTATTTGATTAGTCAAATCAACTCAATTACTGCCAAAAGTAAGTAAACTTACCAAATATTTTAAATTCATATGAAGTACAAATCGAATCAAGTAAATTCAATCCATTATGTTTTACATAAGTATATAATGCAGCTACCTGGAGTGTCCATGAGGTCATCCAAGTTGGGCTGAAGAGGAGTCAAATCAGGCTGGATCATATCAGCATTACTGGTGTAGGCTGTCAGAGAAACAACAGTTAACACCGGGATGTGACAGTGAGTATACCCCAGTGAGCATGGATGTGTGTGCACACTCATTCATTTATTTCTTCCTTGTTTTTGGGGGTGGTGTCTTCCTGAATGAATTTTACAAACCCACAAGACCATCATGGTTAGGAAAGGATGTCACATATATCACTCTGTTATTCATTACTCTCACCTTTTTGCTGCTTTTGCGAGAAAAGACATTTAGTTTGATTGAGCGCTAAAAGCACGTAGGAAAAGTCTTTAGTGTGTGCAAGACCAAATATTTTGAGGGCTAACCCAACATAGGATATCACAATGATTCAGTTTTACACTTTAGGAAACCACTAAGTGCACTGTGAAATCTCAAATTTCACCATGGTTTGATTTTGGCATTTCATATTTTTTTTAAATAAACTATTTGACAAAAACTGTATCTAAAAGTAAATGCAGCTACCATAAGGGTGCACTCATTGCTGACACAGGCTTTTGATTTTGCATACACAGCTCATGTACTCGCCATAGAAAAACACTGCCAATAGAATGAAAAGATCTAAAGCAGCCTAAAGGAGCTTCGACATGGTGGTGAAGCTGTCTACTTTTAGGATGAGTTGAAGTGAACTGATCATCGGCACCGGTCCTCGCTAATGTTCTTGTGGCTAAATGTAATCCAATTGTCAGGGCACTATTCCAACATCTACTCTAAAGCCTTCCCAGAAGACTGGAGGCTGTTACTGTAACAAATTCCTCCAGGATCAATAAAGTTTTCAGATTCTGATGCTGATTCTGATTCAAAGTGAGGACAAACTCCCTCTTAATGCTCTTGATTTCAGAAGACACATTAGAGTCTATAAACTTTTGGACATATTGTACGCTCAATACAAAAAACACAACTATTTGTACGGACCTCAACATAACGTCTAGAGGTGCATTGGTGGTGACTTGAAACGTAAATAAAGCAATTAAAGGACATTGATTCCTTCAATGGCATTATCATCAGTTAGAATATTTTACAAATTGATGTGATGTGCCGAAGCACCACAATGCATCTTTTGCATCGTTAACGGGGATGGCACCAATCTAACCGTTTCAGGTCAATGTGACATATTACATCACTTGCTGAACTGATCTGAGAGCAGAACCTGCAGTACTCACTATTGTGGAGGTCCCCGGACCATGGGCACGGCTTCTGGGTCATGGTGAAGAGAGTGTCCGAAATATCCGAGAGGAAGGAGTCCAGGTCAAACATGTGCACCTCCTCTGGGATCCCTTCAGGCTCAGGGTACATCTGATTGGACCATTTCTCCAGCCCCGTCCTGCAGATGGGCGTCTAAGGGTGAAAATCAAACAACCAGAATATAGCTTGCTAACAAAGATTAGGGCAAAAGGCTTGCTTATGCTGATATTACAACAACCACAACACAGTAATCTCATTCATCTGCCTGATCTAATTTCCACATCTTGGCCGTGCCTCGATCATCTAAAATGCACCATAAATTGTACAGAAACCATTTGCTCGTCTCAAAAATGCATTTTACTAAATATCTCTATGACAAACAATTAACTTTTCATGATCATTTACACAAAACCTGTGCATCCGTTTCACTGTTTTAACCATGCACCTTAATTCATTGAGGACTTACACTTAATGTACAAAAGTACTGGTACACACCTTGGCCACTTAATGCTTCAGCATACCAAGACCTTTTGGACAACGCCATGCTTCCAACTTGGTGGACATAGTTTGGGGAGGAAACTTTTCTATTCCGGCATGACTATACCCCAGTGCATAAAACAAGGTCCATAAAGACATAAAGTCCCTGTTGATGTAGTGGTCAGGCGTCCCAATACTTTTGTACATATAGTGTACTTAAGATTTAGTAAAACAAAGATACCAGGAAGCTTCATAGATTTCTCAATCAATTAAAGCCAGTCCCTGCATAAATGGGTAATAACATTTAATTAAAGTTCTAGCAGTTTTTGCCATTCAGCCTATTTATTAAGGACATGCTTATGTGCTTCCTATGACATTTTACATGTTTTGGGTATAACAGGAGGAATAGTAAATGATGATTTGACACCACTCTTCCCAAGCATGCCTGGACCTTTTCTGATGCCCTAACGAAACGTCCCTCATCGGCTCATTAATAAGCATTAATGAAGAGTACTATAAAGGGAAGTGGCCTGAGGGCTGCAGAGATTTGACTGGAGTTTAGCACTCTCTTCCTGAAAACTTAATTGAAATGTTTGCGATCTTCTTTTGGTGTCAGCCTGTATTAGAGCATCGCCTTTGACGTCCAAACCTTAATGGATGAGATGCACGCATTATTAACACAAGGGGGAGCCACATGTGTAACAGTGTAACAATGCTGATTTAGCAAAACTGCACAAGGATATTGTGCATGGTGGCAAATCTAGTATTAGAATATTCTTGAGAATGATATGCCACCAATGAGGGGCGCCCGGGGAGCAGTGTGTGGGGATGGTACCCTGCTCAAGGGTACCTCAGTGATAGCAGAGTGGGAATTCGAACCCACAACCTTCTGACTGCAGGGGCAACCCCTAACCACTAGGCCACCCAGGTGCCCAGTGGTTAGGGTAGGTCTACGCTTTCTGCACAGCTGTCGTACACCAGATACAAATACAGCATGGGTGAAATGATAAATATCCACCTGCACCACTATTATGTGGATCACCCATTTCTATAGCTCAGTGCTGGCAGAATCTAATAAGCAGCTTAAGTGGCTGCTCAGGGCCCTGCAGCCAACAGGGGGACCCTAGCAACTTTTGGGTTTGTACAAGAAAAAAAAATGCAGTGTATCCCATGGGTCCCAAAAGAACTTTTCAGTGGACGTTCACGTTAAAAAGTCATAATATAAAGATGTAAAGGTTTAACTGCCAAGCCAAACCATCATTCTATTTAAGCCAGCACACCTCCATGTGCACACACACACACACACACACACACACACACACACACACACACACACAGGTGGAAGGAAGAAGGAAGTATTAAAGGGTGAAATACTCACAGCTGAGTACAGACTCCTTAGAACAGATTCCGTTCAAGTACTGCAGCAGTTCAAGTGCCGATTACATTTCAGTTAAGAGTGTCCGAAAGGCAGTTTTATCCTCATCTCTTCCCCGTGCAGACTGAAGCCCATCACTGGGCCCATATTTATAGGGGCGCCCGAAGTTAGCCGGAAATGCCAGCGATTACGTCTCTCCATCCTCGCTACTTTTTTTCAGTTTGCAGAAAAGGGGGCAAATTGTAGTATTCGTCTGGATGTGCTTCATACGGATGAAATTAGGTTTGAGGGCACGTGTATTTACGAGTCTGCGTGCGTATTTGGAGGGTATTAACCAGAGCAGTTTAACAGAGACGTGTGAAAGACAGAAACCCCCCTGGCTGATGTCATTACGTTTTTCATTTCTCTCCGCGCGCTCCACCGATTCGCAGTGGCCACGGAGGCAGCGGGGCCCTTTTGTTCCTGACCCACTTCCACACTTCCACACTCACGTGCAGAGAGAGAAGGACTTCCTGGTATACCGACCACTATGGCGTCTTTTTCACTAATCCGATCTAAGGCAAGGAACCATTGCTAACCGTTTGGTGTAGAAGTGAATGTTGACTGCACATATGTTGCTAGGATTACAAAGTTGAACATATTCCAGACTCTACTAGAACCTTTAACCTTTAGGACACAAGAGGCACGGATTCGTTGCCTGAAGTGCAACAAATGGTAAATTTTCGTCAAACAGCAAAACAAAACTCCTTATGTGGAAGGAGTTTTGTATGAACTCCTTACATTTTAATAAACTGATGGGTCTGAATAACTGATGGGTCCGAATAACTGAGCCAGTTTTTGTATTCCATGTAGCTACTCAGCAATAAGAATCGGGATGTTATAAACCTGGCCTATAGCAAAATTGTTGGTACCTATAAATTAAATCTGTTAGACTAATAAATACGCTATGGCTCCAAGTGGAAACGTCGGCAAAACACTGAGAGAAAACTAAAAGAAATTAAATATCACTGAAGTTCTGTATTTCCATACAGTTGTTGAGGAGAGAATGGGAACACAATGTAAAGAAAATGTACCCATGAGGTCCTTCTTTTTTCCTCCATTTTACATTATTATCTCTCTCTGGCAAATAGAAAAAACATCAAAATAAGTAAAAAAGGAGCCATGAGGTCAAGCATTGAAACAGAATACGCAGCACTAGTGGTAAGGAACACAGTGAAATAACGGTAGTCAATCTTGACACACAGCATGTGAGATTCAGAAGTAGCAGTTTGTCAGAGAAAACAGTGAGCCAAAGCAAAAAAAAAACATGAAAAAGAACAGTGATGAAAAACAAAAGGCTAGACTGAATTGAGTGCCCACACGTGATGGGCAGAGGTAAGACATCAACACCTCCAAGTGCGTCACTGAGAAAGAGTTTCCCCAGAGCTCCACCTACACACACACACACACACACACACACACAAACACACTGAAAGCAATCAGAAAGCCTGTAGCCTGTTAGTCGGACAATTTCCTGCTAGGAAATACTATCCAATTCAAGTCCGCACAGATGAAGAAGAAAAAATGTCAAAAAAAAAAAATCTAACAAAAAACAAAACGCGTAAACGGTTTACATTTTGTGCAAGTGGGTCAGCTCTGATTAAAAAGCATTAAACGTGAATTCGCATCTCTCTGAAAGCCAGGACGAATGGCGCCCAGAGATTGTCCCCTTTGTCACTGGAGGCAATTGAATGACTCGTTTCTCATCAATATGGGTTACAGTGACGCAAGTGGAGTTTTGTGTTTACGTTTTTGGCTTTTTTTTTAATTTTTTTGGTCTTTCAAAGGATCACACACTCTGTTTCTCTGTCCAGCTGAGCAAGGCAAAGTCTGACCTATTAATAGCTAACCGAAGGATCACTGCAAATACGGACTGTGCCGCTAACCTACTAAAGTAAATACAATACTTTAAGTTCATTGATCTAGAGAGACGCTCATATGAACTTCACGATGGATTGAGAGACACAGAAACTGCTTTTATACACTGGCTGAATGTCCTCAATTGTCCTACAGGAGCACACACACACACACACACACACACACACACACACACACACACACAAATTCAAAGTACATATTCAACAACAAAAAAAAATGATATATTGATTTGCATTTCACTGAGTGAAATAAGTATTTGATACCCAAGCAAAACACGACTTAGTACTGGGGTGGAGAAACCCTTGCTGGCAAGCCCAGCAGTGACGCTTCTTGTAGTCGGTCACCAGGTTTGCACACCTCTCAGGAGGGATTTTGGCCCACTCCTCTTTACAAAAACTCTCTAAATTCTTGGCTGCTGCTTGGCAGATTTTCTGTAGGATTGAAGTTTGGAGACTGGCTAGGCCACTCCAGGACCTTAATGTGCTTCTTCTTTAGCCACTCCTTTGCCACCTTGGCTGTGTGTTTTTGGTCATTGTCCTGCTAAAGACCATCCACAACCCATCTTCAGTGTTCTGGCTGAAGGAAGGAGGTTCTTGTCCAAGATTTTACGGTACATGGCCCCATCAACTGGCCCCTCAATGCGGTGAAGTCATCCTGTATCCTTAGAAGAAAAACATCCCCAAGCATAATGTTTCCACCTCCAGGCTTGACTGTGGGATGGTGTTCTTTGGGTCATACTCAGCAATTCTCCTCCTCCTAACACGGCGGGTCGAGTTGATGCCGAAGAGTTCGATTTTGGTCTCATCTGACCACAGCACTTTCTCCCAAGCCTTCTCTGAATCATTTATATGTTCACTGGTAAAACTTAAGATTG
>JBBPCX010000088.1:10376659-10409881 GCA_037974365.1 Hydrocynus forskahlii | reverse complement strand
TCTGACCTCATAAATGCTCTACAGAATGAATGGGCACAAATTCCCACAGAAACTCCAAAATCTTTTGGAAAGCCTTCTAAGAAGAGTGGAACCTGTAAAGGCTGCAAAGGTCCATATTAAAGTCTATGTATTTGAATGCAATGTCATTAAAGTCACTCCCTGATGGTCAGGCGTCCCAATACCTTTGTCCATATAGTGTAGATCCAAATTTTGGCACGTGGACAGTCGATATAATCTAATACTTTTGTTAATGTAAAGAAATTCATTTGATATTATGCACAATACAGTATTTGTACAATAAAGTATTAAATTTTCACCTTTAACAGACATTTTTCTCAATAAATCCAACAATCCAGTATTAGAGCTCCCAGTGATATTCAGGTGGGACACTACAGGTAAACATTTTTTAAAAAACAAAATATATAAAACAGTACATCTTTGCCAATTGATATCTGATATTATTACAAATATCCTTTTTTGTATTGACATTTTTGTTAAAAAAAGCTTTGATGGTTACAAAGAATTCATTATTGTGCAATATCTTACCATATGAATATCTCTACTTGTGTCAATATTACTTGTATACTACTGATCTTTACTGTTCAATAATGTACTCCAAACTACCATCTGTGTCATTAGATTTCACTTAACTGGGACTTATTTATAGTATCATAGGATTATCTATAGTATTAATACAGCAGCATTTGTGCATATAGCGTAGTGTATTTCATATGAAGGTTTTTCTAAAGATTTTTATTTATATTTTATATCATCATTGTCTTTGTGTCTGTATGTGTCTTTGCAGTCATTACATAAGCAATTTCCTCTGTGATAAAGTTTTTTTATTCTTATTCTGATTCTAAAGACTCCAGAATAAAAGGAATTTACACTTTTGAAATACAAAATCTAACATAAACCCAGCTAGGATCAATAAGAACCATTTATTTATTTAAATGCTGAGCAACAATAAAAAAATGTTTCCCACCGTTATGCACAAAATTCAATAATTAATTCAAAAGTAGTGTGTTGCGCACTTATTTGAAACATACTGCTATGAACAAAAGTGCAGTGACGTTTGGTTTGCAACACTTTAAACTAATAAGGTGCATTTTAACAGCAGTGTTCCCTTTAACACAGTTGCACTTGTTGCAAATATTTATTGTAAATCTCAACTTAAACATTAATGTAATCAAATCAATTATAAAACCAAAGTTATTTGCCCCTGCCAGGGAATTCATGTTGTATCTAGTTTGTTATAGAAAAACAAGTTACCCTAAGAGTCGAGAGCATGGGAGCCAGAACCCCCCCCCCGCCACTTTTCCCAGTTGAGATGTAGAGCACTGTCAAAATCAACTGGTCAATATTCAGATTTTACACACGCTGAATGGTCACTGTACACAGTGCATCCTATACAGGTCTGTTTTCTTTTGACCACTAAAGCCTCTAGAATACTGACCACTAAGGGCCTTTTATTTTTACCAGGCTTATTTTCAGTCACAAACAAACCAAAAACAAGACAGACAAAAAAGAAAACATCATAGCATAGCAACCATAATTACCATTGCAAAATCATTAAACAGAAGTCATTTAAAACATCCGCAAGTAGGCCTTTGAAAGCTGTAAAAGACAGACATTGATCTAGTTTTAAATATTTTTGTAATTAATTCCAAACAGTAGAAGCAACAGACTGGAATGACAACAGTCTAGAGGAGGCTCTAGTGGGAGGCTTTATTCTAATGTAATGAAGAGGCCATGTTTTTGTACGTGGTCATGGAAATTGTCCGTAATACCTGAGTTAAATAAGTAAGCGAGTAGCCGCGGAGAGTTTTACAGATAAGTGTGAACCAATGAACATTACATGTCTGCAAGGATGGCAATTTGACTAGAAGAATCCAAAAGGCAGTGGTGTGTATTAAAGGGGGTATTTGTAACAAATAAAAAAACAGAATGACAGCTGGAAAGCCTGAGTGCTTTTGTGCAACTTCATCTCATCATCACTACAAGAGACCATCACACCTACCAGCATAGAGAGGAATTTAAACATGTGCTGATTATATAATTGGTACTATTATTAAAATTAATTTTGGAACATGGAAACAGGCCATGTTCCAGCAGTCCTTTAAATCAGCTGTCGTCACGCCGATCCTAAAAAAAGACCAGGCTCAACATCACTGATGTGAATAACTACGGCCCGGAATCTCTTCTCTCCTTCCTCTCCAAAGTTCCTGAGTGTGCTGTATATAACAACCTCCACCTGTTTCTATCACAAAATAGACTTCATGCCAAAACCAGTCTGGATTCAAAGCAACACATTCTACAGAAACTGCGCTTTTAGCTGTCACTTAGCTTCAGCCAAAACAGTTAACCTGTCTTCAGTTGTAATTCTTCAAGATCTTTCTGCAGTTTTTGATACTGTCAACCATCAGATCCTCCTGGCTTCACTCACCAAAACGTGGATTCACTGGTTCTGCATTGCAATTGTTTCTGTCCATATTTTATCTTCATGGTTTCTCCTACCATTGTTACGCTGATGACACTCAACTCATTCTCTCCTTTCCTCCTGTTGAGTCGCAGATCTCAGCCCATGTCTGAATTTCCTGCAGAATGACAGTGCATCACCTAAATTCCAGAAAATCAGATCTCCTGTACAACCCCGGGGATGCATCCCCAAGACCTGACCAGGTCATCACTTTTGAGAATCCTCTCATCACTCCCACATCAAGAGTATGAAATCTAGATGTTCTCTTAAATGAGGGGCTCTCACTTTCATCTCACATGATCCAGAATGCAGAAGCACATCTGGTCTTCAACACTCTCACACACGACTCCACTACTGTAAACCCATCACTGGTTTCATGGTCCGGCTCCATCTGCCCTATCAGCGCTGTTCAGACCATGGGTCACAGGTCTGAACATGTATATATATATATATATAGGCCCCTTACTTCAAGCAAAGGTCAGTCATCTTACTTCCAGCAAAGGTCAGTCATAATGTTTCAGCACACCAAGACATTTTAAATAACACCATGCTTCCAGCTTTGTAGACACAGTTTGGGGAAGAACCTTTTCTATTCCAGCATTTTTATCAAAGCAAGGTCCATAGAGACTGGCCTGCACAGAGCCCTGACCTCAACCCCATCCAACATTTTGGGTTGAATTGGAATTACTAGCCAGGCCTTCTCATCCAACATCAGTGCCTGACCTCATAAATGCTCTACAGAATGAATGGGCACAAATTCCCCATAGAAACACTCCCAAATCTTGTGGAAAGACTTCCAAAAGGATTGGAAGCTGTTAAAGCTGCAAAGGGGGGACCAACTCTATATGAAAGTCTATGTATTTGAATGCAGTGTCATTAAAGTCCCTGTTGGTGTAATGGCCAGACGTCCCAATACTTTTGTCCATATAGTATGTGTGAGTAAAAAGAACTACACCTCCCAGCTGTCCGAGAACAGCTTCCGTGTTGAGAGGTTAAAAGCCGCTGTGATTGGGGGAGTAGGTGAAAGAGGGGCTTTTTGTTTACTGTCCTGAACTTTATCCCTTTATCCCACAAGTTTACCTTTTTATAACATGGACGCGTTACAGAGACACAGGTCTCTGTACAAGGGCACCACTCCACCCTGGAAGGAGACCTACAGGAAGGTAAGAGACTGTCTCTGAGAATGGAAATAGCTTAGCGGACTAGTCTCACTCAGGTTTAGAGTTTACTTTCTCTCATTAAGAATTTTTAGTTATTCTCATTAGCCTCATTATTATTAGTAGTATTATTATTATTAGTAGTAGTAGCAATAGAAGTAGTAACAGTATTAGTAGTAGTAATATTAGTGGTGGTAGCATTAGTAGTACTATTAGTAATGGTATTAGTAGCAGTTCTCTTGGTAGTAGTATTAACATTATTTTTATTATTATTAGTGGTAGCTGTAGCAGTAATATTTTGCACCCCTAACGTCTATGCTTTTAGAATACAGTGCCAATAATATTGTATTCATTTAAACGCCAGCTGCACTAAATGTTGTTTTACGCTGTTGTTTTCTTGCTCGTTTTTTTTCTTGCACTCTTTTGCTCTCTTTTGTTCTGTGTATTTTGTCCTGTCTGCTCTTCTGTAGTCTTGTGATGTTTGTTTTTCTCTTCTGTTGCTACATGGTTCTGGAGGAACGTTGTTTCATTTCACTGTGCACTGAGTCTATGGCTGAAGTGACAAAAAACTACTTGAATTGACTTCATTATTAATGTTGTTTCTGTTATTATTACATTGATTTGGCGGACGATTTTTTCCAAAGCTATTTACAATTTGAGGAAACGGAGCGAGATTATTACCAGTTCTGATCACTGTTTTGTTTGTTTGTTTTTCTTCTCCAGCGCTGTGTGGAGAGGCTGAAGAACAGTCGGGCCCGGTTACTGGAGAAGTACCGTCAGATGGGGGAATCCATGGGGGGCTCAAAGACCTCTCTGCTTGTCCAGGAGGTCATGGAGACCGAGTGGAGCGCCTTACAGTCTGCCAACCAGTCACTACCTTCACTATGGAAGAAAGATGGCATCAGACATGTAAGTTTTTTTTTTTTTTTTTTTTTTGCTTGCTTGTTTCTGTTTTTACTTTCCAAGTGAGTCAGACACTTGCTGTGTTGAACGCAACTCCATTGTTTTGATCCCACAGATGTATAGCGACATGCAAGAACCGGACGAACTGGCGGTACTAGAAGAGATTCAACAGGAGCTCATGTCTCAAGGTTACCATTAATCTGTCTTGCATTTATCTCTCATTACATGAGCTTTGAGGAACCTTTTGGGAAAAGGTGACTAGTGAAGGATGTCTTTTTTTTTTTTTGTCTTTCACCCCTCAGAGCGTTCTCTCATAGAGGAATACCACAAAAGCCAGCAATATGAGGAGCAGTATCTCAGCTCGGTCGTGGATGGAATGGAGGAAGAAGGCAAGCTCATATGTCCCGTATGTCATGCGTAAGTGGAAAGAGCATCTCTTCAGATTCCTCGTCATCAGTACTAACAACAATCTGAATGGATGCTGTCATGTGGTTTATTCAGCCTCTGGTCACGTTTCTTTCTGTATTACAGGAATAACCTGACTGTGAACAGCCATTTTATATTGTGTCCCTGTGGAGTTTATATCAACACTATGGTGAGTCAAAGTGTTGTCATTTCTGGAAATGCTCCATAATTAACATGCTATCTAAAGTATTGCAACTAAGGAAGACCTTGGTGCCACTTTTGGAGCTTTGGTAGCATGTTGGGTTACATCTCAGGAAAACTTAAATGTCATGAAAAGTGGACTTGGCTTTTTCTTAAAAGAAGCTAAAGGAATGAAATGCAATCCATTCATTTTCAAAGCACACCATTCATTACACCACAGATTCCATAAATGGAAACTATGCAGCAAAAACAGCCTGTTTTGGACTCTGGAGTTATAAGGAGTGTCGTTTGCCTGTTTTCATTCTAGGATGTGCAAAGAGGTTGGAAAGTGGTCAAATTTTTTGTGGTGCATAAAACCACGTAAATGTGCTTAATAAATGGACTTCTTTGGGAATAAATACAAGGAAAAATGGGAGTTATGGGACCTTTTAATGGTGTTAAAGATCACACAGAAATCGGTGTAAATGAGAAATGCCACTGTTTCCACAGGGTAGGAATATCACACCAGAAGTGCTCCAACATCTACTGGAGACGAGGTTAAACGAGCACATGGAAGACTGTTTCCAGAGCCCCACATTCTCAGTAGCCTCCAACATGGATGGATCACCAAACCTTATGATAAGCTGCAAGGTAAGATCACAAATAATTCCTTAAAGGAATACTCCAGTATTTTTCAATCAGCCAAATTTGTAGCGCACTGTAAATTGGGTACTCCTTCATAAAAGAAAAATGCAGAAGTTTTAACACCCCCCGTCTAGTTTTCACAATGACAGTATGTACACAGTCTCTGCAGGGAGCAAACCTAAATATGGTATTTTCTGAAAATTTCAAAGCGTAATTTCTGTGCTTGCTGAATTTATTTTTTGCATAGGCCAAATTTTATGCCCCTACCATACGTTTGAACATGAGTTCAAAATATCAACCCATGTAAAGAGAGCTGGAAACTACAGAGATCAGTACTTCAAAACGAATGCCCTTGATTAATGGAGTACTGATAATTAACTGAAGATTTCTTGTCTGCAGGTGTGTGATTACCTCTCAGTCATCCTGTGATGGCCTTATATCCACCATCAATCATGGGAGTTTTCTTTTAAATATTTGTATTTTATTTCTGTGAAATAATAAAGCTATACTTCTTATTTAACCTAAAACACTTTCAATATGGTGTTTATGCAGTGTGTAACTTGTGCATTAAGACTGCTACTCGGGTCAAGTTTGCTCTGAGTAACAAGAAAAATGTACGATTTGGTGAAATCATGTATATGATGATGCACATCAACCCTGAGGAGAGGTGCATCTCTATTTCCAAAGTAGTCCAAAACAGAGGATTGTCCAATAGGAATGTCTCGTGGCTCTTTTCCTACTGGACAAGTTTGACATTCAGGTTCTATAAACTGAGAAATCCTGCTATGGGAAGCACCTCAGCTACTCTTCACATTGTGTGAACATTTCATGAGAAATGGACCAATATATGCTATATGGACAAAAGTATTGGGACAGCTTTTCACACCGACAGAGACTTTAATGACCTTGCATTCAAATATGTAGTCAAGCTCTTCCACACAGAATGTCTTTATGGACTTTTCTTAATGCACTGGGACACAGTCATGCTGGAATAGAAAAGGTTCTTCCACAAAGTTGGAAGTATGGCGTTGTCCAAAATGTCTTGGTCTGCTGAAGCATTAAAGATTGCCCTTCCCTGGAAGTAAGGGGCCTGAGCCAAATCCTGAAACACAGGTGTGTCCCAAAACTTTTGTCCATATAGTGTAAATGGGTCAGTATTACTGTAAGGGTTTTAATTGTATTTATGACCTTGCAGCAGAAGCCACTTTTATACACAATCTGATCACACACTCTTCTTATACTGCTGACCAAGACTTGAGTATTTATCCCTATTTGACTTACTACAGACTATGGTGTGCCAAGGGGCCCATATTTTGGTACTGTAAAGCCTTTGCAAGTCTATGGAAAATGGCAATACCGCAAGTCTGTGCCTTTAATGGGATTGTTTTTTTTGTTTGAGTAGCTTCATAATGTTACGGTAAACTGACTCGAAAGAAGTACTGAGAAATCAATCACACTTGCAGGAATGATTTAACATTTATTTTTACAATACCATTGATGTAAATATATCCATGTTACAGAGAGAAGGGTCTTTCTTTTATATAAATCATGTAAAATGTTTTTCATTTCGGCAGAGTACTGAGGGGTTGCCTTTATTCAATTTCGATTTTTCATTTGATAGACATTTTGACATGTGTTAAACCCAGACTTGGACTATATAACCAGTTCAGCAGTCTAAGACTACAGGCTTAATCTATGTCTAGAATATTAGTGAAAGTTCTGATTCCAGTCCTCAAACACCAGCTTCTGTAAACCACTGAGGCAACAAATTGTTTCCACAAAAATCTGTCCACATTAAAGAATGTACACTATGCTTAAGTTATTTGAAAATAATATAAAATAAAGTATAAAATGTTTTGTGTTTATTTTGTCCTGACACACATTTCAAATTAGAAACAGAAGAGAGAAAAGGTGGAGACTGCACAAACTATGAACATCAGTGGCATTTGATGAAGCCACTGAGGTCCTCCAGGAACTTAATATATTCTTGATGCTCCAGCGCTGTGCTCAGCTCGATCAGCTCATCCGCAAAAGTGTTGTCGACACCACGGTCAGCCAGGAAGTCCATCAAATGGTCATACAGTGCCTGTGGAGAGAACACATTTAGTCCGTTACAAATATTTTAGATGAATTCATGGATTTGTATGTCCAGGTATCATATGATCATACATCCAGAGTTGTATCCCTTTCTCTGGATTTAACCAGTCCACTGTGGGCTTCCACCAACAGAGGGCGCCCGAGGAGCAGTGTGCAAAAAATGCACTACTTTTAGTATGCAGACTTTTGTATAGATTTAAGTTCATTCCCTGTAAAGGGTATGTACTTATCACGCCGAAAAATGAACAAAACAATCTGGTAAAGAGTTTTAGACCTGACTGCAAGTGGTCTTGTGAGACGGCATAGTCTGCCGTACTGAAAAGAAAAAAAAAAACTTGTATTATCTGAAACGTTAACTGGCTCATTTTAGCAGCATGTAATATACCACTGGACGATGAAAACTCTACAGTGTGCCCTCCTCATGTACCCATCCATATTGATTTTTTGTGTTATATTAGTCAAGCAGACAACCATTTATTAATTATACGAGTTTTACTCTTGACCCTCTACTTATGTTCACTTCGGCAGCATCAAGCGTACCTCAGTGGCAGTCCAGGGATTTGAACCTGCCGGAGGCAGGAACACGCAGTACAGCTTCATTACCCAGGTTGCCTAAAATCTGCTACGTAGATTTTCACCTGAATGCGCACCTCTGATACCACTCGTAACTGTGCCTAGACGTTGCTCTCACTGGTGTTACTGATGAAAAGAATGGCCGGTGCAATTGACCCCAGGCTCTTACCCAGTCCAGAGAGTCCGTGTTGAGCGTGTAGCTGGTCTCTTTCCAGTCTGCCTCTCCTTCAGGCTGAAAGCTCACTTCCCGAATGGCGAAGATATCGCTCTCCTCCTCCCCTTCGCCATGGCTGATCTGCTCAGAGACACATGACTCGTCAGCGTTAAAGAGCACGGCTTTGGTTGGCAAAGATTTAATGTGGTAAGTTAAAAAAAAAATTAAACCTCAGTATATTACATCTCTTGCACTTGTTGTGTTTTTAAGGTCAGGAGCACCTTACAAAAACGTTTAGGAGATAGGAGCACCTACCTCATCTTCTGGAAAATGGCAGTCAAACACCAGTGAATTTTTTGCCCCCTGTTTTGTTACTTCAATGACAAAGTTCGGTGTGGAGACAATTTCAGGCTGAAAAACACGCAAAGACAAGAAGCCAAATGTCATACGATCCAACACGCATCACTACAATGTTAATAGATAACGGACTGCTGATCGGATTTCTCCAGTTCTTTCCCAGCTATGCCACTGGGACACAGCTGGTTTGAAAGATCCTATCACGCTCTTAAGATAGCCTGAAGTATGAGGCATGTTGGAGAATACCCACTGGAGACACATGGCATCAGAATTTTGCTGGCCAGATACACCAAGTAACTAAGGAAGCTTTACCTCAGTGTCCTCCGTTTTCTGACCCTGCTCTGGTTCCTCCTCCATGTTCGGGGGGATACTGTTATTAATGTTGAACGTGATCGTCACCCTGTAAAAAAAAAAAAAAACCAAACAGCTCAATTCCAGACTTGTGTGAGTCAAAGAATGGCCTACAACTCAGTCATGAAGCAGAACCGTGTTATGTGCACATTCGCTGAACTCTTACTTCTCTCCTGAGACTGAGCGAGTGAGCTTTGCTTCCGTGCCGTTCAGTTCGAGCTCCCATCCTCCAGACAGTTTGGGGAGGGACTTGCTTTTCTGGATCTTCTTTTCCTCTTTAATTTCATCTGAGAGAAATTCTACAAACGCTTTGTCACCTGCAAGACAACAGAAAGGGGAGCTGATCACGCAACAAACACAGACTAGCCACGGTCTGACCAGCATAAAGTGTTACACCAAATACTACAAGGAATCCTTCCTTCCTACCGTCAGACTCTACAACTCCTCTCTCTGTCACACATCCACATAATAATCTATACAACAGCCTGTTGCTACTTTGTTGTTCGATTTCATACCGGGTTTATATAATTATCATTGTGTACTACTATGTGCATTATTCTGCTATGAATTGCAATAGTCTACCATGTGAAATACTGTGCAGTTTTCTCATCGGGTGCTAAAACGTCGTCATGATGTTCAGTATCTTATTATATGCAAGTCTTACCATGTCAAATATCACTACTTGTGTTATTAATAATTCACTTGCCTGTAAGTTACACATATAAAGCACTTACACCCACATTTGTGCAGAGAAAAGTGTATTTCATATTGAGGTATTTCTGCAATTTTTTTTTACTGGATTTATTTAGACTTTATATTTTATATTGTTCTTGTCTCTGTGTGTCTGTGTAGTCGTAATATGAGCAGTTTCCTCTGGGATCAAAGTAGTTTTCTGATTTTGATTCTGAAAACACTCATCTTTGGAAGGGCATAAGGGATTCCTGATCCAAAAGGTGGGGGAGCTCATCCCTGTTTTGACTTTCATCAGCCATTCAAGGTCAAACTGAAGCAATAAATTAATGGGGGTGACCTAAGCGCATGGGCTCACCTCCACCTTCCACTTCTATTCAAAGTTCAGAGTCACACACATTGATTACTTCTGCCCAACACTTTCTCATTTCTCACCTGGGCAGTGGAACATTTACTCACATTCATTGTTAAAGACCCAGTCCTTAATCAGGTTAAACCTAAACAAAATATCAGCTACACTACATGGACAAAAGTATAGGGGCCCCTGACCATTACTCCAAGAAGGACTTTGACATTTCATTCAAATACATAGTTTTTAATATGGAGATGGTCCTCCCTTTGCAGCTATAAAAGCCTCCACTCTTCTTGGACGGCTTTCCACAATTATTCTGGAGTGTTTCTGTGGGAATTTGTGCCCATTCATTCTGTAGAGCATTTATGAGGTCAGGCCCTGGCTCACAATCTCCGTTCCAGTTCATCCCAAAAGTGTTGGATGGGGTTGAAGTCAGGGCTCTGTGCGGGCCAGTCAAGTTCTTCCACACCGAACTCATCCACCCATGGAGCTTACTTTCATGCTGGAGTAGAAAAGGTTTTCCCCAAACTGTGTCCACAATGTTGGAAGCATGGCGTGGTCCAAAATGTCTTGGTATGCTGAAGCATTATGGTTGCCCTTCACTGGAAGTAAGGGGCCATAAAAAGGAGGTGTCCCAAAACTTTTATCCAAATAGTGTACATGTGGGGTATTCACTTGGTTAGAGTTTAACAGTAGCATTCACTTGGTTAGAGAGTTAGTACAGGGTGCAGGCTGACCCGGCTGATGAAACAGGTCGAGACGTTACATAAGGAGGATTACTGAGAGTTTACCTTCTGTGTGAAGACCCCCACATCCGCAGGGGACTGAGGGAATGACAGTCTTCGTGGTGAGGAGCTTCGGCCTACCGCCTGAGGTGGCTCCGTTGCTGCTACACAACATCCAGAGGGAGCGGGTGAAGGGCCGGGCGGAGGACGAGCCGGGGGCGCTCAGAGGCGGCCTGACCAGCGGCTCCACCGCGCGGGCCGGGGTCTTAGTGGACAGACGGGCAGCGACACTCACAGCGCGGCTTAAGGACTTCAGCATGGCTGCGTATACTCCAGCAAGGCCAGGGGACAGACCGGACTGAAACACGTGGGGAAGGACACGGGGACTCGGAGCCGGGAAGGTCTAAAGAGTCGTGGGACGAAACTTTTCAACATAAAAGTCTCTTACAGCCTCCTCCACACATAGTTCCTCCTCCTAAGCCTGCACTTTTTTGAGGCCAACACCAGGACAGTGCCAAGTGTTGAAGCGTGCATTTGGTACAAATGACCCATTTAAAATGTTCAATAGTTTATCTTATTTTACAATTACATACTACTACTAGTAGTAATCTTAATAATAATAATAATAATAATAATAATAACAATAATAATAATAATATAATAATAAATAACAATGGCTATTTGTCTAGCTTACACTTTTTATAATACAAGATTATAATACAGTCACTGTTGTGTTTTTATAACTACAGGGAAGGCTATGTAATGGGCCAGATGCACAAAGGATAAACATGATGTCATTGAGTGTTGTGAAAGGCGCCTATGAATAAAATTTATTATTATTATTATTATTATTATGATTTTCCTGATATACAGACACACATAGATTTAAATTGTAATCTATCTATTTATCTTTATATATATATATATATATATATATATGATCATATTATAATTGCAGTTGTTTCGTTCAACCTTTTATTTTGAAATCCTTTATTGGGTCTGGTTTCACAGTATTTGCGTCAGGCCAGTGGAGACAACGTGGGGAAATGCTTTAAAACTTTTTATAGTTTAACTCACTTCTTGCACCTTTTGAGAGGTAGGTACAGACGTGCTTTATCAGAGATTTGTTGGATAGACGTGTGCCGTTCTGATAGTGTTGTCTTGACTACACTGACATTGGTGCTATAATAAATGATGCTATAACTTCTGCACAATTTAGGGTTGAACAGTAAATAAGAAGCTGACTTTAATTTGGTCAGTTTGACCCCTGAGACTTTATTCTGAAACTTTCTTCTCCATTTAGGAACGACTTTCGCTCTAGCAGACATGCAGCTTTGTGGAGTTTGTATTGAACAGATTCCCAAATACAGATGTCCCACCTGCAGAGTCAGATAGTAAGTACCTACAGCTGGGCAGGAATGATGACATTTAGTATTATGATTTCCAAATAAGGCACGGTATCTGATTACATTATTTAACAGTAACGGATATAAACTTATGCTTAATGAGTCCTATTTTATTTTTATTTTACATACAAAATTGATCCCCAGGGACATTACTTGAGTCCTCTGTATTTAACCCATTCACGAAGTGAAGTCGTGGGCAGCCAGTGATTCAGCGCCCGGGGAGCAGTGTGTGGGGCTGGTACCTTACTCAAGGGTACCTCAGTGGTGCCACTGGCAGTCGTGGGATTCGAACCCATAATCTTCCGACCGCAGGGGCACCTCCCTAATCACTAGGCCGCCAGATGCCCCTATTCTGTCCCAAGAAGGTGCACATCTCTGGTCCTGGACAACTGAGGCCCTCACAAACTCACTAAACATGGCAATTTACAAATGGTGTAGTCAAGTCTGCTTGAGCTGTAACGTCACTAGACGGTCTCAGTTGATCTCCCCTATTAGAAAAAATGTTGTGTGAACAAGAGTCTACAAACTTTTGGACATCAGCCGCAGCATTAAAACCACCAACAGGTGAAGAGAATAACACTGATTATCCTGTTACAGTGATTCCTGTCGAGAGCTGGGATATGATAGGCAGCAAGTGAACAGTCAGTTCTTCAGTTGGTATGATGGAAGCATGAAAAATGAGCAAGCGTAAGAATCTGATCTGTGAGACGTTTTCTTAACGCTGACCCTCCAAGATCAGGATGTGCACCTCCAGCTTGTACACACAAACCTGACATAGCCTGTTTGGACTGTACTGTATTGGTCCAAGGAACCTTACACAGGATTGTGAGCATTGACCAGGCAGAAAACAAATTTCCAGAAAGGTCCTTTAGTACTTATTTAGTTTTGGATGGATTTTATACAGGATTTCAGTAATATAATCCACTTGACAACTGATGTTTCCTAGTGTGTCCTTTTAGCCAGTAGCTGGAAAACATTGCTATGTGCTGCTACTTGTCTCCAATTGCAAATAATAATATTTATCTTCTCTTTGTTTGTAGTTGTTCCTTGGGTTGCTTCAAGAAACACAAAAATGGTGGTAAGTTGTTTTCTGTTTGTTCATTTTTTTATTTTTACTAGATTTTAGGCCAGATAACTTGTAATGTAACTACAAATGTTACTCTTGTTTGTGTAGGTTCATGCCAACCGGTGAAAGACACAGCAGCCCCTGTCTTTCCTCCAGTCCCTGATCTCAGTCAGAGCAGTGGTGAGTTTGTGTATCATACACTATATTTAAAGTCAAGTCAATGTATATTAACATTTCAGCCATAAACACACAGTACACAGTGAAATGAAACAACACTCCTCCAGGACAATGAAGCAACACAAAGAACAAAAATAGAAGCAACACGAGACTATACAGGACTACACAAACGTGGGCAGGACAGTGAGAGAGTACAAATAAATAAAGTAAAGTGGCCCCTTATAGTCACATGTGAACACAGCACACACTGTGAAATTTTTTCTCTGCATTTAACCCATTCACTAAGTGAAGCAGTGGGAAACAAACAGGGGTGGGGGTTTACCCGGGGAGCAGTGTGTGGGGACGGTACCTTGCTCAAGGGTACCTCAGTGGTGCCACTAACAGTCCTGGGATTCAAACCCACGGCCTTCTGATCATGGAGGCAACTCCCTAACCACTAGGCCACCAGCTACCCTTTAAGAAAAGAGAGCAACAGTACAACAGTTTATTGGAAGAGTCATACAGTGCAGTCGACAGAGGCAGTAACAGCATTAGTGTGAGTGAATATGGTATTATAACAATGTGCTCTAGAAATCAAGTGTCATTAAGTGTGCAGAAAGTGCCAAAATTGAGGTAGACAATAAATAATTGTGCAAAAATACCATCAATAGCAGCAACAGGGTAGAGCTGTTTTGTTGGCACAAGCTGGACCTAGCTAATATTAGGAAGGTGCTTATAATGCTATGGCTGGTCAGTGACACATACAGGACCACTGCATGTCTGGTGGTCACTTCAAAAAGCTTTGTTGTCTTTTCAGCTGAACAGCCCTGGACTGTTGACGATCTCCTGGATGAAGACAGCCAGTCGGACAGAGTTCCCCTACAGAGACTTCGGCAATTAGGTGACGTGGTTGTATGCATTTATTAAATATCATAGGCGCCCAGTATACACAGCTAGCTCTGGATAGTGGTTCAGGGTTTGAGAAATTAGGCTCAGAATCAGAATATGAGTATTAAAGTGATTTATTAAGTGATCTATTGATTCTTTTTGTGGATTCCTGGAGTAATCTACAAAAAATGTCCAGATAAAAGCACTTAAATCAAAATGGGTATTAACAAAATAAATAAAAATACTAGTAATATTTCTATGCAAAAAACATATAGATGTTCCTGTTTCTTAATGTAAAAGGCTAGTATGAGAATTTAAAATGTGCATTATCATGCAAAGTGTGACTAGTTAACGCTAATGGATCCAATTGTGACTTACCCCCTTTTTTTACTTAAAGTTTAATCAAGAAACTATGAATGCCCCTAATTAGGACCAAGAGGCATAGTACAGTATGTCTAAATAACACACCCTTTTTGGGAGCAGTGATCTGCGTGTGATTTGAACAAAGCATTCTTAGGACATAAAGTGCAATCTGTGATTACACACAGTTCTGTGTGAAATTGGCTTAATCAAACTTGGTGAAAGTGGAAAGTCTGTGTTTCAGTCTGTGTATCAGCTCAGCACAGTTATTTCCCATCGTATTGTAGTGTTTAGGACATGTACACTATATGGACAAAAGTATCGGGACGTGTGACCATTACACCAATGAGAACTTAAATGACATTGTATTCAAATACATAGACTTTAATATGGAGTAAAACCCCCACCCCTGTGTAGCTAGAACAGGTTCCACTCTTCTTGGAAGGCTTTCCACAAGATTGTGGAGAGGTTCTGTGGGAATAGAGGCCCATTTATTTGGTAGAACATTCATGAAGCCAGGTACGGTTGCTCTTAAACCCTCAATGCTGTTATCATAGTCATTTTATACTATTTGCCATCGACTGTTGATACAGGTGAGTCGGAGGACCTTACGAGTCTGTTGAAGAACCCTCACCTCCAGCAGCTGATGATGGTGGTGGATTCTGCTGAGGACAAAGCAAAGGCAATGAAAAACGCCATGCAGGAGCCACTGTTTGTAGAGTTTGCCGACCAGTGTTTGAAAATCATTGAACCAGAGAATGAAGGAGACAAAGAAGCATTCTGATCAAGAACTTGAACCAAATGACTATTTGAAAGGCAGAGCATAATGGAGTTGTGCCAGTGTGTGGGGGGGGATATAATATAGACTGTTCTAAGGCATGTCTTATCATGTTTGGCACCCCCAGAAAGCATGGGATACGCTTCCTTTGAGGCTTGGTTTGATGAGATTTCATTTGCAATTGTGAATTTTACATTATATAGGCTTGATTTATAGTATAATTCTTAGCTGTGATTTGTCCTTTAAAAATGACAAAATAAAACATGACTGTGTGTGAAAAGATAAAGTAAACCTGGCAGATATTCTAGATGATATGTTAAATTCAGATGCTTAATATAAATTGTGCTCTAAGGCCTCGCCCACACGTACGTCTGGATCAGGCGTTTTTCGGGCGTTCGAGGCGCCAGGTGAGCGCAGACTGAGCGACGACCGTTTTTCTGCTCATTGGAGCAAATTACAGCGTCCACACCATAGACATCATGTGTCTATGGTCCACACGGCCGTTCAGCCCCGGCGCTCGGCT
Source organism: Hydrocynus forskahlii (assembly GCA_037974365.1). Classification (NCBI taxonomy): domain Eukaryota; kingdom Metazoa; phylum Chordata; class Actinopteri; order Characiformes; family Alestidae; genus Hydrocynus; species Hydrocynus forskahlii. Next base: position 10,393,636 of record JBBPCX010000088.1, on the reverse strand, counting down.
GGCTGCGCGTTCGGTGGCGTCAAAAAGCGTTGCATGTCTTCTTGGCGTGAATTTCTGCCGAAATCCTCTCCGGCCTACGGCGCCGTATCAGGAAGATTTTTAAAACAATAATGTCGATTGTAAGTTGGTTTTCAGTGTAGAACTACTACTAAAACTTTGATTTTCAATGTAGAACTACAAATCAAGATGTCCAGCATGTAAACAATCTGGAGAGAATAATTACGCCCCCACAGGTGAATACACGAAACTACACATTGGGGTGCAGGCTGGCGTTAAAGTGTCACCCCTCGCTGAAGTCAATCAAGCGCAGACACAAAACGCCTGTGGTGTTCAGAGCGCGTTCATTTATCCAAGATTCAAACGTCCGTGTGGACGAGGCCTAACACTTGCAGGGAAAAAAAAAAATCCATATTTATGTTAATTGCCCGTGTGTGATGTGTTAATTGTGTCAACAGTGCATGTAAATTGACGGGAGTATTCCGTCTATTGGGTACAGCTGTAGAGATGAACAATTTCTAAAGGTGTAGATGAAGGATGGAGTGTCAAATTATTCCATAATGCAACCTAAAGTTGCATATTTAGTGTATTTAATGTATTAGTGAATGTGTGCCCAAAAAAGACAATGCAGTGCTTACCAAATGTTTATTTTTTTGCAATTACAGCAAATGCAAGTGTAATGGACTTACAGACCTGGAGATTAGTTGTGTTTAAGTGGGATGATCTTATAATGCATTGTATTTGGTCTTTGCTACTTGAATGCCCTGAGCATGATTTATTGTAATAGATTACATAGGAATGTCTAAAGATAAACCTTAAAGTAGTGTCAACGACATGTAGTGTTGCACATTGTAATACATCAAGCACTCAAACGTTCCCAATGCTATGGCAGCAGCAGCATGAGATGACTCAAACAGTACTTAAAACAATGGTTGTTTAGATAACTATAAGATATAAATAAGTGTAGTGGACTTTGGATGTGATTCCAATTTAAAAAAGAAAAGCAAACTAAAGTGAAAACGGAAAACAAACAATTTGAATATTTCTGTCTAGTTTGGCAAGAGCTGTGAAAGCTGCAACGTAAATACTACATTTTCCCATGAAAACAGCGTTTCACAGCATCAAACTGCAATGAGCCTAAAAGTACAAAATGAGTACCCAGTACCAAACGGTGCAGATACATTCCAGTCAAAGCCATGTTCTCCCTTAATCTGAGTTACAATGCTGATACTTGGCAATCTGTCACTCCTCACTTTTTACAAAATCAGACATTTAGGTTTAAACCAAGCTTTGCAGATTAAAGGGGAATTCCATAGATTTTTCAAAATTACTGCATAATGAAATGTAAACAGAGTGGTTTGATTTTAATTTTAATGGTGTAGAGAAATGAATGTATAGACACAAAAAAGTATTTTTACCTGAAAGTTTAAAAAAATTCACTGGAGCTGTTCATGCTATTAAAAGGTTCATAGCCTCCAAGTTTAGAACAAAGTTTCTTTAGAACATCATTGCATGTTCAACCACTGAATTATACTGTTTACATCTTAACTACTTAATTATGCAGAATTTTTTGCCGAATCACTGGAATGAAACCCTCAGTCCAGCTTATCAAGTATAATCTTTAAAGCTATAACTCTGAATAAAAATTGAATCAAATTCATCTTAGTGTTATATTTAGCAATTTCAAGTGATTAAGCTGACCTCATAAAATACATGGATTTCACAGGTACAAAACTGAAGCCTGATTCAGGAAGTATACATCTCTGAATAAATATATATATAAAAGGCACTTAAGTAATACCTGACAGGATATAAACAGTTAAATGCATCATTAAATGACACTCCAGTAAGGCAGCTTCATTAATCATTTCCCATAATTTATCTTGCATTCTGTCTTGTCGTTTTGAAGATGTTTAGCTTAGCCTAAAAATTGTCTTGGTAGCACAGAGCGGAGTAGTGAGGACTAGTAGCAACATGATTAGGTTTTCTCCAGCAGGATCTGGTTGAAGCCTGTTACTCCATCTGCTTCATGTCCCGGATGTGTGTCGGCATAGCGGAGGGGAGACCGTCTCATATGGAGCTTCACAGAACCCTGTAGTGAAATCCACCACACAGTGAGGCTCAATACATTTTAACCAATGCATCACAATACATTATTGCACTGCTGAACCTCTAATAAATGAATACAAGGCCAAGCTGAATCTCCATAAAAATGAAAAAAAATAAATAAATAAAAATACAGCTCTAGGAAAAATAAGAGTCCACTGCAATTTATTTTTAAATCAGCATCTCTATGAGTGACAACCATTCCATGCCAGAGTCTGTTAAATTCCTTCACAAGCACATCATTCTGCTTTATGAGGTACTGATTAGTGATAATCTGAATCACATCTTATTTAATGAGGAAAAGTATAAAAACACTGCTGTAATCAACACTCTCCTCTCGCAATATGACCAGTTGGATAGTAAAACACTACTAGAAGTTTGTCAAAGGTAATTATTGCCATTTTGAGTATCTGATGTTTTGTCATTTCCTTTAAAATGATGCTTTAAAGAACAATGTTATTTGGAAATTAGGAGAAATATTGTACCTTTAAAAGAAAAAACCTAAGAAACTGAACATTTTTGCAGTGGTCACATATTTTTTCCGGAGCTGTTTACTTGGGCTATTTTAGGTCTCACCCGTGGTTGTGCCCTGATAGAAGCCACACCCTGGTCGAACTGGTTGGTCTCCACTTTGTATTCTCCATGTCTAAAGGGCATCTTCAGGGTGGCCATCAGGGACATGACCTTCTGGAAGCCAGTGGCTGTAAGGGCCACTGTGATGTTGGGGTTGGAGGCCAAGGCCAGACCCAGTGGCCAGCCACGCACTGACACAGGCTCTGGGATGCTGGACAGATGCACAGAGCCTCGCTCCTTCAGCACAGGGTCCACTGGGGGCAGAGAACAGGACTCTTCTTCCTGGAGGTCCTCAGCATCGTCCAGCTCTGCCTCAGCCAGAGCATCCATCTGAGCCTGAAGAGACAGAGAACGGAAGCAATGGAATTACAAAAGAAGAAACTAAAACAAAACTGAAATTAAGATCAGTAGGAGACTTAACAGTCTGAAGCACTCACCCTCCATGACCTCCACTTATTCTGGATGACCAGCGCAGCTTTGTGCCACCTCCTCACTTCTCTCCTAGTCAGCCAGGCCCGCACCACTGAGTAAGGAGAGATAACGATAAATGCATAAGCACATTCTGTTCACCAATGTGTGATGGACACACAATCAATGAGTCTCTTTAACAGCAGGGCAGAAAGCCAGTCAGTGTCGCCACACTCATGCTGCATCATGACCCGAAAGAGGACAAGTACATCAGATCTCAAGCTAATTCCTTCACAATATGGTCTTTAGCCTATAAACCAGGGCATCCTGAAGAAATGCACAAAAAGAGGATAAATATAGTTAAAACTGCATGGTAATATAGTAAATATGACAGAGAATCCTAACCTTTAAATAAGGCACCTTTTAATTATTACATAACATGCACTAATGAGAATTAGTGTGACCTGATTGTAGCACGTCACAGTTTAATCTACAGCCTGGAAGTGACTGCCAGTGAAGGAATCGTTGACTGATCCCTGCATTCAGGTGTCTGGCTGGAGTGAGGCGTCTGCACGGCCTTCTGCTGAAGGGGGCATGTGAGGTCAGTCTGAAGTCAAGTGAATGAAGTCCAGACACACACAGCTGGTGTCTCCAACTACAGACTCAATTGAAGGAGCAATTTTCTCTCCCCTTCTCTGACTGAGCTTTGTCTCTGGGCCTCTAAAAATTCAGTGTCTATTGATTTAGAATCCAAATATTAAAATACGGTATGATATGAAGGACAGAGCCTGAACTTCACTCATGAGGTTCTTTAATTTGTGAATTATATATGCTTGCCTTAGGCTTCATTTGTATTCATTACCCCGGAAAAGACAACCCATCTTGCCTGAGTTTGATGACAAACACCAGAAGACAGAGGCAAAATAGTGATATTTGCAACATACAGGCATGGTAGAAAATGGGACTGTCGGGTGTCCCTGAAGACCGGTTTGAGAATCACTGCTCAGTGAAATAGAGTCATAGGGAAAATTTGGATGGCTAGGACATGTTTTGTTGATTTTCTAGGAGAAAATAAGCACATCCTCAAGAGTGAACATACTTTTAAGTTTTAGTTACTGTTTATTTGCTGAATGAAAAAAATAAACATTAAATGTGGCATGTGCAAAAGTTATCAACTTATTTTCACTTATAATCTGACCAGGGGTGCTCATATGTTTGCATACAACTGTCCTGGTACGCATTAACATGGACAAACATACGCTGCTTAGGTGTTTTAGTGCAAAATTACAAAAACATTGCCTACATTTTATGGTAATGGGAAAACTGTAAAGACTTAGCAGAATTACTGCTTGAATACTCTGAACAGAGCCTGCTGTATGTAAAAATACTGCACCTGCTTGTATGCGAGTGGCAGACCGCGTTTTGACAGCTCGCCGGTGCCGCTGGTACCTGCGCCAACAGCACTGAATACAGAAGGCCATGTGAGAACGCACTCGGTCCCTGTGTTCCTCCAACAGTTCCAGCTACAACATACAGACACACACACAAACATTTTGGCATTCATTTTATAGCAGAATAATAGAATTGTTAACCATCAGCTGACCAGTGAAATAACCAAACTGTTTGAATAAGGACTAGAAACTCAATTGTAGAGTTAAAATATATAGTATCCTCTACAAAATGAATGAATGCAGCATCTATCTTTCTTGTCACCTTTCAAGTCATTTTAATTGTAAAATACTTGGGGAGTCCAATAATCTTACATCTTGCCACGATAAATATTTCTCATTATGAGACCTATTTCTAGACATTTTTACTTGGAAGTTGTTTTAAACAACAGGTCTAGAAATAATTGCATAATATTCTTACAACAAACTTGTATAAAATTTTATATACAGTTACTTAATCTAAGGTACCATAACTTGAAGTACATTACCATGGCATGTGTCAGAAAAACCTTGGTCTTCCCACAGTGCACCATCAGATTGTTATTGTTGGGAATGGTGGAGGGGTCAGATGTCTTCAGGACTATATTCAGAATGTCCTGCACAGCAGGTCCAAGACTGGCCTCTTCTCCACTTTCAGGTCCTAGACAGAAGGGGAAAAAAGCCAGAGGCATCAAAACCAAGCCCACAATGAACTCGTACCTGCCACTAGGTTTTCACCACATTTTAACCTGACTTCTCGTTTATTTTCCTTCCTAAGACCAACTTAGGGCCAAGCCCATTCTTTTTCATGACACTTTCAGATCACTTCCAAACATAGAATTTTATATCTAGAGATAAAGCGATATGGAATTCCAGAGTTGACATCTGATACACCGATATTTTAACACAGTGTTGTGACTGATTTGACATTTTTGGCATTCAAAACCTACCTATGAAAAACTTAAGAATCTGTGAGGAAAGTGCTTATTACCTTACAGTCATATTACACTTTAGTCAGTAATATTCAGTTATTCCTTCTTTTGTGTTTATTCAGTGAGTGAGCATCACTATGCATTCACTATAAAAAAGGTCAATCAATAGTTATGCAAATATTTATAAGGCAATTAGGCAATCAGCTCAAATTTAAGACCAAGTCAGGCCTAAGAGCAATAACAGCAGACTTCAGTTTTTCTCTGATGTAGCGTGAACAACACAAGAGAAAAGTGAGAGTGATTAGTGACAAAGTATACCAGTAGAACATGCACATTTTCAAAAGGCATGCGATCATTTACCTCAGGTAGCTAACAGCCTACGCGCAATTCACCTGATTTAAATTCTGAGAAGAGTGGGGAAAATGGGAAACAAAAGAAGAGAACTGCAAATCAAGAGAGAAATAAAGTGGGAGAGAAAGAAAAAAAGAGGAGTTTACTAAGAAGAGGGGGCAGCTTGAAGCAGATTTTTCACAGGTGAAATGTCCTCTTACCGTCCTTGTTATTTATCTGAGTGGGGAGCCTGGCGTTGGTTATCAGTCCGTATCGCTGGAGGAAACCGGCATAGGGAATCCTTCACAAATGAATCAAAAGTGTGATTATGTGTATATGTAGTTTATTAAAGCACTTACAGTGTGATTAGCCCTTTTATCTACCATATAGGTGCACTTTGTTGTTTCACAAATGCTAACTGTACCCCAATGTACAATTTATAATGCTGTCCATCAACAGCATAGGACCACCACTAAAGATATGATCTGATTCAGCATGATAATTCTATCATTGTCTATCACATTTGCACAACTACACTGGTTGCATCTACTAGAACCCTCCCAACAGGTGAAAACCGCAAGGAAAGTGTAGCTGATGAAATGTAATTAAGCAAATACAGGCATAAAAATGGAATTTCATAACGTATTAATCTGTCAGATTATTTAGGGTGAAACAAATGAGCTATTATTTGACTTCTCCTTTATGTAATACTGCTGCACTTGAGCAGTTGGCTTGTCTGGCATATTACCTGATGGGGAAACCTGCTGCACTGATGTGAATGGTCTCCACTATCCCACAGGCCTCCAGCTGTGAGATAACCTGAGAACACATAAAACTCTTCTAAACAGCTAAAAATAACCAGTACACCTCACAGGCAAAAATTCCTACATGTTCAAGAGCTCCCAAAAACTGAATTTAAGTTATTTTGCACTGAAACGTAACTACACTTGTAAACTACTTTAGGAATCTACCCAACCCACAAACACAATTGAGTGAAAACACTTGGTACACTTACTTCTTCCTTCTTAAAGGTGAGTGGCCGGCAGTCAGGGTTGGGTTTGATACAGCGAGTGTAGTGCGGAGTGGTGCTGTGCAAAATCTTCATCAAACTTTCCAATGAGTTCTGCACAGCCAGTTTTAAACAAATGGTCATTTGCTTCGACTACATTTACATTTTAAAACACACAGTTTGACAGGCAGAAAAACACCACTTTTTAAAGAGGAAAACACTGGAAACATAACATGAAAAAAAGACTAATTATAATTTCTAAGAACTTCATAATCTCTAAGGAAATTACACATATTAATAATTTTAGACATGATGCCAATTAGTACTGATCTGTGAGTTTTGAAACCAAGCCCAAAGAGGCTAAATAGATTAAACAGATAAGCTGTAGCTGCACAGTTTAATGTGTCAATGGCACAGCATCAAAAATGATGACAACACTGGCTTAAAAATGTCCCATCTGAATTCATCTCCAGGTTTACCTTGAATTTGGAGACGACGGTGACAACTTTGCTGTGGGGCCGGGAGCCATTTCCCTCGGTGTCTGAGGCTGCAAACAGACCCTGCAGGAGAGGATCCTCAGATTTCTGCAGCAAGCTGAGGAGTTCAGGGGGGACTGGATCCTACAAACCAGCACAGACACACTTCCACATTAAGTGGACAATAACGCCAAAATTACATACATATTCAGCCTGTCTCACTCTGTCCTGTCACAGAAGTGTTCTTTATATATGTGATGTTCATGTTCATGTGTATGATGCTTTTTAAAGTGCATTTAGATAATGCATGCATTCATGCCCTTAGAGTACGAATGCCATCAGTGGAATCAGTGAGTGGAAAAAAGAAGAAGCCTTCGGCCTTCTAAACCTACAACATCACAAAAGCAGTGTAATTTTACCCCACATTAAGATGCCTGCTAGAGTTTTCCAATAAAAGCCAAGAACCTTATGTAATGCATCTAATACACACAAACATAACGTACCTTATTCTTCTCCATCATGCCCTCAATCTGGTAGTTGACTTTTCCCGCATAGTGAGACACAATAAAGTGTGGCTGCTTGCTGAATTTATCCCAGCTCATTCTGGTGTTGCCAGATAGCTCCTTTTCCAAACGCACCCGGAACTGTGCAGCATCGGATGCCCTGTTCAAACGGCACTCCTGGGGGGGGGAGGGACGAGGAAGAGTGGAAGAGTTTATCATAAAATACAATTTCTATATACAATATTTTTCATAAACAATTTTACTGAAGAACAACCTGAGTGACTCTCATTACAGTATTTAGTATAGTTCAACATTTCTATTTTAAAAGTGGCACCACTATTTGGCTGGTGTATTAGAGCTATCAGTCTATAAAGTAACTAAAGATTGTGATGCATGTATAATGAAAATGTCTTCAAGGATTGTGATATTATAGTACATTTTACTACGTTTGCTATATTGTTAACTCCTCCTCTATGCAAAAAGGTACTGGAAAGACTAATGACCTCATTAAGCAGGGAGAAGACACCAGTAGGACTGCCCTCAATTAGATCTAGGCAGCCCTGGTTGTCTTGGTAGCGAATGAAGGACCATTCAAGGCCTTCAGCCACATACTCCTCCTGCTGGGCCTTCAGGTAATGAGCCACAAAGTGCTGCTGTAGCTTCTCGTTGGCATAGTTTATGCACAGCTGCTCCAGGTTATTCAGCAGGAAGCACTCAAAGCCGTACACATCCAAAAGACCTGTAAAAGGGTGTCAGCCCGGGATTAGATTAGACAAAATGGAGCATCCAGTCATAAGCAGTTCCATCAGATACAGGCGAGGGAAGCAGATGGTGGAAGGCTAGTAGGTTATATACCAATGAAGTTGCACCACTTGGAGTTGTCGGCACACATGCTGTTGTTGATGAAGGCAACCAACCATTCAAAAAGCCTGTCAGACAAAAATAAAAGACTTTGGCTCTCAAATTCACAAATGACCTGATTCCACGCTTCAGTCTTGTAGGGTTAATCCACTAAGTTCAGAAATGCAAGCATACATTTACTATATGATATAGTTCATAATTTCCTTAACCTCACAGCCTCAGATGGCTTAGTGTTTATGGTTTAATCTCCAGTATTCAATGTGGTGGAGTTCCATAGGTAGGCTTACTGCGCATAGATGACTTTGGCGAGGCAATCTCGGCGGACGGTGCACTCACTCTGAGAGCAGGGCTTGAGCAGGACGTTCTGTTTGCCTGCCCGCAGAGTCCGTACAGTCATACAGTTCTGCAACTCTTCGGCGGGCACCTGCAGCAAGGCTGCGGTTTTATTTAGAAAACCTACAAACACAACACACGGAGGAATGAAGAACACAAGAGTAAACCACATGACTTAAACATACCACGTCATAAAGAAAAGCTTGGAAAAGAATCAAATTTACATTCCTTTTAAACTTAGAGACAGAGAATCAATCAAAAGACGTTTAATTTTTTCCTCTTTAGTTTGTCGCTGGAGGCTAATATTGCTAACAAACTCTAGCAGTAAATCACAGTTTCTGTCAGAGTACATTGAAACATCTGTCAACCCACCTGTGGATGTGGTTTAGGACAAAGTATGACTTACTGTGAGCTATGAAAGTTCACAAAACTTGAAGTCATAGGGAGGACTGATCTTGGATCATATTTCTTTGTATTTTTCATGGCCATTGTCACGAAAACTGATTCTAGATCAACACTTTCTGAAAACAGACCCTGTTGTCTAAACTGGCTGCCCAAAGCGTTCAGCTCTACGATGTTGTTAACCACATCCACAAGTTTTTGGCACCTTAACGAAGAGCTGGATAAGATTTAAACGGGTTAAGAGAGGCATTTACAGAAAAACATTAAGGCAACTGTTGACTTCTAATGTTTGTTAGCAACAACAGTCTTGTAGATCCAGTGTTAACTAAAGCAAAAATTGGACTGCATACAGGTCTTGTCTGATCATCTACATTTGGAGTAAGTAGAAACATTTTATCAATTGATTGCCAAAAGAATTCCTTTAAACCTGCATTATGTTCTGGTTCTAAAACGATGTGATGAATACTGTGTGCTTGCTGGCTTAATATAGAGAACCAGCTCTAATATAAATTAAAGTGCTTCATTTTTCTCTTAAGAGACCACTAACCCAGCTGCAAGAAAACACTGATCAAGCATAAAACAATCCTTCCTTTAGCTACCTTTGGACTGCTCATCGAGGTCACAGGGCTGAGACTCAGAGGCGGGACTAAAGTTCACGTTCCCCAGCTGTAGAATACCTGCTAGGATCTACAAATCAAGAAAAGGCAGAAAATGAGCAAAGAGATTCATTCCTGGCATTCTAAAATAAGAAAGATGAATCAGTTTGGTTTTAGAATTATCGTCTTCTTACTCTGAATATTTGTCTCCGTTTGTCTGCATCAATGCCAAGGCTGATCATGGCTTCCACTGTCTCTTGGAGACAATCCTCTTCAGAGATATTACATACAAAATTATTTAATTCACTCATCATAACATTCTAAAACTTAATAGAAAAAGTACTAAAGGTAAGTGCAAACCTTCTAAGGTTTTTTCTGCATTTGGCAACCAAGCAAACTTTTGATCACATGGCATCTCCCACTCTTCCCTCTGTTTTTCTGTGGCTCCTTTCATCATCTGAACAACAGACAAGATCATAGCCAAGATCAAATCAAATGAAACAGGAAAAAGGGTTCTTAGTAAAAAAGGGTTCTAAGTAGCACCGAAAAAGGTCCTATAACTTATGATAGATGTGGACACATTTTAGTGCTACATAGGGCCATTTTGAAAGATTAAGAATTGCCTTAAAGTGGAAATGATTTTTCAAAACATATATCTGCATATTGACAGAGATTTCTTTGCAATGCTGGTTTTTGATGTTTCTAATGAAAAAATAGCATTTCTTTTTAATATCCAAAATGACCAAAGAACCTACACAAGATTTTAGATGTAATATTGATAACAGTTAAAGCTTTCATTTTGCAAAAGAGAATCCAAAACAACATCTCAGGTATCAAGTATGTGAAACAATTTCCTGATAGATAGATTCTTATTATTATTAATAATAATAGCAATAATAAGTATATTATAATAAGCAGTAGAGAATAAATTATACCTAAAATCACAAACATATAGTGGCCACCACAGAATATAAATTGCACAAAAACAATTATACATGAATGAACATAAAACAGCCAACAGAACCCTTGAAGAATCCCTGAAAGGTTTTTTTTAGAGGATGGTGTGTCTTACTTTGAACTACCACATAAACATGGGCTGTGTATTCACCTGGTAAAATATATGGAAGTTCCTCTCTTTGGGAGCCTGAAAAGCCACTCTGGTCTTCTCCAGTAGATATGTCTGCACTGAAGCCCCCAACAGCAGCTGAGAACTGCAGGACACAAATCACCACATCAGCCATTGTAGATTAAATTCGCCTGTTTTATCTGTTATCAGGCATCAGAGCAGAACACTAAAAAACAAAGCCAGAGTGTAAATAAACCAAAGGTGTAACGGGAATGACCTGTTTAGCTGGAGCTGAATGTACTTTCCAAAGCGACTGCTGTTGGTGTTGCGCAAGGTGCAAGCGTTGCCTGTGATGACGGGGTGAGAGGGAGAGCTTGGACTATCAGAGCTTGGACTATAACGCAGAGTTTAAGGACACATATGATGATAAGGAGATGATCAAGAAAAAGACATTTAACTTCTAAGTCACTGAAAGGAAACACATTTCTTTCATTTAGTACCCATTCGTTATGTATTTATTTACATCTGTGTTGCTGCCTGCCCACTTCTTCACTCAGTGAACGGGTTAAATACAGAGAAAGAATTTCACACTGTTCACACTGTGTGCTGTGCTGTGCTATGTTCACAAGTGACTATAAGGAGCAACTTTACTTAACTATACTTATGTTATTTGTACTGTCTATAGAAAATTAAAAAATATTTATTTAACTATAACATCAAAACAAGCTGGACAGGTGAATTTAAACATAAAACAAGAAAAACACGTAAAACTGACCAAAACCTAACCTTTCATACAAGAACAACCTGATAATAACGTAACATCAGACCAGTCAATCAATTACACTACACTATAAAATATACACAACATAAAATTATATCAGTCAATATCAGAATTTTAACCCCTTATATTCAGTATTGGTGTTGACCACCGTATTTTCACACTGCTCAGGCCCTACTTGAAATTCCTTTCATCTTACTTTCTCTCATTCCTTGCTTCTCTCTTACCAAAGGCCTCCATTACGGGGTTGGAGTCCAGCACTCGTCTTTCAATTCTCTCCACTGTGTCCTGGCATTTCTGGGAGGAGGCAGCCACAGTGGCATAGTATTTCATCAGGCAGCGTGACGTCCATGTCTGGAGAAAACACATAAGTTAATCAGTTAATCAGCATAGCAAAGTCAACAAACATAGCACCAAGGATCTAAAAGACTACCTTACACATTTTTTTTTTACAGTAGACAAACACTAACTCTCATTGGGTGGGTAAAATATTTTTATCTTTAAATGTTCTATATAATATAGTCCATGATATATCTTAACATTTTTACCTTCCCCGCTCCACTCTCTCCTGAGACCACTAGTGATTGGTTCACAGGCTCCACCTGACCCTGCACATTCCTATATGCCTCCTCAGCTACAATGAAGATGTGTGGCTTAAAGTCCTGTGCAAAGATGGACATAAAAATCGTGAAATGCTGGTTTCACAAGCCTTACCTATAGTTACACTACATGGACAAAAGTATTGGGATTACACCAATAGAGATTTTAATGACATTGACAGACTTTAACCCTTTGGAGCCATAAGAGCTTCCGCTTTCCACAAGATTTTGGAGCTTCTGTGGGATTTTGTGCCCATTCATTCTGTAGAGCATTTATGAGGTCAGACACTGATGTTGGATGAGAAGGCCTGGCTCGCAATCTCCGTTCCAGTTCATCCCAAAGGTGTTGGATGGGGTTGAAGTCAGGGCTCTGTGAGGGCCAGTCAAGTCCACCAAACTCATCCAACCACGTCTTTATTGAGCTTGCTTTGTGCACTGGGGCACAGTCATGCTGGAATAGAAAAAGTTCTTCCCCAAACTACGTCCACAAATCTGGAAGCATGGCGTTGTCTAAAATATCTTGGTCTGCTGACGCATTAAGATTACCCATCACTGGAAATAAGGGGCCTAAACCAAATGCTGGAAAACAACATGTCCCAATACTTTTGTCAATATAGTGTAGTTATAATAAAAAAAGCAAGCATGGAAAACTGTCTGTGCCAAAACAAAGTTTAGGTTTGAGGTTCATCTTAATATCTGCGTCTACTGAAAGCTTGTAAGCAGATGAGTATTAGCTACTACTTTGACTAAAACATAGTTTATCATATGAAGTGTGGCAGCTAACTTTCCTTTTAGCCTAAGGTAAGGAAACTCTCTCTGCAAGGTTAAACATGATGTGACTGCTTTGCTTCTGGTTTATTTATTTATTTAATTTCCTTTCAGATCTCCAGGTTACCTCAAAGTGCACTCAAGTGGCAAAACAAATACTAGTACGAGGCCAGTCAAGGTCACTGAGGTTATGCTGTAACAACACCGAGCACAGTGTAATGAATGTTCAAATAAAACACTGTTTATGTGGATGATAAATTTAGTGATAGCTGTCAGTACAAACTGACCCAGATTATTGTTTAAAGCTCTGAATATTAATGTACATCTTAATTTTACCGCTTAATGTATCGTTTAACCATCTTTGCAGACAATCAATAACATCATAACTAATACCTAAATACATTCATTCAAGTTGATCTTAGGGTTGTACAGAATGCAGGAAATATCACTCATTTCAGTCACTGTATTCATCCTAATGGCACGATGAATTCATCCTGCAGGATGAATTAGGCATGCAAATATTTGCCCAGTGCTACAAGAATGAGTGCCAGATGTTTGGAACTAATAAACACATCCAACAAATGTGAAAACGATGTTTACATTTCACCTTCATAATGGCATATGATTTTTTAAATGAAGGACACATTTTACAACAATACTTCAATACAGACAAAAAATCAAATATTTATTCATGTAACACTGTTAGAAGTTTGTCAGGCACAGCGGTGCTCCTAGAGGTTTTCCTCTAGGAGAAAGGAAAGTGCTTTCTTGCACCCCATTCATCACAAGCAACTAAAAAAAACAGATTATTTCTAGAGGCTGGATGATTACCTGAGGCTGAGGGGCGGAGTGGTACTCGCGCATCACATCTAGAGAGTAGAGATGAGGAATGGGCTGAAAGGGATTGAGGGCGACCAGGGTACAGCCTGCATGAGTGTAGAACACCTGCGCACTGTAGCGCGCCTGCAGACATTTCAAGACTGACAGCAAACAAACAAACAGAAACTCAATTTAAGAAATGTTTAAAAAGGCAAACAAAATCAGGTAAAAGAAAGAAACATGCAAAAGAAAAGAAAAATAAAGGACAGCAAAATAAATTTAAAAAGAAGAAAACAATGTTAAATAAAGATCCAATTTAAAAGTATTGGAGTGCAGCATAAAATGCATACAGCAGTTTATAATGCCAAACAAATTCAACACAGCAGGACTTGGTGTGAACAAAACTGGGGCCATGAAGGACAGAAATAAAAGAAATGGTTTCTCTCCTGTAACAACAACTAGACAAAGTTAATCTAGACCCACCAGATTGACAGAAGTGCGGAAGCTTCCGATTCCTCATGTACAAATTTCAGCAGCTCTGGAAATATTGTATTAAATTGTTATATATTTAGCCAATACTGTCATGTTCTTGCTGTGTACCTGTGGTCGGGGTTACAGGGTTGACTTTGGTCAGGTCATCGTAGGTATGAAGCTCAGATTCGTTTACCAAGAAAGCTTTGACGTCTCCTTCCAGTGAGTCATTGAGAGACTTCCTACGGGCCTGTTTCTGCTCCTTCACTCCATTCACCTGCAACGCACAGACATATTCAAACAAGAACTTTTTAGAATGCTATAATGCTAGGAGTAAAAATAAACTTTTTGACTAAATTAGTGATACAGTGATCCATATCTTTACGTTTCAAATGATTTTACACATTTACAATTTACTAGCTGACCTTCAAACAATGACATAAACCTAAATTGTAGAAGTCTGTCTTTTATTTTTAAAACATTTTTACATCACTCTACTCACACTTTCTCTTGTGTGGCATTCTATACTTGTTTCCTGACATTTCTGCATGTTTCATGCATTCTTGCACACTCCACTTAATATTCTCATTCATCCCATTTCATTTTATTCCACATTATACATGCTTTATTCAGTTATCCTGCAAACATTTCAGTATTGCTGCATCAAAGACAGAGCTATTCAGGTCCACAGTTTTGCCTCATTTCTAACTCCTTTGCCAGATAAACTGCAGACACTGTCATCGATGCTTCTAGTTAGTGTTGGGTAATTAGGGAAACAATATATATTCATGATACAGTGTTTATTTATTTTGTCTTACATCAGACAAAATTCCACTCACTTCACTGAATCTAGTTAAATCGAACCCATGAGAAAGACTGTAACATATTTTTCTTAATCCATCGTGACATTACATTGCCGACTCCTACTTTCACTACAACCAAAAACTGTCGGTAATTCTGCCCTTTGGTCACAGACAAGGCTCATTTGCACTGACATGAAGATGGAATGTGTGGTGGAAAAGCATAAAGCGCAGAAAAGGAAGCATTTTTCTGCTCACTGAAACAATATAAAGACACGTTAAGAGAAGGGATATGGTCCAGAGTCTCCAATTAAAACCAAGGAAAAGGTAATGCAAGATCCTCACTATGCATCCTCACTAAAAGTACACAAACACCCCTACTAATGGCGAATGTAGCTACTATAAGGTGCACCCATGCTGACACAGGCGTTCAATTTCACACACACAGCTTGTATAATCTCCATAGAAAACACTGTCAGTAGAATGGGACACTCTAGAGCAGCCGTAAATTAGTCCAACCCCAAGTATCAACTAGACGGATGTTAAGCCCATCTAGGATTGGGGTCTGAAGCAGTGGGGGTGTGTTTTCAGGAGTCATGCAGTTCTACCCAAAATTTTAGGGAATGGGTTGGAGTGGCACTTGTGACCCAGAACTGACCACCCAGCATAAGTGCCTCACCTCACTAGCGCCCTTGTAGGTGAACGGAAAAAAAATACCTGATTAATACCTTCATTTCATGAAGAAAGAATAGATGATCAGGTGTCAGTATCTATATGGATTACTAAACAACATAGCATGAACTGCAGCTGTGTTAAAAGCTTGAGATCTGAAATCCTTGCAATATGTCCCTCTAGTTTTTTTCATTGCTAGTCACAATACAAAGTGGACAGAACCTGAGGTTTTCCTCCATAATTCTGAAATTCCCTTCAACCTTTGATCAGTACGGAGTGTTTGGAGTCTTCCCAGTGTTGTTCATTCAACTGATTTTGAAGAACAAGTCTCATCAAAACTAAGACTCCAACCGCCTATGACCTCATGCATGCAGTTTCTTGTGGACAATAATGTGGTGGGATTAAATGAACAAAATCCAGCACGGGACAATCAACACACCAAAACACAAAAACAATGCCAGGTGTTTCCACAAAAAGCCACACGGACTTGGAAACATTTATTACAAAATACTCCCAGGTGGTAAGCAACCTCTGAGTGGGCCGTACCAATTTCAGTATGACAGGAGGAGTGGCGCCTAACAGAGACAGAGCGCAACACATCAGAGGTAAACACTGAAAAACATTACATGAAGTTGAATGTGAATAAATGGGAAAATGCAGAATCTGACTGAACTCCATTAATTTCCCTGTTCTATCCCAAAAACCTTCTGAATCAAAAATGCATAAATTTGTCATCTGGCTATTGTGTTCTCTAAGATCAAAACGATCAAATATGGCTGCACTATTATTAATTATTATTTATTATTAGCACTTAAGACATTGGCTGTGAAAAATAATAATATAATAATAATTATTATTATTATATATATAAAAAATTTTAATTCAAGCAGTTCAATGTCTAATTGTTCCTTCTGCAGAAAGTTCTTCCCAACTATGTTGCAGAAGTTCCCATAAGTGTGCAACAGTAATAGGTAGCTTTGCTTTCACTCTTCTGTCCAGTTCATCCTAAAGCAGCTAGATGGGGTTTAAGTCTGGAGACTTCTGGCCACTC
>JBBPCX010000088.1:10348389-10361907 GCA_037974365.1 Hydrocynus forskahlii | reverse complement strand
ATCTGACATCTGTTTAAGTCTGGCTGTAATTCCTTTTTTTTCTAGTTGCATGGATTTGTTTCAGTTTACTACTAACTATGTAGTTGTTCTTTATTCCAAAACTGATTATTTTATTTGCTAGTAGTAAATATTCCCTCTTGGGTTTGTCAGTCTGTACTGGATTTCATATAGAGTGAATGTTTGTGGTTGTGGTTATTTGCAGACGCAGGGAAAGGCACGCTAAAACCATAGATATAGCACAGGAAGAGGTACTGACGTGTCTGGGGATTCATTTGTATGAACGGCTGCACAGGATCTGGCAGAAGTTGCGGGCTGAGGAACAGACCTGGCAGATACTGTTCTACCTCGGCATTGACGCGCTGCGCAAAAGCTTTGAGGTACTAATGCTAGAGTTTTGCGGACTGTTCGTGTATTTTTATTTCTTTTTGTCATGGTCATTAAATCTAAGGGTGGAACTAGAAAAATGGAAATGTGAATGAAAATGGGATGTGTCCCGACTCAACTGGATTCAGCCTTTCAAACAGTTTTCTCTAATGTTTAAATTTTTCTCTGCCTGTATAGATGGCGGTGGAGAAAGTGCAGGGGATCAGCCGGTTGGAGCAGCTTTGTGAGGAGCTGTCTGAGGAAGAGCGTGCAAAAGAGCTAAAGCAGGAGAAGAAGAGACAGAAACGCAAGAACAGACGCAAAAACAAGTGTGGCTTTGACATGTCTGAACAAGAGGCTGAGGGAGAAAAAGAAAAGAGCTTGGATGAGGTACAAGAATCTTTCTCTTTCTGAAGCTTTTGCTTTGTCTGAAATTTTTAGCCTCTAGTGTCTGGATAGTTTCTGCTACTATGTGGTTATGGGTGCCAGTTGTTTGTCTGTTTATTAAATACTAAGGTTGTACCCATTATGAATTATTATGGCCAATTTCTTTTGTTGGTTTGTTTGTCTTTTTTTGCATTCAAATACTTGCCCCAAATTCAAAGCTTCTGTTTACTAAGTGTTATTTATTTAAAATTAGGGCCCATGACTTTTATGAAATATACCACACTTCGTGTCGGAATGGGCACTTAAAAAAATTATTTACTTATTTATTTATTTTGTGGGATATTTGAATATTGTTCTTTTAACATATGTGTTCGGTGTGTGCGTGTGTGTGAGAGATTTGTGACATATATTGGCTGGTTCAGATTTTACACACCTAGTAAATACACTAACAAATTCCACAAATTTCTCTGCCTCCTCTCTTCCTCTGAAGGGTTCGACGGAGTCTGTGGACGGTAGCTGTAAGTCATGTGGCAGTGGCGAAGAATCTGGCGGCAGTGTGGAAGTGATCGTCCCCATTGAGAACTCCTGCAGCTGCCCCACCACCTCCATCCTCGGCTCACCCAAGACTAAGAAAAGTATAAGGAATCTTAGTGACACCCTCGTTGCTTAAATAGCTATATCTCACTTTTTATACATACATACATACACTAGTGAATGTCTACCAAAAATGATCTGGAGCAATAACTCAAATGCGGATCATGTGTGTGTATGCAGGTTTATCATCTCATCACAGCGACTGTGGCTACTCCTCCAGTATAGAGGGCAGTGAGACGGGCTCCCGAGAAGGCTCCGACGTGGCATGCACAGAGGGTATATGCAACCATGATGAAACGGGTACCAAAAGTCTTTCTCTGCTGCAGGGCTTCACCATTATAGGCTCTGCTGATTAACTTTTGCTCATGGACTGAAAGGCTCAAACAATATGCAATTTAGTTTTTAGTTTACTAAACTAGTCTTACATAAATAATCAACAGAATCTTCAGTGCACTCTATAAGATTTCCACTACTCCACTCTGTTCCTGCAGGTGAATACTCATGCAATCATCACTGTTCTGAGGATAAAGAGGAGGATGGCATGGACAGCTGTTTGGAGTGCTGGGCAAACTCAGAAGAGCACACCAAGGGCAAGAACAAGAAAAAAAGGAAGAGCAAGGGCTCCATGTGTGGGACAGAACATGTGAGTGACAGTGAGCTGTCACAGGCCCCTTTCACTTGATAGGTCTTCATTGTCCTTTATATTGCACCACTTGCTTAGGGGTTCTGCAGAGAAAGTTGTATAGTTAAATGGTCGCACATCAACCTACCATCAGACAATGTTTTCACTAGCAAATCAAAACATAAACAGCACGCATTTGCATGTTCTGGTTTTCTGTCATTCAGGCCTGAATCATGTTCAAAATATACTCTTTGCACAAATGCAAAAGTCAACAAAAAGCTCTGTTGAAATGTTTGTTGGCCATACTGCATTTAGCAGTATGCCTCTAGAATCGTCTATAGAATACATTCCTATGTCCAAACACAAGCCCCTGCAATGATTTCCACTGAATTTTAATCGACCTCAACTCAGCAAGGTGCTGCTTGCGTTCAAACTTGTGCTTCCCACTTTACTACTATAAATTCCTATGTTGTTCATGTACAAGAGCCTTAAGATATTCCACCACTTTAGACCTGCCCTCAAATATCCTCCTGCCATCAGGAACAGGGACAGTTATTTTATGTTTTATACAATTCCAGAAGGACTTAATTTAAAACAGCTTTTTAAACAATACTGACTTGCTTTCAGGAATGTAATGTATCTTGGGTTAATATTTGGCATGTTCATTCTTCTAAAGCCATCCACTTCTGTCCTCCGACAGTGTTCAAAGTCCGAGTGCTGCATGTCGGAGAGTAGTAGGAGAGGCTCGTCGGGTTTGGAAGGCGCGCTTGATCCTACGACCTCGTCCACACATAGCTGCCAGAACAAAGAGACAGCGTGCTCGAAGCTGTGCTGCGGGTCCCTCAGCAGCGTTGCTCAGCAGCTACCCTGGGCTGATCAGAAGGGCATCAGTGGCCTGGTTCTCGGTCAGGCACTCCCAGTGGACACCTGCACACAAGGAGACCTCACCACCAAGAGTCTCATGGAGCTGCTGGTGAGTATAACCCAAAAAAAATACTTTTTTCTTTTATTTTTTATTTATTTATTTATTTTAAATTATCTAAGCGCTTAGTTTTTGCCAGAAAATGAAGTTTTTTAATTTACATCAATATATTTTTACAGAATTCTTAGTTTTAATTCTAAAATCTGATTGGCTGAACCTAGTTCAAAGCCATTTGTGACCATCAGTTGAATTCTGTGTTAAGGTGCCAAGTTGTTAAAATAAAATGTTGGTGAAAACTAATTGCTTAGGTTTAGTTTTTATGGGATTTTTTACATTTATTTGATCGCAAATGTAAATTGTTAATTGAACATTGAAATACTCATTTCTATTTTGTAAAAGCACTAATCCAATCACAAACACTTTATTATGACTTATGTTGGAGAGAACTTATCTTTAGAGACGGAGGACTAAAATGAACTTTGTAACTGGGGGTAAAACTGGCTGCTTACATTTTTATAATAAATCTCTAATGTGTGGAAAAGCAGAATGAAGCAGAAGTTTCGTCAGATGAAGAAAACTGCCTAACGCAGGACGAGATCCAGTCGTTTGTGGAAGAGAACAAGTCTTTCTACACCACAAGAGACCAGTACCGGCAGCACCTGAAGGACCGCTTCACCAAATACTGCCACTCCACTGTGTGCGGAGGAGAGTGACTCCCTACGACCAGTTTCAACTAAACAAAACACTCAGTTTTTACGGATGGGGGCAAAAACACTCATGATTAGCACTTCTGTGCTGCTTTTTTTCAAAAAAGAAAAAGAATTTACTGTTAAAGAATGAGTTCTGGACCGTTGTCTTGTTCAATGGAAAGTATTTCTTTTTCCCAACAACCTTCCATGCATATCATTTTTCTTTCTGTCTCTCTCTCTCTCTCCCTCTTTCTTTCTCTGTCTCTCTCTGCCTCTCTCCATCTCTCTCTCTTTCTTTTTCCCACCTTTTTTAAGCACCTCTCTATCCCTCACTCTTTCATTCACCCCTCTCTTAACCTGGCAATATATTTTTGTTTGATTTCTGTTCCTGGACTTGTTGATTTAAGGAATGGGGTTTATTAAAAACGCAGATGAATTGTTAAGCTTTGCAAGCTGTGACTGTAGGGTTAGATGTCGATAGTCTTCTTGTCTTGTTTCACTAAACACTTCTTTATTTTCCCAGTTTGTTTCACCAACTGTGACGCTTCATTTTAGTGGCAAAAAAAAATTGTACCAATAAATTGTGTACAGGAATGAAAATATCTGAATATAAAAGATTTTACAGAAAGATAAACATCCATTTATAAGAAGGTTTGGGTGTAATGTTGAGCGCGATGTGCAAAATTTACATAATAAAGAATATTTATTAATATGCATTAAAAGAATGTCTTTTTTTCCTGCAAAAAATGTTTTTGCCTTAATGAAGAATGCTCTTGTAAGTTATTCAGTCACAGTTTTACAGTTTTTTGAAGTTTTTGCCTCAAAACAAATTTTTAAAATACATTAATGGTGGAAAGGTTGCATGCTGTTAAAATGCAAAACAGTACCCAGTAATACCTTTTTCAGATTTAACACTTTTTTAGTATCAGACACATGTAAATTCACTTTAGGAAAAAGTAAATTAAATGGCTATGTTTATATTGTTCCCCCTCCCTCTGTTAGGAAAACACTCTACAAGACATAATAAAAGGCCCCTCTTTAAATTTCTGAGAAACTAAAAAATGGAATGTGGTCGAAATGTCAGTACTTTCCACTTTATTCAAAAGATGTTCATGCTTTAAAAAACACTTATTTTTTAACTAACTTTCATTTTAACTTTTTACTATAAGTGTTGGTATGCCTGACCATTACACCAAGAGGGACATTGCATTCAAATACATAGACTCTAATATGGAGTTGCCCCTCCCCCCCCTCTTATTGGAAGGCTTTCCAAGATTTTTGAGTGTTTATGTGGGAATTTGTGCCCATTAGAGCATTTATGCGGTTAGACACTGATGTTGGATGAGAAGGCCTGGCTCGCAATCTCTGTTCCAGTTCATTCCAAAGGTGCTGAATGGGGTTGAGGTCAGAACTCTGTGCGGGCCAGTCAAGTTCTTCCACACTGAACTCATCCAACCATGTCTTCATGGAGCTTGCTTTGTGCACTGGTGCAGTCATACAGGAATAGAAAAGGGCTTTCCCCAAACACTGTATCCACAAACATAGACGTATGACATTGTCCGAAATATCTTGGCATGGTACAGCAATAAGATCGCCCCTCACTGGAAGTAGGGGGCCCAAACCCCGAGCTAAGAAGTATGTCCCAATACTTTTGTCCATATAGTGTAGTAATTACACGTGTATTATTTTCCTTGTCCTTTAGATGGCGCTCGCCCAACATAACACCATTCAAGTCTTTATAAAGTTGATAGAAATATATATACTACGTTATATCTAGTTTTATTTTTCATATGATGCACAATAGTTGAGTACAATAATATTTTGGCCCTTTTTTATTACTGAAGCCTATAACAGCCATACAGACAGGCTGGCCTGAAAAACGGTGCAAGCGGCGTCATCAAACAAAGTGTTGTCTTTCAGTTTGAGGTCTAATATTTAATCCTGAGCAGCAGGGACTGAGGCTTCCTTATCACTGCCTTCTTCTGGAGAGAGACAGAGAGAGGATCAGGGAGGGCTGTGGGGCACATCTACATCACGCACACGCAGATAGGTCTACCGTCCGGAGGACCCCAGCAACTCTCGGATGGAGCGGTGGAAGGGCAGGGTGGCACTGGTGACAGGAGCTTCTGTGGGTATCGGAGCTGCTGTGGCTCGGGCTCTGGTCCAGCAGGGCATGAAGGTGGTGGGCTGTGCACGAAACGTGGACAAAATAGAGGTAAGTGTCTGATTCATCCTGAAAATATCTCACCCTGGCCGTCTGTTGAGGCCTAAAGCTGCTTCACTATCTATCCGGAGTACACTAATATGGACAAAGGTATTGGGACACCTCTCAATTACTGAATTCAAGTGCCCCCCTTACTTCCAGTAAAGGGCAGTTTTAATGTAAAAATGCGCTTTGTACAAAATTGCACGTTTACGTCTAGTTTAGACGTTATCGTTTATTTATATATGTTTACTCTGTGTCTTTGTACTCTGTAAAATATGGAACCATTTCACTGTATACATGTTTATACACTATATGGACAAAAGTATTGGGACACACCTGTTTTCACGGTTTGGGCTAGTCGTCCCCTAACTTTCAGTGAAGGACAATCTTAATGCTTCAGCGTACCAAGACATTTTGGTCAATGTCATGCGTCTGTATTTGTGGATACAGTGTTTGGGGAAGAACCTTTTCTATTCCAGCATGACGGTGCCCCAGTCCATAAAGCAAACTCTTTAAAGACATGGCTGGATGAGTTCAGTGTGGAAGAACTTGACTGGCCCACACAGAGCCCTGACCTTAACCCCATCCAACACCTTTGTGATGAACTGGAATTGAGATTGTGAGATTCTCGTCCAACATCAGTACCTGACCTCATGAATGCTCTACTGAATAACTGGGCACCAATTCCCACAGAAACTCCAAATTATTGTGGAAAGCTTTCCAAGAAGAGTGGAAGCTGTTATAGCTGCATAGGGGAACCAACTCCACATTAAAGTCTATGTGTCTGAATACAGTGTCATTAAAGTCCCTGTTGGTGTTATGCGTTCCGATACATTTGTCCATGTAGTGTGAACTGTCTCTAAACGAAGCTGAAGTTAGCCTCTCATTCCCCACTCCAGTTCCACCTTAAACTGACAAATAGGAAGCTAATTTTAACTTTCACAACAAATCATCTATAAGATACGAGGCACGAATCTGACTTGAGCATAACATGTTATTAAGCAAAAAATATGCGGTATGTATTGCAATATGTAGTCTTTCTGAAACGTTGAAACGGATAAAAGCATCAGCAGTGCTACCTGTAATAACGTTATCATAATTCATGAGTACAAATATTTTTATTCAACATTTTACTTGGATTTGGTCCGTTATTTAAGGACCGACACTGTCAACAATATGCATTATGCAATGTCATTTAAAATAATAATGATAGGTCTCATCATATTACCCACCCGTAGGCACTAACATTGGGATCCTTTTTTTGAAGCCTCAGTCATAACATGACTTTGATATGAATTTGATCTATCATTTAGTAATAATCAGAACGTTGGGATCATATTAGCTGTGACCGCTGGGCCATCTTATCAGAAGACTCCCGTCTTTTTTAAAGTCGTATGTAAACGTATTTAAACTCTTAACTCCCTTTACAAGCCCCTGGATGATCTTGTGGGCTTATCTCATGCAGACTATCAGTATTCTCCTTCTTCATATTCCTTTATAAACATCTCACAGTTTACCACACATATACACAAGCCATGATTACAGTCACAAGCCATGATTCTTTTAAGTGCAGTATTTCTCATGAAACGTGAAATATTTCTGATGCAGTATTACAGTGTGAAACATGTGCAGTCAGAGGATATAAACTATATATATATTAATACATTGATACCTACACACATATTTTATTTTTATGCCATATTTTGTGTAGTGTATATTATATACATTATATGTTGTGTTGTATAGTTTCTGTTTTATTGGTTATGATGCTTCTGCTTTCTTCTTTTCTTCTGCCCACTTTGCTGCTGCAATAATGCAAATTTCCCACCCAAGGGACTGATAAAGGGTCATTTTATCTATCTTATCTTTAAATCAACTCCATGTGGTTATGTTGTCCTCATGCTGTTTCCCTGGTGTGTCTAATCTGACTTTCTCAATAGTTGGTAAAGCGTGAAGACCGTACTCAGGCCCACCCACTCCATTTCTTAGACCCAGCTAATCTCAGGCCCTTGTCAATCATTGACCACGCTCTGCTCGGGCCTCTGCCCTTGACCTCTCATGAGTCTCTGCTAAGCCCTTGAAAGTCATTTAGAAATCTCAGCAGTACAGCATTGAAGACGTCTGGGGGGTATGCAGTCATCCTATTGCGGTGATAAAGGTCGTTTCTATGCTAACATGCACAACGAGACACACCTTACTATTGTTACGAGTTGTCTGTTCAACTGGTCCACAGTATAATCAGTGAGGGCTGACACGAACAAAAGCCTGAAGCTGGGGCTGGGATGAACAGATGGCAGGTGTGCTGACAGTGATATACTCCTCTAGGGGATAGACATAACTAGATGCATTTCCAAGAGAAGCGTCATTGCGTGGGTGCTATAACAGTGTTTGGAGACACCCAGACAGTGGTTTATGGGCAAAAAAAGTAAAAATCTCCCTGGAAATTCAAACCACGCTATTCTGATTCAGAGTCACTGACTCTTACCAAGACATTAATGGGTAAGGACGGATGAACACGTAGCCACATTCACAGGCTGATTATTTAAACCACAACAGTGACACATGTCTTTTTTTTAAATGAATGAGCTGACCTATAGTGTCTTGAAATCTGTTTATGAGTCTGCTGTCTGTTTTGCCCCCCTTTCGTTTCTTCGCCTTTGGGTTTTTGGGCTTTTTGTCCTTTCCTGCCCCCTTACCCGTGACATCACAGACTGTCTCTCTGACACACATTTTTAAGGTGACTCAACCATTTTATCTGTTTCTCCCCATATATCAATACACAGCCCCTGATCAACCGATCGCTTGTGCATTGGAACAGTTCCAAAATTCCGCACGAGCTAAATGAGATGCGGTGCCTTTTTTGCCCATAAACAAATTAGAAAAATAAAACATAAGAAGAATAGACGCAATCACAATAATAATAGTGAAAGAATACAATTGTTTTGAAGGTGGTTGGTTTTCGGTCTGACACTGCTTCAGAATGCTGTGGCTATACTTTCTACATTTACTATGTAAAGAATGGCATGTTTCCCATACAAACGTTTCCTGTCCTATTGCCAGAATTTGTATTTCCTGTCATGATGCCAGAATTTTTCTTCAGCATGGATATAAAGTGTAGGGTCACTGCTAGACATCAGAATGATGAAATTGATAGTTACTGATTATGTATAGTGTGCTGAACACAGAAATGTATACATGGAGCTTTAGAGAATGGGAAACACAGTGAAAGTTGTGTTAGCCTATTCAAACTACATTTTTACTACATTTTTCTTGTGTTCTTTTTTTTTCTTTGAGTTACACTTTTAAAACATTTGTGTTTTTATGCATCAAAAGCAGTCGTAATTCATTACTACATCACCATTACATGTCTACATGACCCTTAGCATTAAACAGATTTAGTTTCCATGCCTTTAAGACTGATGTATGTAAATCACCTCTTTCCTGATTGGCTGTCCTGTTTTTTTTTTGTTTGTTTGTTTTTGTTTTTTTCTTCAAAAGAGCAGTCCTTATATCTTTAACATGAATTGGTGGTGCTAACCTGCTAAATTTGCAGGTGTATTTAAATGTGTTGGATTTTGTGACATCACAAACAGATCATTTAAAAAAAAGGTCTTAGTTTCTTTATATGAACTGTATGAACTAGGGACTAGAAACATACTTAGCTATATTTACATGCGGTTTAAGACTATTTAAGAAAATCAGGTTTTCCATGAGACGGGTTCAATTAAATCAATTATTGATAGTACTGAAGTGTACAGCATAGCGAAACTTCATGTTGTTATAATGCAGTTAAAAATAGAACATTTAAATATTCATTTGCTTTTTAGTCAGGAGTTAGTTGACAAATCAAGACCACAGTGCCTGGTGCAAGCATAATTAATGCTAGAGCGAGGTGTTAATATGTATCCTGTATTTATTGTTAAGGAGTCCTATATCATTTATAATAGAATGGTAGAAACTTTAGCTTAAGGAAATATCCTGTTTTTTTAAAACTAATTCTGAATAGATTTCAAAGTCCCTGGATTAGAATAAGACTATTTATATTGTCTATTGTAACCACTAGTGGAGCAAACACATTTTTTTTTCCTGACAGATCCTTGTAATGTCATCTGAATTTGTGTGGTTCAGTTAGTTTCTTTGCACTACAGATGAGAACAACAGTATCTTTGTGTCTCTTCTCAGCGATAGATGCATGTGAAGCAATTACATGAGTGTAAAAGCATCTGCATACTTTAGGTCTGCGAGTGTGACACATTAACCTTGGAGTGTTTGGTTTCACTGCTATTTTCCCTGGGTTTCAACCGCAAGAATGCAAACACACACTGTGGAGCAACCAGATGGTGTGGGTCCACTGTCCACTGTGATTGAAGATCAGTGGACCATTCCCTCGGCTTCCGATACCCTGGAGGCACGGCCACGCATGACCGGAGGAAAGGAGAGAACTCTGGCAACAGTCACTGGCCTGGGTCTCCAGAGAGACGGCAGAGAATATCAGAGTGTGAGAGAGGCTTGCTACATGGCCACCATAGAAATTATGGAATGACATTAGCTTTGACTGATGAATGTAAATGATCTTTGTCCTGACTGGCAGTCCTGTATTGTGCCTCATTCAGAAAACAGTCCCATTGTTTCCTGAAGAGGTTTTGTGTGTCAGTGAGCGAGTGAGTCCGTTTTGTTGGGAGCAAAAGTTGGTTTTGTTGCAGATGAGTCAAAGTCAAAATAAACTTTGACTAGTCAAGTTCTTCCATACCAAATTCATCCAACCATGTCTTTATGGACCTTGCTTTGTGCACTGGGGGCAGTCATGCTGGAGTAGAAAAAGTTCTTCCCCAAACTTTGTCCACAAAGTTGGAAGCATGGCATTCTCCCAAATGTCTTGGTATACTGAAGCACCTCCTTTGGAAGTCAGGGGCCTAGCCCAAAGCCTGAAAAACATCCCAATACTTTCATCCATATAGTGTATATACATATATAGGGTGAGACGAGACAGTGTGGCTCCAGATTTTACAAAGACACGTATACAAATAAACCAGAAATATAAACGCTAAACTAGAAGTAAATGTGCAATTTAGTACAAAGTGTATTTTTAGCGTACAGCAAAGTGAAGCCACCGGGCTGGCCAATGGTACTACTACTTAAGTGGCGGCAGCTCAGCTGGCTAATCAGGAGCCGACTGGGCCTGGTTCCAGATTTACCTACCTCGCTGGCAAGATGTCTGTTCCTAATATGGGTGCTGAAACTAGCCTGAGGGTGCGGTTTCAGCACCATGGAGAGTGGCTGGCTGTCCTGAAGAATTAAGATCTTGTTTATACACGTGGCACTGAGTGCCTTGCTGTCGCTGTGGTGTCAGCTCATTGTGGGTTCAGTCAGTTGTGGTAGTTTCATCTCCATTATACTCTGCTTATTTGAAAAGCGCCTTTCAAAACACTCAAGGACACTGTGCACAACAAAATGAGTGTGTAATGCGTTTCTAATAGAAAAAAATGGTAAAAATGTGAGTAATCAAGCAAAGAACGCACAAATGCACGTGCAAAGTCACAAACTGTGTGTCTGCATATCATGTGTAAGAGTTTGACAGGCAGCTTAACTTTATGGCGGTTGGGTTGATCACAAATAAAACAGCACCAGAACAAGTCATCTCCGCAGTTTGCCAGCAAAGTACCTTATGGTATTTACCCCCAGAGAGCTATGATGGGAATATCAGTTGCACGTAGGCTACTTCAGCATTTTCCTCTGGGATCAATAAAGTTTTCTGATTCTCATTCTGTTTTATACCGATTTAAAGTAAAGTAAAGTGGTCCCTTATAGTTACGCTTGAACACACAACAGCACAGCACACAGTGTGAACAGTGTGAAATTCTTTCTCTGCTGCCACCATCGAGGGGCGCTTACATTTTGCTTTGTGCTTTCCAAACCCTTAAAAAATAATAAACAGTAGAAATGAATTGACTCAAAAGATCAGGTAGAAAGTTAATTCTACTCCCTGACTCTCACTTCTCTATTAGGAACATTTCCTACTTAAATTCTAATGCAGCCATTCCTATTCTGCAGAATGCCGCAGCCCAGTTTGGAACCTGACAATCTTCCGCGGTCCACCCAAATCTTTAGTCACTTCTCTGATCGACACATGACACTAAGATAAAGTATTTATCTATTAATCTACACACAATTTCTACATCAACAAATGTAAGTTATTGCTGAAATATTAACCAGGAACAAGATACGGTCCAGATTGAAAATAGGTCAGATAAATGAAGAATAACAGGTCATGTAAATCCCATGGCTTTCCCATGATTTCATTATTTCTGATTATATTACTAAATGTAAATATTTCATCAAATATTTTATGGTCATTTCAAACTTAATTACACCATTGCAAATGAATAACCTTTGTTTAGTTGTTGTAAATGACCTCTGGAGGAGTACTAACACTACTTTCACCACCTGCAGTATCTTCACGGCCCAGGAAACTCTTTTCTAAAGTGTCCAGAAACAGAAAGCTGACAAACGGAAATGATCGAGGATGGGGGGAGTCAAGGAGACGCTGGCTATTTCACTAAGCTAGCATCTCCCCTGATACATTTTTGTGCTGTACAACAAAACATAAGTATATAACTAGCTAAACAGGCTGTACGGCCTGTCCCAGTCCAAGTCACATGCTGTGTGGCTTGGAGGAGGTACAAACATTAGGATGTAACTGGCTGGCTAACATTTCCTTCCTAGCATCTTTTTTTTAGGCATGTACTCAATCACTGATAGGACTTTGTGACAGAGTAGCATTTTCACTTTGCTCTTTTATTATAATCAGAATCAGAATACTTTATTGATCCCGTAGGTGATCAATCAGCTCTGCCCCTTCTGGATGACAGCAGACATCTGCACTTATCTCCTAATACCCATTCTTCAAGCCCTAATAATCAAAAGCAGATCACCGTTTAACTTCTTGAAATTAGATGTTCAGAGTGTAAAAATGTATTCCCCTTTAAAAAAAAATAATCTGTGTTGTGGGTGGTGCAGACCTGGTGTCTCACACCTCCAGGGTTGGGGTTCAAATCAGGATCCTGGCCTCGTATGTGTGGAGTTTGCATGTTCTCCTCGTAGTGGTATGTTCTCCTCATGGTTTGCATGTTCTCCTCATGATACTGCCCCACACACATGGCAGGCTTCAACGGGTCATGACTTGAAAAGAAAGCCTCTGAGAAATTCTGAATCATGTACATTGTAGCACTTGCTCTGCTTATTGTTTCTTTATCCCTGTAAACGTCATATACAGCTCCGTAAAAAAAAAAAAAGAGACCACTGCAAAAATGTCCAACTTCTCAGGTTTTATCTTTTATGGGTGCAAGTATTGAACTGAACAGTTTTACTGTAGTTTTTAAGAACTGCTGACAAAATTTTGCCTCAGTTCCAAATAAAAATATTGTTCTTTAAAGCATCATTTTAAAGAAAATGGCAAAACATCAAAATAAGAGAAATGATGCAGTGTTTACAGAATTTAAATATTAAAAGACAATAAATCTCTTTTTCGCTCTT
Organism: Hydrocynus forskahlii; assembly: GCA_037974365.1. Taxonomy (NCBI): domain Eukaryota; kingdom Metazoa; phylum Chordata; class Actinopteri; order Characiformes; family Alestidae; genus Hydrocynus; species Hydrocynus forskahlii. The sequence goes on along the minus strand of JBBPCX010000088.1, from coordinate 10,348,591 downwards.
AAACGAAATGGTGATAATTATCTTTGATGTACTTCTAGTAGTGTTTTACCATCCAAATGATCTCATTGCGAGAGGAGAGCATTGATTTACAGCAGTGTTTTTATACTTCTCCTCATTAAATAAGATTTGATTCAGGTGATCACTAATCAGTACCTCATAAAGCAAAATGAGGTGCTTGTGTAGGAATTTAACAGACACTGGC